>LS532921.1:54959-69264 GCA_900490775.1 Pristionchus maxplancki | reverse complement strand
GTCTCTACTAATAGTACACCTATTGTGTCTACTAATAGTGGACCACAGTGTCTACTATTAGTGAATGTTACACCCAATAGTAGACACTGTGGTCCACTATTAGTAGACACAATAGGTGTACTATTAGTAGAGACTGCACTCTTCATTTCGAATACTCTCTCTACTGACACAGAAGAGAGAGACAACTGAAAAAGAGGAGACCCTTCTCTACTATTAGTTTACTAACATGGCTATTATTAGTGGGTAAATACCAGAGAAAGATCCCTCATCTATACCTTCTGTCACATTTCTCAATGGGAATGAAGAGGTGAAGGAGGATGATTCACTCTCTCCATTCCCCCTGCTCTCTCGCCTGTCAGACAGAGCGAGAGAGCACGCGAAAAAAGAATGTCCTGAGAGCGAGGGTGTTGTCCCCATTTCTCACCTCACTTACACGTTGGAATTCTCGCTCGACGACAGTCAGCAACTGCTGCGCTCTCTCCGGTTCGCGTGCTCTCTCACTCTCTCTAACACAACTAATGTCTGACTCTCCTCGTTTCGCGTGCTCTCTCGTCTACTCTAACCTCCTTCTGAAGTCTGAACTCTCCGTTTCTCTTCACAACTCTCTCGAGAAATCATCCGATTCATTAGGGAATAAAAATTGCCGGAAACGCCAACACATCTCTGATTTACCACTCTATCTACAGCGCAACCATAACAAGGTTGCTCGGAGAACCACGCATTCAATTCGTTCTCTAGTAGACTCTGTAGTAGACTAGTAGTAGAGTTCGAAATACGGGTAATCGTCTCTTCATTTCACACACTCTCACAGCGGTCAGAGAGGCGAGAGAGCGTGTAAAATGAAGAGACGATTACACGTATTTCGAACTCTACTCTCTAGTCGTCCAGGTCAGGCAAAACTAGAGAGCGTCAGGAAGTCAACGCGGCGAAATAATGCAACTTCAAAAAGTAGGGGGGCAAAGCTCAGACACAGAAACAGAGCATGCGAAATGGGCCAGAACAGAGATCAAAGATCAAAGATCACAACCCACCATGGTGCTCCTCCCGCCTGATCCTGCCCACACTCCGCGAGCGACTCTTCATCATCTCTTTCTCGAGGGGGCAGAGAATCCACTCGTCAGTATCCCAGGGCGACTCGTCGAGTCAGAATAGCCGGGAAGTAGAGTCCGGCTCGCTGAATGCCGGTCCTGGACGAGCGAGAATTGGCCGGCCGCAGGGAAGCGTAATAACAGTATCGCTATGACTTCTTCTCGCTTTACCATCCATCCTATGAATCTCCTCCTCTCTCTCAATCCCCTCTGTGTTTGTCATTCAAAGGTGTTGCTATGGGCGACTGGGCGAGGAGAGAAGGAGTAAGAGGGGAGGGGGACGAGATTAATGAGATCCGGTTAGACTACACCTAGTTATCGGGCAAGTTAATGCAAAATTTGCGTCAAAGAACAGTAAAAGCTGAGATCCCACGCAGATAAATTACAGTTCTATAATTATAGGCTGAAGCTGCAGAAAGATGTGAAAACAATGCGTCAGAAAACGTCCGAACAGAGAAAGGTTAGCACCAATTTATTAGCGAAAGAGAAGGCAGATTATGGGGGGTTATTACAGTGTTGAGGTCGCATAGTTGGACAAGAAGAGCAGGAAATCACTGAATGAGATAAGGAAATCCGAGAAAAGTCAAGGAAAGAATCCAGAAAAATCCTAGCTAGGCAAGGTAGAACAAGAGCGTTGGACAGAGGTAATTATGCACATTTCTTCTGGTTGTAGACACAGCAAACTCTCTCCGTTTCGCACACTCTCTCGGCTGTTCTAGCTAGCGAGATAGCACACAAAAGGAAGAGAGTCGGGTGGATACCCTAGATATAAAACAGTAGCAGAGGTGATTAAGAGAAGCTGACAATGAAAAACGAGACGACAAATCGATAACCCGAGCGGTAGATCAAAATAGTATTATGTGTGTTGTACGGGATAGGAGATAGAGGCAGGATAGGAGAGGAGAGATTTGAGCAAGATTATCGATTGGATTTGCACTTTTTGAGATTACTGTAACTTCGAATATACGGTATATCTGATCACAACCATGGGCTAAAGTGAATTGGGTTGACCAGGATTATGGATTAAAGAGTGGAATGAAGATTGGCGGATCACAACCGAAACAAAAGCTCAAAGAGGGGGTGGGGGCGGGGCTTCTAGCTACAATGCGAGGACTTACTGTGTTTAGCAACGAGTGAACAAGGAACTACGAGGTGGTTTCTTCTCAGCACAGGAAGGGGAAGGGGAAAGGAATCTCGGGGGAAGTAGGAAAGGAGAGGATAGACAGGAAGCGGGGGTCGGTCCTTAGAAGGCCGAAGGATGTGGTCTTCTGCGGGGCAATGTTCCCGGTCTCACCACTCTTTTTGCTCCTTGAGAAGTCAGACGACTCTAGACAGCACACGAACTGGTGAGAGCGGGAACATTGGCCGCTTGGAGAGACACTGGGGGCTAAACGGTGGTGGAGCTAGGCTTCTGACGGGGGGAACTACGGGGCTAAAAGTGGGCAGGGGCAGCTAGGCTTCTGGGGCGACAGATGACGTCATCGTCGAGGGTCGTCTCCAAGGGGGTCAGGGGTTGGAGCAGGAGGAGGGCAGGCCGGAGATCGTCATCGACGAGGCGGCCGCCGTGACGCCGTCGACGAAGGCGTCTAGTCAGCGGGGCTTGATGGAGGGACGGGGGCCGGCAGGGGCGGAGGAGGGAGGAGCACAGCAGTCGGCTGTCAGACGCTCCGTCATCTCCTTCTGCAAATGGGGAATTTATTTTTAATATTTGTTTATTAAAGAACCTTTGACTCGTTTATTGCAGCGTCGATAATAAAAAAAACAGATTTAGTCAACTAGGATTTTTGCGGTTTCCTTGAGAAAGTAAGGTTCGAAGGAAGTGCACATTTTAATTGTAGCGAAGGCAATTGTAAAAATCAAATAATAAAAGAATGGAAAATCTTCTCCCGCAATTTTTTTGTTAAACATTGATCACGATCTGCTAACTTGACCATGCTACTCGCTGTTTCACCACTAGGTCACATTACGCACCTCGCCCGCTAGTCTGATTACGAATACGGACGTTCTTCAAAAAGTGAAAATCTACTAATCAAAGCCTCCAACTCTTTGGGAGTGTAGAATAATACTATAATAATACGTAACAACAACAATAACAATAATAACAACAACAATCGACCCACCAACGCCTCCAACTCCTTGGCGGACACCATGCCGTGCTCGGTGACGAAGAAGTAGAAGTGCTTGTACAGCGTGTTCGCGTGCGGCTCCTGCAACGAACGAGTGGTGAGTACGGTAAGTAAAGGGCTACAGTACTGGGGCTACTTGGTAGTACGGTAAACCTACTCGTGAAGACATTCCCTGCACGGTCAACTTGTCAATGAATTAACGAAATGCATAGCATACTAGCTACCTTCTAACTGATATCTCAACTGCTGTTTCAACAGCTGACTATCTCAACTGGGCAACGTAAGTATTTCAGTATTGTGACTGCTTCAAATTCATACAACTGATTAACTCTCTATTTTATTAGTTCTCATTTGTTGACTATAGTGCACCCTTTCACACCCTAGATCTATTTCTTGATTCTCGACCCTCGATCAATCAATCAATCATAATCCACCCCTCAATCACCCCTCGAATCTCAAACTTCCTCCTCCTTCCGTTCTTCCTTCTCGCCTTTCTACCTTCCCTCTCCTCTGTTTCTCTGCACCCTCCTAACTTCCTACACTATTTCCCCTCGCTCGACAAAAAAACGAAACGTTATGCTCACGCCACCTGACATTTTCTCGAACGGCGAGAAGAGATTAAATTTCGCGTACTGATCATTAAAATAGATCAGGGTAAGTGCTCAATATTTTTGGAAAGATTACGATTGATTCTAGTTACTTTTTTGTTTCACAGCACTCATACAATCAGAGGATACGCATCTTTCCAATGGGCGTAGGAGTGAGGATATAAACCACAAAACCCTTGCAATTTCTCAAGATTCCCATTTTCCTAACCACCTCAAGTACTATTTCTCGCCCATTGCTCATCTCTGACAATGAACGAGGTGAAAAATAGAATTCCACCCCCTCTTCGATGATTTGTCAGTGATTTCCCGCTGATTGGATGATAAGAGCGATCAATCTTGCGGGGGAGAGGAGAGATGTCAGAAAACATCCGAGGGCGAGGGGGAAGTAGTGATGAAACACGCAGTGATACACCACTGTCATCTATCTTTGCACTCAGTGAGAGGCACGTTTCAGGCCGGCTAGGAGATACTACGAAGATCTAATTGGATAATAGGAGTCGTGAAGCGAATGGCAAAATATAAACATTTTAATAGAGATTTCTATAGTTCAAAATAGGTGAGCAAAAATTTAATTTTCCAGGAGCCACTCCGTTTCACCAACTCTCTATCCCATTGTTCGAAGCGAAGGCAGTAATTTGTACCAATTCTCCATTGTAAAAAATACCAAAAATATCACAGAATATCCAGATTCGCTTATCTAGCAAATTCTAAGAATAGCATCAGGAATTGAGGCATGTTGTACTGCACTTTACCTAATGCCTATCAGGGAATCTTATAGCAGCATTTCGATCGTATGTACTCCTTTCCGTGCAAGAAATTATAAATAAATAAACTACTAACCGCTCCCAGATCGACAATTCCTACGTGAACGATGCGTCATCTACCTCACATTGTTCAATTCCACCCGTAGAACAAGAAGAAAATAACTGACCGCTCCCAGGTCCACAACCCGGTCGAAGTGGTTTACTTCGGTGTGCAATTTTCCTAGGCGCTACTACCCCCCATCCCGCACAATTCGCACATCACTGACATTCTCATGGTTTGTAATAAAAAATAAATAAAAATAATAATAAAATAATAACTGACCGCTCCCAGGTCGACGATCCGATCGAAGTGGTGGATGTAGGTGTGGACGAAGACGCGGAACAACCGCGTGAGGATCTTCTTGCAGATCGCGCGGAAGTCCTTCGGGAACGGCAGATCTGAAGAGAGGAGAGATCAAAGATCAATACTTGTTTACTCCTCATGATTGCTATCCACTGTGGGAATTGGTCCTAGCATCTTTCATCATCTTGGTTTTCTGAATTGCAATACGTTTCAAGATTCCCTAATCGGTTGTTCACTCCCAGTCAGACGAGTGTTTAATGCTCGCTATGAGAGACCAGAATACTTCGATGGATAATCATCACAAGAATAGCCTCATAACTATAACAATCTCAACATTCACAGCCACTATCCAGTTCCCGCTGGCCCCATAACTCATAATTTCTCCATCGCTGATTGAAGTTTTCAAGAAGTCACACACACATTCAGACTTTCTATGCATGACCAGTATACTTCGCTGGATAATTATGCTGAGGATAATCACCAAACGAAAACAATCTAGCAATTCTAGCCTATTTCCAGTCCCCATCATTTTCTTCATCTCTGATGGAAGTTTTCGAGAAGTCAAAGCAAGTCAATCGAGCGTTTCATACTCGCTATGAGAGACTAGAATACTTCGATGGATAATCATCACAAGGATAATCATTCCATAACAATAACAATCTCAGCACATTCAAACCTCCCTCTTTCCAGTCCCCGCTGGCCCCATAATTTCCACCAGTTCTGATGGGGTAATCCCCCTCCCCGCATAGAGTGTCAGGGGATCATTAGTGGTTCTCGAGGCCGGGGGAGCAAGTCCCCCTCTTTCCCCTCCCTAAGTACAGAACCTCGGCAGTTATTCCGCGCAAACAGACATGAAATGGAGAATATGCGCAACTCAAACACTCCTCCTCCGCGCCTCCTTTCGCATGCATGCGCGCCAATTTACTGCCCCAATGTTTTTGCTCTCTCAATTTCACACACTCTCTCGCTATGCCTACCCGGCTAGGTAGCTTAGGAAAGAAGAGGAAAGATGAGGTCCACCATCCCTATTTACAGCCCTCTATGCTTGCACATCGTCCACAACAAGGCTACTTTACTGTCCACCTTGTTGTTTTCTCCTTCTGTTCCCTGTTCATTTCCCTCCAGTCCCCCATTTCCTTGCATTCCTTCTGTCTCAGAGCACGAAACCGTGCAATCGTTGAGGAAATTGGAAGAACCCAATCACTTTTCGCACGATAGCTTACGATTTGGTCCCCTAGAAGGTTCCTTCATTCTGCATGCCCAAAGATGGCCGAATTGCTGGCATTTTACTATCCTGTCACTCATGATTGTCGCATCCCAACGGCCTCGACGACACTCCCTGGTTTCCCGCCACTCTGCACTCTCTCCATTCTCCTTGATCTCACACTTTCTCTAGCCCTTAAGAGACTGCTGCCTCATAAAGAGTGCGACGAAATTGGCTGTCAAGAGGGAGGAGACATCCCCAAGAAAAACGGCGAGATTTCGAAAGAGAGGAAATGCAACAATGGAGTAGAAAGGAGGAAGGCCATGAATGGTGAAAGAGTGAGGAAACGGCAACATAGCGAGGATTGGGGGACATATTTTTTAATTAGAAAAATGTTTAAATAAAAAGAAAAATATTAAATTTAAAAATATTTAAAAAAAATAAATTAAAATAACTAAATAAAGCACTTACCCATGCACGAGGGGAAGATGGTGTCGTCGTTGATGCGCACCTCGATCCAGTCCTGGAATTAAGTTATTGATTAAAGTTCCCCTCCACTCACTTTTATACCCTAACTTTTTATTCGATTTTTTGAAATGATAGGGCGCCAATTTCATGTAATCGAAGAAAATAACGCATAAAATTGAAAAAGAATCCAGTTACGATTTTTCAAAGTCCGTTGCCTGAACCACAAGCCCTCGAACATACTGTAATTGGGAGGCTATTGAATGCGCTTCCCATCTCTCTCACTGTCTCGCACTCTCTTATTTTGCCGCGCTCTCTCTCCATTGGGAATCGATTCCATCATGAGACGCGGCGATCGAGAGAGACGCCGGTACTGATCTACCTTCCTTTCCCTCTCGCACCTATCTGCGCGCGAGTTCAAAAATTTGACGTGTGTGGAGGGGAACTTTAAGTATATATTTATTATTAATGTTTTTTTCAAATTAATTATGAATATTTTACCAATAAGAGGTAGCGCCAGATTGACCGAGCAGGTTTGATCGAAATATGACCAATCATTATGGCGCCAAATCACCATGTCACTTCCGCAACGCAACCATCCCATCTCTTATTGAATGCAGTTCTTCCATATATCTCTCTCCGATTGGCCAACGACGGTTCGTTGAATTATAGCCTACAGCAGCTGCACAAACTCACCATCTGCATCACACAATCAAAATGTGCCAACATCTACTTCGAATTTCGATCCAGTGGGAAAAGAATTACAATGATTTTTTAACCGGACAAAGTATCCAATGATAGGTCCCTCACAACTTCTCCATCAAAATGCCAATTGTCTCTGGGGCATCAAACCATAACCATTGCCATTTCTGAAATATAAATAATTTCTCAACTCTCGACTAACCATGAGCAGGAAGACGTAGTCGGGTGCGGGGATGCGCGTCGGCTTCTTGTACTGCTCCCCGTCCTGCCAGAGGTACTCGTATCTGGAAGAAGGAAGAGGTAATGATTAACAATTAGGCTCCTTATTTTTAAAAAAAAGTTTAGTAGCCAAGCATTGCGTGTGATTAATTCCCATTTTCACATTTACAGAATGCATTGGTGTGTCTGTGTTACTAATTATTGCGCTCGCTGATTAATTTATGACTAACGCAGTGATGATCACTACGCAGATATTAATAATTCACTACCTAGTACATTCTCACGGCAACCACCAATTGGATGAAAGTCATGTTGAAGACCTCGACATCAATAGTCAGAATATTGTTAGGGCAAATTGATTGGTGGGGATTAAGGCTCACTTTGATCCTCCACTCATCGTGGGACACGTCGTCTTCGTGCACGCATCCGATATCGTCCCGTACAGAAGATTGATGCGATTGAAGAAGTCGACGGCTGCAATGATGAAACTGTTACTAATTATGCAAATTTTGGTGGGCATAACTTTAAGAAAAACGTCCATTCAATGATTTTGCATACCACCTCCCTCATTTCGCCTCAATTCTACCACTCTGAACGGTCAATGTATAGTATTCCAAAACGAAAGGTGAGTAATGCAAGACAGCAGTTGCGAAAAAGGCGATTTCTAACGCGATTAGCGATGCCCTTGAGATAGCAACACGCGCCGATTGACCCGTAACTCACTATGGACCGCTATCCAATCGTCGAAATTCTCGTTGGACGGAAGTCGCACGGCCGCTTTCAAGTCCAGACCCGAGTTCAGAGTGGCCTAGGCAAGAATTATTAGTGAAACGGGCCAGAAATCAGATAAATGGTGGAGAATACTGAACAAAACGAGTAAAATCGGGCAAAATACCTCGGCACGCTTGTGGAGCTGATATCGCATCGTTCCTTGAGGAAATCGCTTCTTGGGACGGAACGTCTGACAAGAAAATGGAGTCTAATTAGGGTAATTAAGGTGAA
Source organism: Pristionchus maxplancki (assembly GCA_900490775.1). NCBI lineage: Eukaryota > Metazoa > Nematoda > Chromadorea > Rhabditida > Neodiplogasteridae > Pristionchus > Pristionchus maxplancki. The sequence goes on along the minus strand of LS532921.1, from coordinate 60,743 downwards.
CAACAAAGGCAAAACTACTTTGACCTACTTCAAAACACGCGAAATTGGCGGATTTACTCACCTTGTGCTTGTTGACTTGGAGGAACTCGAGGAAGCTCGTCATTTTGAACAATGAGAGCAGCAAATTACGAGGATTGCGGCCGGAAACGAGGTGCCCGAGACCCTCCGGACTGGAGCTCCGCCCACTTTCTACCCGAGCCACAGTAGACATGTCGAGCTTTGTCACACCACACCACGCGCCCACCGCACAAACTGATTTAATTTCTTCATTTCTCGAAAATGTAAATTATCGATTTATGGAAATTTGCTTTATTACTTGAGTAGAGGGAAATGTGAGAAATGAAATTTATCAACCGATAAAATAGGAGAAAGTTAACAAAACGAAAGACTTTCATTGAAAGATTGCTAGCGGGTTTATCGAGGAGCAATTATTGCTCAAGTCCTTATATCTTTCGAACTCCTTCGTGATTGACTCGTCTTCGCATTAGCTTCCCAATTCGTTGCCACGGCGAGCTGAAATTGGGAAATAGCAGAATGCATCACACCATCTCGTATCTCACCCTCACAGGTCCATCTGACGGCATTGACACGAGAGATGCCTTGTGAGATGCGAAGCCGGCGTCGGCCATTATCTTATCGTTCGAGTAGACATTCTATAATTTCCCAAATTAATACACCACTACCGTAACCTGGCTACCTGAATCAGGGTCCTTGCTCGTTCGAAGAGCGGTTCATTAACGTGATCATCTTCAGCGCTCATCACCTGAGCACGTTACTTTTGAAGGACTATCCATAAGAAGGGATGGTAGATCAAACGATTACGATACCTTGTTTAGGAACAGCACCATCGCTAGAGGAACGAATCGATCGAAGGCCCTTCTGACAAGGTCGAACGTGACTCCAGATTCGATTCCGGCGTATCTAAATGGTGCGGAAATTTGTGGATCGTTCCAGACCACAGTATCTAACCAATTTTCCTCAATCAATAGCCTACCGTAATCGGCATCTACATTACAGTACTCTACCGTACCTGACGAAGTGGATATGGTAGCTCTCAAGCAGATTCGTTGTGTGCTCCAACCGCTCCTTCACGGGCAGATTCCAGCATATTGCCTTCGCTATGTCCTCCCCGAAGCAGCCACTGTGGCAGGCTGGAATGGTACGGTGGGTTACGGTAGAAGTACGGTAGGATTAGGAAGAAGTACGGTAGGTCAGAAAACCACTTACAGCTCCAGTTGAGCAGACCCGTCACCACGCCGTCTTTTTCGAAGATGTTGGTTGCGTACGGCTGACCGTGAACGAGCACCTGATAGCGATTTTCCTGATGTGATTTTAACCCACAGTTACCCAAAATTACCGTACCTTGGGCACTTTGAGTTCGTCTGCGCTTTCAGTAACCGTCTGCTGCAGATATTCAAGAGCGAAGTATTTTCGGATCGCCTGAATGTTCTGGGTCCCACCCCGAAACTCAAGGTTACGGTACCTCCATCCGACTCCTTTCCACCTCATGTCGCTCGAAGAACTCTCGTGCGTCCATGTATCGATTGGAGATGGCAGTGAAGTGCGAAGAGGGAAGATCCATGACTACCGTACTCCTGCAGTGCCAGGTTACGGTAGGCTACCAATTTATCGATTACCAGGAGTTCTCCCTTCGAGATTGCGCATGGATCAGAGCCAGGCGCTTGAGTAGATCACGCACCGTCTCCACCTGGGAATCGATTTCTTCCGTAGTCCAGGCAACAGTACCCTACCGTAAGCCCATCTCTCGCGTTGCAGTTGATGCCCTTTTCAGATAAATCCTCCATTAGAATCATCGCGCCGCCACTTTCGTTGTGGTGCTTCTGAATAGGGTTACGATGAGCGACTTTTATCATAAAAATAGGGATACGGCAGGCACACCACGCTCACTTTGATGTGGTAGATCTCTGGAGCGACGATCTTCCGGAAGTTGTGCACCCATTCGTAGCTGCTGCACTCTCTGGAAGGATGGATAGGATGATGATTACGTCATCACTAGGCAATCAATAGCATCCCTCATTTTTCTTCAAAATTGAATCATTTCATATCCAATTTGGCACAAAGAATGGGTGAAACTCAACGCACCTCTTGAACAGACTGTACAGCACTTTGCCTTTATCGCCCTCTCGCGCCTCTCGAGCCACCGGGATCTGGATTGATCTTTGATCTTTGATCTTTGATCTTTCAATCAAATGATCGTTGATCTCTAACCAACCTTCAACACGCACGAACTCGGAATGCCTGCGTCCTCCCATCCGAAGGTTATTCGCACTACGGCGGAGACTCCGACTGCTTCTGAAGTGAGATGCATCATCACTACGACATTCTTGCCGGAATCTCTTCAATTTGTATGCTCTCTACAATCAAAACGACAAAATGTGAACTGCTTGGGACAAGTAAAGTTGTCCCAAATCTTCATAAATCCAAGATTACAAAGAGGAGACTTTTGGACCAAACAGTTCAAATTTTGTCATTGTGAATCGACTCCTGTTAATTCTCCATACCTGTCGCCGTCCTGTTATTGAGCCTTTCAGCAATCCACGAAGATGAAGGGTCGATTTCTTTCCGGAATCGCTGGCACAGCACTTCTGGAGGGTACGGTCGGATTATTGATCTTTGATCTCTGATCCCTTACCTATCACGAATTCCACACAGACATCAGTCCCACAGATGTACTGCCTCTTCTCGACTGGCTCGTTCGCGTCATTTATCTCACTTCCGCTGACGGCAATGGCGGAATCGACACTGAGTACGGTATCAGGTTACGGTAGGTTACAGTACCCATAAAGTTGAACTTTCACTACATTTTTCTCTATTTTCTCACGTTACCTACCTATATACCGACCACCCGGAGTGTACTCACTAGAACGGTAAGTTAGTTCTCGTAACTTCACGTCATGCGTGTGCTCAACTAGAATAGACCACAATAATGACAGAAGCAGTCAACAGCCATTGAAATCGAGACGATTCCTAGCATTTCGTCTCGCGATTTCAGCCAGGTTGAGATTTGAGACGCAAAGATCGTTTTGAATGGGATGAAAGATGTGCACTTTGGAGAATACAACTAATGAATACGTTGCTCTACGTATCACTCCTGATTCTTCAAACTGCCTAAAACAGCAGTGGGTAAGGTCGTTATCATTCGAGATTCGGTAAATTCGATATTTATCATTTTCAAGTAGACAAATAACCTGTCTGTATCAGACTGCTCCTCCTCATTCTGGTCCTTCGAAATGATCGATGAGATTATCGATCCACGAAAGAAACTCTTCCTATGCGTGCTGATTTGCTGAAACACGCCCACAGTAATCTACCGTAATCCATCGCAATCGCCAACTGACCAATCTTCCCGGGTTCTCCTCATCGTCTGCTACGTCCACAGCAGAGGATGCGCCGCAGCCCATGGGTACTGTATTAGGTTAGTTACGGTAGAAATAAAAGTTCGGTGGGTCAGACGGATGATCACGAGTGAAATTTAGTGAAAATCAGGTGGCAGGCACGAGGAATGGGAGCTATAGGCCCTGGAATAGGGGCAACCCCGCGACTCGACCGACCCCCCGCTGAGCTGAATTCGCGCGAGACTTGACTCTTTTCTGCTATGTTGACGACGAAAAAGAGAAGGACTCTCCTCGTTTCACACACTCTCTCGCCTATCAGACAGAACAAGATACTCAGCCTCATGGAGAGACGACTAGTGTAATTCGTAGAATGAGAAACGAGGTGGCGGGAGCAGAAGATAACACAATTCAATAGGCACAAAAGGTCTCGGGAACTTGGGATTATTCCCGAATTGGGGATTGAGGAAATGGGTTGGATCCGGCAGTGTTGATGGAGTGGAGACGTCAGTGAACTATGAGGGACGAAGGGCCAAAATAAGGCCCAGAGAGTGGGCAGAAACGGGAGGGTGTGCTTACTTCGGATTCAAGTCAACTGGAAGAAACGAGCCCGGTGAGAGACCGAGAAAGATCCGGAAATGGACGAGAAACAATGGATGTTGTAACTATTTCTGCTGCTTTTGCTACACGACCGGAAAGGCCAATCTATATTTATCAACGACTATGCAACAAACAAAGTGAATGTTTCGGGCGGCTACCAGTATGTGAACTAGGAATGTGTACAAAATGTGGAATGGTAGGCGATTACAGTAATAAAAGGTTCGATTACGGTACCTACAGGTCAGATCTTGGAGGGAACTGCGGTGGACTCGCCGGCTTTGGTCTCCAACTTGAGGAGGGTTCCCGAGACGGGTCGAGTGGATGGGGTGGCGATGAATGAGTGGAGGAGATCGCCCACCCAGGGGAGAGGCGTCCACGAGGAGTGATCTGCCTTGGGCATCCACTGAAAGAATATAGATATTAATTTTTACATGCCCGGCAAAACCGCTGATTGTCAGAGGATCTCTTCATAGGTTCACTCACAGGAAGTCAAACAAAATTAGCAACAGCAATTTTTACACTAGTCTATAGATATAAAATGTCTGATATTATTCGTGTTTCAGTAATCTACTAATGCGTAATGCATATTTTGCATCTGATTTTGTGCAACCACTCAGAGTAGAACTATCTCCTTTGAAAAAGTGTTTTGAGGGCAAAATAAAATAAAACCGTGGGTACCTTTCTGTTCATTGGAGTGTCCAGCGTCGAGGGAAGCAGGGCGAGGACGGTGGCACCAGAGGGCAGACCTGCGATTAAATAAATGATTTTTTTAGAATAATTAAATCATTAATTTATACTCACTCGAAACTACCGAAACGTACTTTCAGTAGTCAATGGATACAGTTTTCTCTTCATTTTTACAACTAAAATACCTGCAACCATGGAAAAAAGAAAGTCGACTCACCGGACTTCTCAGCAGCCAGGGAAGCAGTCAGTTGATGGACGGCGCCCTTCGCCAGTCCGTATCCGACCATGCCGGGAGTGCCCGAGAGCGCCTGCGATTCAATCGGTAGTTCCGTGAACATAAGTTGGATAATTAATTGGTATTCTTCCCGATTAAAAACAAGCTGATCGAGCAAATTATTCTGACGAACGTGCAATTTGGCATTCTTTCTTACATCATTGGGAGAATAAAGAAATAGAAAGTAAGACGTACCGCTGCTGCCCCCGTGAATTGGAGCAGTCCGTTGGGCGCGAGATGGAGTGCGGCCAGTCGAGCGGCGATGAGCGACGGCCACACCGACTGACGAACCATCGCATCCGCGTTTTGCACCATCGCCTGTTTTTTCGTATTTATCATCAAGGTTTGTGCGCGTTTTAATTCAAAGACATCTCAAATATGTCTTATTCTCAAAACAACACTAACAAGACATTAATTACTATCAAAACAGCACAAATTGTGCCTTTGCACAAGGTCATGCGTGACATAACAAAGTGTGCGAAGAAATCCACTAATACTACTGTTTGAATCGGTTGAAAAAAAAACAGAAAAATACCTCATTGGCGGCGTTTCCTCCCGCCCATCCACCGGCTACGCAGAGAATCGCGTCGAGTTTGCAGCCATCCGACAGCTTGCGAGCGACCTCCGACAGCACGTGCTTCTCCTTAACGACCAGAATAACGTTGATAGCGCCACGGGTGTTCACGACCAGTGACTAATAATGACGGACAATTTTACCAAATTCAAATCTCCCTCCGTTTTGAAATTAAAAACCCACAGTAGATTTCGCATTCTGTACGAGAAATCGGTAGGGGGAGCTCCCTCCCCACCTGCTCATCCAAAGAGAGAGAGGGCGAGGTATGGGTCTCTGGGTGCGCTCTAGTCGCGCCG
>LS532921.1:39396-54859 GCA_900490775.1 Pristionchus maxplancki | reverse complement strand
AGCGCTTTAATAAAGCCCTTTTCGCATTTAATCGCCTAGAGTATACTCGAATGTACACATTCCTTTAGGTCAAACTCCACTAAACGGTAGTTGAAATCCAAACCTAGCTGACCTGATCGACAACGGTGCTGCAGTCCTTCGGGACGGAGATGAAAGCGTCGGCTTTCTCGTTGTCGCCGACGCTCAGCACCCAGTAACCTCGGCTCTTGAAGGATTCGACGAGCGCCGAACCGAGCGCACCCTTCCCGCCGTACACCAGCACTCGCTGAGAGCTCATTCTAGCCTTAAAAATTAATAATTGTGCAACATAAACAACAGCAAAAAAATGAATAACAAAATAAATTTAAAAATCTGCTCTACCGCAAAAAGTTCTAAAAGGTGGTCATGCATACTTAATCGCGGACCGGGTCATTCCGCTCATCGTAAAACACGGTTCTCTTCACTTTTTCAGATCTTTTTTTCCAACAGTGTTGTATTTATTTAAAGAATTCGGCTTGGTTTTTGTTTCAATGATTGAAGAGTAACCTACAATACGTCTTTATCAATATTATAATACCGAAATACAAGTTTGCACGTATATTATAAGTAGCCTCCAGAGAGGAATACAAGTATTTACACACAATGAAAGGGGAATCGGGAGCATCAATATTGGCAAATGTTTGTAAGTGATCCTGTATTGAGTCAAATAAAAGCGAAAACAAAATGGTCCAGTGTTAAAAACGTGCATGGTAAATCTACATAGAAGGGCTAATGAACACTCATTCATTGAAGTTTTCTTCTCCTTCCAACGGCCTCATTTGCTACTTGTTGATTACTGCAATAAAGAAATGTATTGAACTTATATTTGCACTATTATATCCCTCTGATAAATAATGGGAAAACATACGAGAAGCATGTCGAAATCGGGCTTTTTAGTTGCATCATTCGCCTGAAAAAAATCAGTATGCACACTGAATTTCATAGGACTGATTTAGAATGACAACGTATTTGCAATAATTAAAATCGAATGTGAAAATGTTCACGCTTACCGATCTCGGCGGGCTTCGTCTTCTCTGGTCACGATAGTTCGAGCCTCCCGATGAGGATTGCCCATTGTCCTGCATAAAATCGTTGAATAACAAATAATGTTTCGAAAAAAAATGAAGATACGCAATCAAATCAAATAATATACCCAGCGTCTTCCGTCGCGATTGTGGTCGTTCGATGAAGATTGCCAACGGTCCTTCAAAATGTATTTGAGCGAGTTTGTAACTTTTCCAAGAACAAAAGAAGTTGATAGATACATAGAAATTTAGTCCAAAATAATTTAGATCCTACCGATCGAGGCGGACTGTGTCGTCCTCTCTGGTCGCGGTACGATGAAGAAGAGTTGCGATGGTCCTTCAAAATATATTTTAGTGCCGAGTTCTTCGTATTTTCCACGACAGAAGAGGTATGTTCCTATTTTGATCTTACCGATCGCTGCGGGCTGTTGTTTCTCCCTCTCTGGTCACGATGATATGACGAAGATTGACGAGTATCCTGCAAATAACATTCATCGCAACAGTTCTCCGGATGTTCCACAATTCAAGAGATGAGAATTCGAGCTTACAAATCGGGATGATCCACCGTTCCGAGAGTGGGACTGCGATTGATCATTGCCGTATCCCTGAAAATGTCCGAGTAACTTGTAAATTTTGTTATGCACCTCCAATTTTAAAAATAAATTATTCATTAAACGCTCCCTACAGAGTACGACTGGTTGCCAGAATGGTGCTGGTTGTGGCCTGGTTGGTGCATCGGCTGACCATATCCCTTCAAATTTGCTATTTGGACCTTCCGAATTGATGTAATTTCAAATATCAGGTAACCAAAGGCTTACAGAGTGTGGACCGTTCTGGTACTGCATGTGCCCTCCATAGCCAGCGTAGCCGGCGTTGTTGCCCTACAATGAGTCGTTGATTGAAGAATTTATTTGAAAAGGGGGAAGAAATAGGTGTAAAAACTAACCACATGGGGGAAACCTTCCGGGGCATACATATTTGATTGTGGAGGCCCAGGGAAGAGGGGCTGACCGTTCATAGCCACCTAAAAAAATTTTTGTCACTATCGCTGACGTCGAAAAGCAAATAGATACCGGAGGAGGAGGAGGAACGCTGTGGGGTGGTCCATTGTTGAATCCGTTGAATCCATTGTGTGGAGCCTGAATACGATACGGTATTTTTGCAGTAGGCCATGCTCAAGACAAACCTGATGCCCGTTGGGAGGGGTGTACGTTGCAGGAGGAGGCTGGGAAACGGGACCGGGGCTGCGGCCAGCTGCCTCCTGAAGGCGTGGTTTTGATCCGACAACGACACTCTCATTTCGCAATGTTCTCTCGCCAGTCGGAGAAGGCGAGAGAGCATGCGAAAATGAGAGAGTTGTAAATATTTTGCACAGCCCTGATGGATACGAACCGCTCGTTCAGCCAGACGGGCCGACTGTCTGGTCGGAGTGGCAGCAGCGGGTGGTGGGGCTCCGCGAGAGGGAGCAGGAATGACAGATGGAGTATTCTGGAATATCTATGAATAGGTGGCTTTTGGCGTCTTCCGGATCAAGAGGTCAAGAAAAAATCATACAGGAGGAGCCTGAGGACGATGAGCAGAGGCGGAAGGTGGTGCCTACAAAGGGTTGATGAAGATCAGAACCTAAGAAAAAGGTCATACGTCTTGTCTTCCGCGATGAATGTTCGAAGAAGAATCTTGAGGGCGATGCATTGATGAAGTCGGTTCCTGCAGCTTGAAATATCAGAAGATCTTCAAGACAGTTTATACCTTGACATCGTTTCTCGCGCGAGACATATCGTTTCTTGAGATATTTGACGATGACGATGAATCTTGTCGAGACACCGGCCTGGCAGAAGGCGGATCGTGCCTTGGACGCTGCATGGGTGACTGAGGAGTTGGATCCTGTAAAGAGCAGATGACCCGAGGCAGAATGATTCGAAAGCCGTTATCGATTGCCCTGAATTTCAGCCAATATTGTCTACCGTTGGCGCAGGTCTCTTGCGGGATGCTTCGGGCGGAGGCTGAGCCTAGAAAGACAACAATCTTAAATTGCTCTGTCGGAAAAGCAATGAGTGAAGTGAACCCTACATTGAAAGGGGCCGTGGAGGCTTGCTCTTCTTCATCCACGACCTCCTGTTTGACCTTTCCCAGCACTCGAATCTCCGCTTCGGCCGGACGGAACGACTGATAAATGATTACTTGATTACATTAACTTCTTTGGTTTCTGGCCAACCTCAAACACTCCATCGAAAGGGACCCGGGTGTCTACGAGGAATGGATGAGAGAGAAGGAGTGAAGAATGGGGAAGGGAAGAGGGGCCAGAAGCCGAAAAAGTACCCATTGTTTAAAAGTGATTACTTACAATGGGCGCGGGTGCGGAAGTGGGAATGATGACCTCTTTTGTGTTGTAGGCGAGACTGTCGGGGTTGACTTGGCCAGGCATGGGGTGTTTATGCTCCTTCGCCGGCGGCTGTGCCTGCTTGTCGGCTCCGGAAGTGGACCCTCCACCGGCGCCCGAGACGTGACTACGACCTCTGACGGCGGACCCGTTACGACTACGGTCGGGATCGTCGTATCCGGGACTGCGCCCACTTCGGAAGCCGGGTTCACCGTAGCAGGGTCCGGGACTGCGGCCGCCGTAGCCGGGACTTCGGCCACCGCCGCAGCCGGGACCGGGACTTCGGCCATTTCCGGGTCCGGGACTTCGGCCGCCGTAGCCGGGACCGGGGCTTCGATTATCACCACCGTATCCGGGACTCCGACCACCACCGTATCCGGGACTCCGACCCCCACCGCCACTGTAGCCAGGACTGCGACCACCACCAGTGTAGCCGGGACTGCGACCCATCATCGAATAACCTGCAAAGATATCATCATTATATATTCCTGTCTAGAGGATGTCACCTGAAAAATTGTTTGTAAATCTGTCTAAATATTAATTTGTAAATTGTTGCACATAATCAATCTATCTAGATACTAACCATTGTCATCGGCGCCCTCGCCGTTGTAGTGCTCCTAAAAATAAAGAGATCTTCGATTTTTGAACAACAAAACAATTCGCTCACCTCAACAAAGCAGGCGCGGGCCGGCTTACGGCCTTTCAGGTGGGCAAATTTGCCTCTTCGTGCCGAATCGATTCGTTGCTGCCGAGAGGGATCAGCTGCAGAGCAGTCAATAGATTGAGCAATTATCTAGCATAGACAGCTTACCAGACTCTCCCTGTCTATTGACAGGTCCAATTTCTAATATCGAGCAGTTCAAGATGTTATCATACTCCTTCTGACAATTGAGCCGATGTGCACATTTCCTCTGCAATGGAATATATTTGGCGATGAAATTTTTTTTTTACATACATTGGTGGGGAAGATGAGGTGGCACCCATTGAAGTTGTTCTTTTCGCTGGGTGGTTCTTGTCTGAGGTAGTGATCAGTGAGAAAACAGGCCGAGAAGATGTCGCGCTTGGAACATTTACGGCCCAGGCAATGGGCCAATTGGAGGCACCTGAAAAGATAAAAAGAAAATTAAACTCGCACAAAGGGTGCAATACTTGGTCGGGAGATGAAGCGATGCTACGTGTTCCTCGAAGGAACGAGGAGACAGTGTCTCGAAACACACGGGACATAATAGTCGCTGAAAATATAATTGTAAACGGTTGTAAACTGATAATTACGAACACTGTAGTTTCCGCTCATTCTTGAAGTTTCGATGGATCAACGAACATCCGAGTACTCGAAACTATCTGAAACATTGATAAACATTAGCTGAAAATATCTATTTAGATTGTTATCTTTGAAGACGTGTATTAGATTCATTTGAGTAGTGGCATCTTTAAGAGAACGCGGCCAAACACACAACGACGCAGACGCGAGGGAGTTTAAAATTCACACCAAGTGCGAACGCACAGACGTGAGAAAAAAACGGAGACCAGTCATCTCAGCCGCACTACTCTATCGGGCACCATTCATTGTAATCCGGGTATTAGATAACTCCTTTAGCAAAATCATTTCCCCCGATAGAGCGGCCACTCCTCTCGCGATATGATTTGCCTAACAACTTATTCGATAATAATATTATAATAATACATATTATGAAGTTTTATCGATAGATAGAATAAACTAAAACTCGCAAGTATTGGTGTACAAGTATTGCAAGCATTGAAAACAAACATTAGTTAGTGTCTACTTATGCTACTATTGATATTCATTATCGCATTAGTCTTCAAATGGAAGAATGAAATACGATTATTTTAAGAAAAAAATTGAAGAAAAAATGAAGAGAACCGTGTTTTGCAACTAAAAGTGATAACCGGGTCCGTGTTTTAGGTCGAAATTTGGCTAAACTCCAAGAAGCACAGTAAACTTTGGAATTGACAAACTCTCACCACGATTCAGGCAAAAATCAGGGGATGAGGGCGAATTTTTCGGTGGCCTACGAATTTTCCTTTTTTTGCTATTTTCCTTATAGACTACGTTCCTTTTGCAAATGTTTCTTTGTTTTGTTCGTTAGACGCTTTTCATTGATTAATTTACAGAACATGGGTGCCTACAAGTACATGCAAGAGATCTGGCGCAAGAAGCAGTCGGAGGTCGCCAGATACCTCCAGCGTGTCCGCATGTGGCAATACAGACAGCTGTCTGCCGTTCACCGTGTGAACAGACCTACCCGCCCCGAGAAGGCCCGCCGCCTCGGATTCCGCTCCAAGCAGGGTAATTGTTTTGTTGTAAAATGTTGAGGTTTCGGCGTTTAATCATTAGAAAGATGATGCTCTCATGCGCTTCGTTTTAAAATTAACACGCAAGATTGAATTATGGACGGATTTCGCTAGCACCGTGTGCTTATGACCGGCGTTTGATAGTAGACCGTGCAACATTCTGAAATTTTAGGATTCGTCGTGTACCGCGTCCGTGTTCGCCGTGGAGGTCGCAAGCGCCCCGTTACCAAGGGTCAGACCTACGGTAAGCCCAAGACCCACGGAGTCAACGAGCTGAAGAACGTCAGATCCCACCAGGCTGTCGCCGAGGTACGATATCTTTTTATGCCTAATTTCGTCAGCTCTTCGCACTAATTCTCTCGGTTTGATATAGTTGTTAAATCGTTTCCAAAGGTGCAAAATTAATTTGGAGTGGATTTCGCTAGCACCGTGTCATTATGACCGGCGTTTGATAGTAGCCCAGTCCACATTAATATTAATTTCAGGGACGCGTTGGAAAGCGTTGCGGAGCCCTCCGTGTGCTCTCCTCCTACTGGATCGCCGAGGACTCGACCTACAAGTTCTACGAGGTCGTCCTTGTTGACCCCCAGCACAAGGTATGTTTAAAAAAAAGTTTTGTAGTTGCTATTTTTTTGCACTAATTCTATTCGGTTTGATATTATTGTTGAATCGTTTCCATAAGTGCGAGACTGAATTGGAGCGGAATTCGCTAGCACCGTGTGATTATGACCGGCGTTTGATAGTAGACCATTCCACATTCTTATCTTTCTAGGCCATCCGAACCAACGCCGAGCTTAACTGGATCTGCAACCCCGTCCACAAGCACCGTGAGATGCGTGGTCTGACCTCCGCCGGCCGCAAGTCCCGTGGTCTCGGCAAGGGACACAAGTTCACCCAGACCAAGGGAGGCTCCCGCGCCAAGAACTGGAAGCGCAAGAACACCAAGATCTTCAGACGCAAGCGCTAAACAGCGACTGCTTGAGACTTTGTTCGAGCTGTTGGGTTGCGCCAGACCTAATAGTTTTGGACATTTTCTCTCTTGTTCTACCGCATACACAATTGTTTGTTATGTTTGTTGGTGGAATAAGAATTTTGTTTTTACTGTACATATTTGTTATGAACACCACACTGGTCTTGAACCGAAATATACTGCTCAAGATGAATGGGGAGGGCTGAGTCACAAAGGGCGGGGCCATTGATCGTAGTGCGATTCACGTAGCATTTCTTATCGTTTCATTTTCGTGTCATGTCGGACGTTGAATTAGACGAGCCCGTCGATGAGTTCTACAAAGCACCAGAGAAGAAAACTGTAGCTGAAATTATCAGGTTATTACTATTATCTTGTGTAGTGTGTAAGATCTGTTATTACTAGCGCTGACAGTGGAGATTCCGCCCTCGATAGATACAAGGCATCTCTTCTGGGTAATGCAGCCGCTGCCGCTCAGGTTGAGCATTTCCATGGGGGTTTATCAGAATTCGGTACTTTAGACTATCATCGACCCTACCGATCCTCGAGTCGTTCTGCCAAAAACACTCGAAATCGTATTCGGAGGTGCAGTAAAGGATTCGATCGATCTTACCCAGGTTTGCGAGAGTTGATGTCACTGAATTATAGTTTCGTATTGAAACGGTTAAGTTTAGAATCCCGAGGGAGCGTCGATGAGACTGAAAGAAGGCGTTCAGTACCAATTACGGCTCGGATTCAACGTCCAGAGGGAAATTGTCACAGGTCTCCGGTGAGAATTTGCTTCTATGTGGTCGTTAGAGAAATACAATTTGGAAGCGGAAGTTGGAAGCGTATGATAAATTGATTATCACAGATACCTCCATCGCGTCACCAAGATGGGCATCACCATCGAGAAGGTGATTTCGGAGTTACTGGTTCTTACTCATGCTTGATAATTCGAATTACTATTCTTTATTCCCCTGTTCGTAATTGAGTGATGACTCCTGAAGCATTCACTTGATATCGAGATATCGTCGATGTCTTAGCTCCCTGCATATCTTAACGACAGTCAATAAATAAAATATAAAGATAAATTAAATACATCGAGGATGGTAATTGCAGGAGTCGTACATGCTCGGGTCGTACGGTCCTCGACAGGAGATTCACCACTTCAACACGCCCGTGGATACGGCGCCCGAGGGCATGATGCAGAGGGGGAAGTGAGTCATAGTTAGCTGCATTACTAATTCATACTCGCCTTCCCATAAGCAATTGAATAATTACTCATGAAGTGATCTATTCGACCAACTTCGATATATTTTTTTGGTTAATCTGTGTGAAAATGTATGTGTGAAAACTCGACGTGATTGTTCTTTCGAATGAAAAAGGGTGAAATCACTACCGGAAGCGGGCGCATGAGTCATGTTCGGCGCGCGCGTATCTAAATGCGAGGATGAAACGCTTATCGATTGCCGCCGATATCGTTAGTGACTAACGAGACGCAATCACCTGCCAATCGGAAAGGTGAATGTTCTCATTGTTGGTGAAGTCCGGTATCGAGGAAAGTACGAGTAGTTTATCCCTTGCAATGCACTGGGGAAACACTGCTTCAATAGGTTACACGGCTTACACGTTCTGAAAAATATTTCTCAAGAATGTTAATTATTAAATTTAGAAAGTTAATTTAAATATTGCAGATACAAGATCAAGTCGAAGCTGATCGATGACGACGGCCACGAGTACCTCGTGTGGTCGTGGAATCTCGAGATCGCCAAGGACTGGTAGACTACGTGACCTACCGTCTGACCCACCGAACTGCCTTATCCCTCGCTTTTCTTCTCTACAGTAACCCGATCTGACATATGAACCTGATTATCCTATCGACAAGCTTATCAGCAGTCTGTAAATTGTGTGTGTAGATTGTCCCATTGAGAGTGACTTTTGTGTGAGTGTTCATACAGTAGAGGGGTAGTCGAATATTATCGACCCCCATCCTATCTAAGTTGTCTGTCGTGTCTCCATTGTAGTGTCTAATGCTAATCATCCATCTGGTCTACTCTGCTCCTAGTGATCCGCTCTTACGCCCCGCTCACCCGGGTCTCGCTTTATACACCCCTCCCTTTGATCTACCCCCTAGCATCCGAGTTGTGAGATCCATACCCACCAGCGTTCCATGATAAATGTTTCCTGTACTTAATAATTCGTTGCATCTATTTTACGAGCACTGGTACAATGGCTATCAATTATATCTGAAAGACGGGCTGATTGGAGCAATTGCTCCAGAATCGTCGAATTGCATCATTTTGGAATACGTTTATTGATTAAATGTCTCAGAAAGTGTATGATCTCTTCCCTCCGTCGATTGGCAGCGATGGCAGCAGCAGAGGAAGGACCCGTGGCCAGAGTGATCAGGCAGAAGCTGCACGACAGATTCAAGGTGGGGAGGGATTTATGAAAAATTAGTGAGAGATAGAGTATGCTATGCGGATCGCTAATAAAGAACTGAGTAATTGATTAGTTAATATTTTTAAAAAAAACCTTACACAAGCACGACGTATTGTAGCTGTCCCATCTCTCTCGAGTATCATCTATTATTGAATCGCGAACGCTACTTTAGCACAACAACAAAACCGAAAACCCCATCACCGTGTTGCGGTGCGTCCAATCCATCTCGATTTGCAGCCCTCGCATCTGTCGGTTGAGTGCGAGTCGCACATGCACAACGTGCCGCGAGGGGCGGAGATGCACTTCCTCGTGCAAGTCGTGGCGGAGGAGTTCGAGGGAAAGACCGTGTTGCAGGTGGGGTGGAAATGAGGGAGTGGGTGCGACGACGACACCCGGTGCGTCCTAGACGCTACATTTTAGAAGAGGGGGGAGGGAAGTTAAAGTGTACGTGAAAATATTTGAAAGGTTACAGCATACAGGTATCGAGAACAATGGAGATTGCTTTTCGAAACATTTGTAATCGTGAATAGAAATCGCTGATCTTGTGCTCATGCAAGATTGTGTTAATTTTTTTAGTTAGAAAAGAAGCTACTCCTTTTGAAAGCAATCTAGACATAATAGTAAATTCAAAGCAAGATCGGTGTTTCAATGATCGATGATACTCGAGAGAAACCGATAGCTTCAATACTGAGTGGATAGTAGATCCAGAATAACTAATACATTTACTAATTTCTTTCACATTAATTAATTAATTAACTAATTAATTGCAGCGTCACCGCCTCGTGAACGAGTGTCTGGCGCAGGAGCTGCGCGAGGGCGTGCACGCACTCAGGATCGATGCAGTGCCCACGTCCAAGGTAATGAAGGAATCTCAGGAGGGGACGAGTAATTTCAGCATTAAAAGGAACTTGTTGGAACAATTTAACGCCATTCGGGCTCCGTGTTTCAATGATAATTGATATTCGTGATGGTGTTGGGAGCTGTAATACGAGCATGTTCTTCAGCGTAATACTATTATTCCCCACTGGAAACCTTTTCAGCAGTTTCCGTGTTAGTCCCGATAACGTAGCTACTTTGAAGATAATCTCATTTTAATTGTTAAAACATGATATCGCTAAATGGCCTATCCGTCGTGGTGCAATAAGTTGCACTCTCGCCCGATGCATCACCGTGAGAATTGCGATCTAATTTTCCTCTTTCAGTGGTCGGGCGAGCCACCGATCGAGAGTCCCAAGTGTCTGGGTGGAAGCAAGAAGTGACCTACCCAGAGGATGCGGTAGATTAGATCCCGAAGAGTTACAGTAACCAACCCGTTGATTAGGTAGATCAACTGTTGCTGTACCTGTATTAGATTGAATGATGCAGATCACAGATAATTCTATCGACTTTTTATAATTCACACGTGTTATTTATTGTTGTATCGAGTTCGTTATTGATTTTGTGTACATAGTGATAAAGATGTGCATTGATGTAGTGTTGAAGAGGAGCAAACAAGAGCGTGGTCGAATCGCCCCTCGCGTGGTGTACTTTGTAGTGTGATGAAAGATCCGCCCTCTAGCAAGCTGCCAAGCCGCAGTCGTTCTTGCTAAATAGCGTGAATTCTCGAATTTTGTTGGTCAAGAGGTTGTCTCGGGCTGACGAAATCCCATTATGCAATATGTAAATTGCGTCATTATTGTTTCTAACCTTCATTTACTCACATACTCGGTTTTGAAACGGTCGGTTCCTTATTTTCTCTAGTTCTCTCTCGTTTTCGATGTTTTCGCGCGAATGTTGTTGATAGAATCCGTGATTGTTTGCGAGTTGATGTCATATGACCTGTTAAGAAAGTGCTGGAAATTGCTAGACCCCCAGGTTTCTAGGCGGATCTTGTCTCGATTTCGCAATCGCTTTTCCCGTCACTCTCTCTCCACTTTCATCACTCGTAGTTAGTTTGTCAGCTCACGAGGATCTTTCTCGTACTTATTGCGAGCTTTGTCATTCCAACACCCCTCTTGGTGTGTTCCGTAACGGACGGAGCTTCCGTTTATTGCCATCTTCTTTAAATTGTTCCAAAGGCTTGTATTGCGCGTCTCTGGCTGTGTATTATTTGAAATGAAACTTTCTAGCGACCTTCTCCTTTCATGTTTCACCATAAACGTATCCTCTCGATTCCAGAACGATGCTCTCCCGTCTCGCAACCCAATCGTGTCGCGGCCTCGCGCACTCCTCGAAGCACGTCGCCCGCTATGGAGGAGGAGGAGGGCAGCGATTCGCCCAGCAAACTGTCAGTGTCGAGATTGTTGATTATTTTGATCAAGCTAACCCTTGAATATTGGAGAATTATCAAATTTGACCTGAACTAGTGACCATGAAGCACAAAAGATTGTGGGCTAGGAGCCGAGCAGAAAAAAAGAAAAAAAGGAAATTATCGATTAATTGGTTAAATGAACGTTTCCGCACCAAGTATTTGAGAGCTACTAAAGTTGAACTAAACTATAGGAACCTTGAAGCGCAAAAATAGCGGACACTTGTCTTCCGCGGTTACTGAAAAAGAGTAATCGATAATCCTCCCTCCTGCAGGGCATCAACGTGCGCTCCGGACCGACGCTGAAGGAGCGCCTGCTCGGCCCCACTACCGGCAAGCGTGAGTGATTAGTTTATTTTCGAAAATAAATATTATAAAGTATCAGGTAAGGTGAGATTGGGTACTTGCAAATTCGGTGTTTCTCGTTCACTACGAGTCCCTCTCTGATAAGCTCGTGTCGATTTCTCGTATCTTTCCATGAACAATTTCAATAATAATACGTAGTGAATGAACAGGCAAATGATCTGCGGGTGTCATAAATATAGATTTCGAGTAGTTGAGTTCGGTGTTTCGCGATTCGTATGTAGATTCTTGCGAGGGGCTATTACAATGTTCCATCAATACTCCAATCAAAAAATAAACCGGTTTAATCCTTGTTTGCCTGGATCCATGAGTAAAATACGGCCTACATTACTTCGGCTATTGGACTGAAAGCGTTACAAACACTAAGACGACAAAGAAAATCGATGAATCAATCGAAATCTCTCTCCTTGCAGCCTTTCTCTACGGGTCGATGGCAGTGGCGGGCGCGTCAGCCCTCGGAGTGGGCGCCCTCGCCTACTACGCAATGGGACTGAGCAAGGAGAAGAGCATACTCCAGGACTCCGCGTGAGTTGGGTTGGGGTTTCTTAAAAGATGATTGTATGATAACAAGTTAATGATTAGCACTGAGTACAGACTAGAACAGTTTTGATAGATGGACGAAACAGGAAAGTGGGGAATAGAACTTATGGGAGCATCCTGCAGGAATGACATAGTGCCTGGATTGACAATTGTAGGGAATTATTCTTTGGTGATAAAGACCGATGACCGGCAACTTGTTCAAACTAGGCACATTCTTTAGGTTTTGGTGAATCAGAAATACGTAAGGTTGGATCAGTGAAGTAAAGATGCAATCTCTGTAATTTTTCGATGATTATTCTTGTTTGTGAAGACCCGAATGCAGTTAATCAATGGCTAGTGCGCAACAGAGCAGTTCTTGTTCGATGGGTGTAACAGCGAAGAAATTGGACTGCCGGTAGTAAAATACTGCATCATTTATGGTTTATTGTGGGATTTTTCATCGTTATACTGATTCTCGTGAAGCCCTGCAGACTTTAAAAATATACTGAAGCGAGAAAGTTGCGCACAGGGTGTAGTTTGCAGAGCGAGTTATTATTGTGTGTTTGCGACGAGGAATGAAGAACATATTGTTGGCCCTTGTCCAATCCAGCTTTTGAGGAGTTCCTGACTCACAAACGTTGTATGTAGATTTTGCGGTCGCTCACAACATCGGGAAATGGGGAATAAAATCCGTTATTAGTTAATACCACTCTTGGAGGACGTGGCCGCAGTACGTGCGCGACCGTCTGACGTCGACGTACGGCTATCTGACGGCGTCGTTGGGCGTGACGGCGGCGGCGGGCATCGCAGCCAGCAGGAACGCCGCCCTGATGAGATTGACGGCCGGAGGAGGACTGATGGTCAGTGGATTCATTGGGCCGAAAATTGCTGCAATGTTGATAGTTGTGCTGCGAGAGGCGGACTATTTGTCAGTGAATTTTGTGGTGGTATTGCAATTTTGTAATTGAAGTGATTAGTGCGAAACAAGAAACAATCACAATCAGTATGGTCCTAAACAAGGTGTAGTAGATATCTGATTATTGGGAATCCGTTTGTTCTTATTGTACAATGCCTCAATGGCTAAAATTGCGCATATTTAATTCTCACAAATTTTAGGTATGGTATGAAACGGGAAAGCAGTTTGGTGAATTATCTCCTTTGGATTTTAATTTCCATAAAAAAGCAATATTTCCCAAACGCTACAAAGAAGTGACTCCAATAAAAAAACGTTGTAAAACACGGTCTCTGTAAGAGTGCAGGAGAGGCTGTACAACTCTTCAAAGTGGTCGCCAGGTGCTCAAACTTTGGGTACAAGACCCCTAGGGTCAAGGGAGACTTCCACCGAAAAATTTTTTTGGTAGGTCAAAATTTGACCTTAATTATCGATTTTTCCAAACTTTCGATTTTGACGACGTGTTATATATCATTCTATAGAGCATGAAAAGTTATGTCTAAGTGTCAAAGGAAAATTGATTTCATGCATAACAACTCGAAATACGAGGCAAAACGTGTAATTTTTTGGTCATTTTTCGAAAAATCGATTCAGCCGACTGCTTTCCAATAGCGTTCCCATCCTATTCTCTTCGATATATGGTACCATTTTCATTGGTGAACACGATGGTGCATTTCAATTTGAAATATTTCGGTGCGGAAATAGCGAAAAGGTCGCTCGAGTGAGGCATACTCGATGCCCAGGTTCAATCCCGGCCGGTGCATTATCTTTTGCCAGATTTTTTACTTCGCTGAAAACTTCAAATTTTGTGCTGCAAAGTTGTTACACGGGGTTTTGATGTATTTCACGACTGTTTGAAAAAGTATCTTTGAGGAGAAAGTAATTTTTTCGAATTTTTAACGAATTTGAAGTTTTACATCATATCTCGGTTTATTTTGCTTCAATCATGCTAGAAATCTCTCAGAATGTCATGAAATAGTCTTAGTAACCATTTCTGAAGTTTTGATTGAAATCGTAGACAAAAATTTTTTTCCAAAAAATCATGTCAAAATTGGACCAAAAAATCGAAAAAAAATTTTTTTTTTCTCAAAACACCTTAAATGTATTCAGTATTGAATAGACGTTGTATCTGAAGCATTTCGAGTGATTTATAACCTCGTTAAAGCAAAATTAGCAGAGTTATGACGCAAAACGTAAAAATAGATTAAAAATCGAGTAATTTTATTTCTCGTCAAAAAACCTTTTTCAAGCACTCGTGAAATACTTCAAAACAACGTATAAGAATTTTGCAGCTCAAAATTTGAAGTTTTCAGTAAAGAAAAAAATCTGGCAAAAGATAATGCACCGGTCGGGATTGAACCTGAGCATCGAGTATGCCTCACTCGAGCGACCTTTTCGCTATTTCCGCACTGAAATATTTCAAATTGAAATGCACCATCGTGTTCACTAATGAAAATGGTACCATATATCGAAGAGAATAGGATGGGAACGCTATTGGAAAGCAGTCGGCTGAATCGATTTTTCGAAAAATGACCAAAAAATTACACGTTTTGCCTCGTATTTTGAGTTGTTATGCATGAAATGAATTTTCCTTTGACAATTAGACATAACTTTTCATGCTCTATCGAATGATATATAACACGTCTTCAAAATCGAAAGTTTGAAAAAATCGATAATTAAGGTCAAATTTTGACCTACCAAAAAAATTTTTCGGTGGAAGTCTCCCTTGACCCTAGGGGTCTTGTACCCAAAGTTTGAGCACCTGGCGACCACTTTGAAGAGTTGTGCACTGCTCCCCTTGATGCACTGCGCTCTTACGGAGACTGCGTTGTAATTATTAATTGTTAAATTAATAAATCACTTTAATAACCGATTAACTAGAGACCTTCGGTCTCTACGTTCTACGCCGGGCGGCGTGCTGTGGTTAAAAAGCGCTCTCTTGCGTTGCATATTGGCATCTTCCCTTGTAAAAGGCTCGTGAGGCCTCGAGCGATCCGAAAAAGTTGCGATTCCGCCAGCCTTTCAAAAGCGCATCGCAGGCTTCGCATGAACTTGGCGGGCATTTCTATGCAGTTCCAATCTTGACAGTCTTTGAGTAATCCGGTTAGCAACATTCAGCTAGAAATAAAACGCAGTTGACCAGTTAACTTCGTTTAGGTAGGGGGAAATCAGGTTTTTATACTGTTTGACGCTGCGGATGCGCATTGGCATCTTC
>LS532921.1:18697-34936 GCA_900490775.1 Pristionchus maxplancki | reverse complement strand
ACTTCGTGGCTACATCGCAACTTTTTCGGATCGCTCTCGGCCTCACGAGCCTTTCACAAGCGCATCGCAGGCTTCGCGTGTTTTGGCGCGCTCTCACATGCAAAAAATTAAAGAAATGAGCGAGAAAACGCTGAAAATGGCAAAAACAAGGTATTTCGTCATATTGCATAGTGATGATGAAATATGTGTAAAAAGTGAACATTTTGATCACGTGAAGTTGTTTGGTGGCTTGCATGGCCATTTTGGTTGAGAAAGCGCTAAAAACGGCGCGAAAAACGAATTTCGTCATATTGCATAGTGATGATGAAATATGTGTAAAAAGTGAACATTTTGATCACGTGAAGTTGTTTGGTGGCTTGCACGACCATTTTGGTTGAGTTAGTGCTGAAAACGGCGTGAAAAAAGGATTTCGTCATATTGCGTAGTGATGATGAAATATGTGTAAAATGTGAAAATTTTGGTGACGTGGAGTTGTTTGGTGGCTTGCACGGCCATTTTGGTTGAGAAAGCGGTGAAAACGGCGCGAAAAACAGATTATTGCATAGTGATGATGTAATATTGCATAGTGATGACGAAATAGGTATTGATTTTTTTAGTGTAACTTTTCATGACAAGTTGATTGGTACCGGTCCTGGGTCTGTGCGATGATGTTAAAGTGGTTTTCCAGGCATTTTTTTTGGAGCGTGACAGACAGACAGACAGACAAGCAGACAGACAAGCAGACACCGTGACATACAGACAGACATCTTGATATTATATTCTTTCTGGAATTAATTAATGCTACAGGTGATGCTGGGCACTCTGGCGGCGATCATCGCCACGGGCACGATCGCCCGCTCCATCCCGTATGAGAACACGATGGCCAAGGTACGGTAGAGGTTTCGGGGGTCGGATTACGGTAGCTGTAGATTATGCCCGTATGATAAGAGAAGAGGGTACTGTAGCGATTGCGGTGGCAGCTCGGTTCCTGTTGGAAACTGTTTCGTAGAGATTCTCTTTTTTCAATCGGGAACTCACCTCATATTGAATGCAATGCACGCCCTCCACATACATGAGGAAGAGGAAACCGCGAAGTTCCGAATTATGAGCAACCGAAACAAAACATATTTTTCCTGAATTTTGAAAATTTAAGACGCTTTACTGTTTCGCCATTGCCATATCAGTGGCTATTGCACTAGGGGTGCAATTTCTCCTGGAGTTTCTACTCGTTAAAACATTTATCTACGGTCTTCCATCTATTTATATTCCCTCCTTGCAGCACGCTGCCTGGCTGCTCCACTCGGGCGTGATGGGCGCCGTGCTGGCGCCGCTCTGCTTCCTCGGCGGCCCCGTGCTGATCAGGGCGGCCTGGTACACCGCCGGAATCGTCGCCGGTGAGTAGATCGGTTCGATTGTATTGGTTGTGCAGAAATCGAGTATTTGAGTGAGTGTTAGACGAATGTAGACAGTAGTAGGATGGATGAGATGAAAAGCAAACGTAGTGATCTCGATTGAATTGAAGTCCCTCTATCGTCGTTGTGACACTGTAGCTTGATGTTTCACGATGTTTCCATTACTGCACTCATACCTTTCCACCCTCAGTGGCGACCACTTTTTCACATAAGGGTCCCCCCTTATGTTACGCACATGACCACGTGGTCATGCGCGCAGCATAAGGGGGGACCCTTATGTGAAAAAAAAATTTTTTTCGAATTTTTTTAGAATATCATACGCATTCGATTTGCAGTTCCTAAACGTACTATTTTCCGTTAAAAAAGTCAAAAAAAATTTATGCGAAAAAATCTCAAAAAAATTTTTAGACTTTTTTTAGCGGAAAATGGTACGTTTAGATACTCTAAATCGAATGCGTATGATATTCTAAAAAAATTCGAAAAAAATTTTTTTTTCACATAAGGGTCCCCCCTTATGTTGCGCGCATGACCACGGTGGTGATGCGCGCAACATAAGGGGGGACCCTTATGTGAAAAATTGGTCGACACTGGCGTGGAAAGGTATGACTGCACTTGTCATCTTCCTTTCGATGAATTCGCGAATCCTACCTCAAAATAATTATCTTCCTCATTTTCAGTTTGCAGCTGAACTAGCATTCAAATGCGTTTTCGACATATCCTCAACTGTCAATACTTTTTTGTCGGGTCTCTCGGAGAGTCTCCACCGTTGACATTTTAATTTGATATCTCACAGATATTTCAAAACTGCTAGTCAGCTCGCATACCATTGAATTGCTTCCCACTGATGTTCAATACTAATAATACCATCTTCTGGACTGTTCATCGTCCACAATTATGCGTTAGTTTAGTGTTTCTTGGTTAGTTCCAAGCAGCAGCAAGTGTGCTCGCAGGCCAATGCTCGACTTGATGTTTGGCATCTACATTTATAATTCCACATTGTCGGGTCTCTCCACCGTCGCAATGATACTTTTGTTTGGTGTTTCACAGATAATTCAATATAGCAAGTCAGCTGACATGCCAATGAATTCTCCTCCCATGTCTTCAACATTAATAACTCTTTCCAGGTCTCTCCACCGTCGCGATGACCGCGCCGTCGGAGAAGTTCCTGATGATGGGCGGCCCGCTCGCCATGGGCCTCGGCGTCGTCTTCGTCGCCAACGTCGGCCAGTTCTTCCTCCCGCCCGGCTCGGCCCTGGGAGCCGGTGAGTAGGATACGGCTAGTGCGAGGTTTCATATCGAATTAGGAAGCTGGTTGTTCGAGAATATATTTGATATATCATTCTTCATTTTTGAAAATATTAGTTGCTGTTGTAGATATGAGTTTCCCGAGCGCGTTGACCTGATTGTTCGAAGTTTCGCACACTTCTTATACATGCCGGTTTCGAGTTCGCTCCGATCGATGTCTTGTGTCCCTTGGAAACTGTGAAATCTCATTGAACTCTTCTTTCCCCCTGTTTCTTCGATGTTTCATGGGATTCATAATAATACCAGTTTAGTGGTTGTGCTATGTTTTCCTACGCCTCTACCTACACTGAAACAATTATCGGCACATTGCTTCACTATCAAGAAGCCCCTCTCTCTGTTCAGGTCTGGCGTCGATCGTGGTCTACGGCGGTCTCATCCTCTTCTCCGCCTTCCTCCTCTACGACACGCAGCGTGTGGTCAAGCATGCGACCATGCACCCGCAGCAGGGACAGTACGGAGGTACGAGAAGGGGTTATGGTGCAACGAAATATCCGGGAATACGGTTGGGTTGGGTAGATGGCGGGTGTTGACATACAATCGCGTCTTCCAAGCAATTGGCGGCTTTGAGGGATCTGCGAAACAAAAAAACGGTTTAGTGTGGACTAGTTACAGAAAAGCCTGAAAGCTATTTTAATGATTTTGTTTAATTGTAAGCTGAAAATCGTTCAGAAATTGTATGTACTGTACTGAGAATTTTCGAAACGCGCGTATTAGACAACGACGAGTTGAATTTATTAAACCTGGGTGATCAAGATGATATAGGCACTGACAAGAGCGCATTATTAGAGCGGGGTATGCAATATATCTCATATGTGCTATCACTTTCGGTGCTCGAATTGATAAATTTGATTGATTGCAGGCTACGGCTACGACGGACACGAGATGAGAGCATTCGACCCCATCAATGCGTACGTTTTTATTTTTTGTTTTTTAAAAATATTTTATCCTAACTTTTGTGTTTTTGACGGAGAAATGACACTCTGATTGGAAAAGCAGTAGTTCCCGCACGTATAGTATTCCCCCGGATCCCGAATGTGCCTGGGTTGAAAGATGCGTGATTATTCTGACAAATTAGTTTCGCGTTTCTCTGATAGTCTGACTCACTCCTCCCCCTTTCCCTCTCTCGCCTCCGCCCGCGCTCTCTGACCCGGCGTGACTAGCACGCGCGTTTTCGAGGGGGTATATAGGCGGGCGCGGCGAGAGGAGGCAGCGCCAGGATGAACTTCGGTGGTCCGGGGTGCGGGCTTCAAACCCGTAGGCGCTTAGCGGCGCAGTGGTTCGATTCCACCTTCCTGGTGGAACTAATTGGTGAGAATAAATCTGTTGTTATTTTTGAACCACTATTGTCAAAACAGTATCGCGCGATGCATGAAGGGGTTTTGAAGAATCGGTGAAACGCGAATAAGAGATGAAACTTCTTTATTGTTTGCGGTACATGAAATTTAACGAAATGGCGCGAGATTGTTTTGCGAAATGATCTATGTGCATAATTTGTGGTGGCATCGGAAACGTCGGATTATTGCTTTCCTAGTGTTGGATACTATTTTGGACGAGCAGTGAAACCTGAATAGAAAATGAAACTTTTTTGTCATTTTCGAAATTATTTATTCGTTTATTTGCAGTCAGATGTCGATCTACATGGACGTCCTCAACATCTTCATCCGTCTCGCGATGATCATGGGAGGCATGGGAGGAAACAAGAGGAAGTAGATCAGTTATCGATTGATCGACCTACCGTACCCCTCTGATACAGTAACCCAATATTGATCCACCGTACCCTCTATAGTAACCCAATGACTAGTAACATTTCGAAGTGTGTTTTTGTGCGCCCCCCCCCACTTCCCGTTCCCCGGGTATGTTTCGAGAAGATGTTCCATGAATATTTGATTAGTAGGTGATAGTGAAGGTGTGTGTTGTACATTGAAGATGTGAGATGAAGCGATTGGAAAATATCTGTTTGTATGTTGTGGGATCACAGGGCGAAGGTCAACAACAAACAAGTATATTTGAGGGGCTAGACAGCAAGCGGCATTCGTGTTTTGATCACAAAATGATGGGATGTAGTAATCAGGTGTTCAAGAGAAAATTAGATATTGCTTGAAAGAGAATAGAAATCATGTTTTCCATGAAAATAATGCGGTTAGATGTTTCCCCCATTGATTGTTTGATTTGATGACACATAGGATTAGCGTATATGGGACTGTGGCGTTGGAGCACAGCGTGTCAGAGTGGATCGAAAACCTCATTTGCGTGGCAGACGGCCATTTCTTCCCTCAATTCTATCTGATCCTATTTCGCCATCTTATTTTGCTCGCTGTTCCACTTGCCGATCGGTTGGTGGGAGGAAATTCAGTTCAATTTAGAAATAATGATTGAAAAATAATGTACTCCGAGTGAAGCATAACTTTACTTCCCAAACGTGATCGAACCGAAAAAGCATCAGGAAAAATAATATTGATGGTTCAATGAAACTCATTCAGAAACTAACACACAGAGACCGCGTCATTCCGCGAGGAAACGCAAAATGACTCTGTGAACTGATGGTGAAAATGAATTGCCGACCTGGAGTTTGCTACCATTCAACTCGAATTAAACCCCATCACCATTATTATCATTTTAAAGCTGACAGAATTTGCAAACTTCTGATGGTGCCCGATTTTTGATAACATCTCGAGGTAAAGAGAAATCATTTCATATTTTAATAATCGACTTTTTATCAAAAATCGGGCGCCATCAGAAGTTTGCAAATTCTGTCAGCTTTAAAATGATAATAATGATGATGGGTTTTAATTAAAGATGTAAGGTAGCAAACTCAGGGTCAAATTCAACAAAAATAAATAAGTGAGCACTTCGAGTTTTGTTGATAACCAAATGGCTCAAAAATAACAGGGAGTCATCTAGGCTATTTGTTAGAGTGATTCGACATCGCGGAACATTAATAACACGCTTTATCTTGAAGATATTGCTTGATTTCCCAGCCAAATTTTCGAATATTCCACTCATTTCTCGCCGCTCCATTCGCAATTGAGCGACGCAGAATGACCCGGCGCATTAGAATACGTACGCCGCGGGGAACAAAGGAGGCGATCCACTCTGACACGCTGTGTGGAGCGATAAGTACAAGACTAGGGGAGAACGACCTTATTTCATGGTGGCACTAGCGAGACTCCCATCTGTTGTTGTCTCCTCTTCTTCCTTCTTTCACTCCCTTTCTTGCTCCTGACTCATTCTCTCCACGTCATAACGGGGGGGGGGGGGAAGAGTGAGTCAGGAGAGAGAGAGAGAGAGAGAGAGAGAGAGAGAGAGAGGTCTTCCGGCTGTGACAGAGAATCCGAGAAATCATCCTGAAGTGAGTACCGGAGCGAAGGAGGAGTACGGTAGGATACGGTAGCCACTCACGGTCTTTGCCTCTTCATCACTAGAGCTCGTAATTCGGGACGAGTCATTCGGTGATTCGTAGACTTTGCGTCTTCTTTTGATGATGTTCAGTTGGCTCCTTAATGCGCTCGATCCAAAACTGAAACTGTATAGGAATTGGTCAAATATGTGGCTGAAACATCTAAAACTTGACCAAGGAAACAAAACAGGGAGAACGTTCAAAGAGGGCTTCCGAAAAACGATAATGAATACAAAATTTACTATAGAGAATCGAGCTAAACCTCGGGGAAAACAGGACGAAAGTGGGGAAACTGCGAGCAACCACTCGGTAAACGCGGACGGGGTCGAAATGATGAGAATAATTGACTGTGAGAGTCTCACGATGCAAATCGCGCGGTTATTGTTTGCGAAACGGGCGATTTTGATTCCTTTTCGGACCCCCGGTATCGAGTCATTCACGAGTTATACGAGCCGGTATCGGGTTTCCCTCCCTATCATTCTTCATTCGCGGGGACTCGTGGTATCGGGTCGTGCTGTTTCTCGACCTCTATTCATCACTGCTTTTAAATTTTTAATCGAATAAAACAATAATGCTTTCCTTCCTTCCGAGCCTGCTTTCATTGAACTTTTTCTTCAAAAATGAAGTTGATAAATTGGAAGCGTGTCTTATTGAAAAGGTGAGACGCTGAGCGTAAGCCGCACTCTCGAACGGAATTTCCTTTGCCAACACGCAAACATACAGTAACTGGGCGTGAATGCGTCTTTCTCGTATGACATTCATGACAGGGGATTCAAATTGAAGATTAAAGTATTGGATGTTCAGTGTGACGAATTACATTTTTTTATTGACACGTTCACCTCTCTAGATTACTACACATCCGGTTCGATTCGTTTTTTGTTGTTGCTTTTCTTCCCACCAATCGAATTATCGGGGTTGTGGGATTTTGTTGACTTAAAAATAAACAACAATAAACAAGCCCATCTTTCCTTCAGCATGCCTCAAGTTTCACCAGAAAGGGTGCAGAATTGGATTTTACTGAATCAGAAGTTCAGAGAAGAAAACGAGATAAAGTAAGTTCTTTCTGAATTTATTCTTTAACTTTGATAAAATTTGTTAATGAAAAACCTTACCTACTCCAGTCACATTTTTTAGTGAAGCGCATGGATCTGCTGGTCTTCATTTCTCTCGCTCTTGTCGTGAGTGCCAGACTGAATCGTCGACACAACGCGTCGTCGCTAGGAAGTGCGGCCACGTTGTTTGCCTCAAATGCATAATTGGGAAGAATGGATGCCCTTACTGTAACACTCCAACGAGCTTCACCCGCCTTATTGAGGACGAGCAGGGTTCTCGCGAATGCGGTATTTGCTTGACAACATCTCCACTCCGACGATGTGTTTTTGTTGAGTGTGGGCACCTTTTCTGCAGGGCATGTGTGGAGCAACTAGTGATGAATGATTTCCTAGAATTGTGTGGAATATTTTGCTCTCTTTGTCGAACCGAAATCAATACACGACCCATTACCTTGGTAGAGGATGTAATCAAGACTCGAGAAAACCCGAACGCTAGCCCACCATCTCCTATTTTTACCCGCTAATGCTTTGTTCATAAAAGTATAAATATATCTAATATATAGTTGAAGAACATTGACGCCGCATGCGATGACCCGAAGCGTGTAAAGATGTGGAGATTGAGAGAGAAAAATAACAATTATTGTTAGAGAAGATAAGAAACGCGTAATTCTACTGTGCAAACAGAAGATAATTGTGATGAGAGGGTTCCGGTCTCGTCGGAAGGAGAGGATGCGAATGTACCATCGCTACGCCGAAGTGCAGCAACAGCAGCTTTCTATTTTAAAAGGCTTCGTATGCGCGAAGAAGACCTGCATTAGAAGTGAGAATTCCCTTCCCCTCCTAATCGCATCGTGTCTGATGGAAATACAAACTTTCTTAGATAAGAAATCATAGATGGGGTCATTGTTTGTATACAATAGCAATGGAATACTGAGGATTCAACTCACAGGGAAATAAGTCTACGACTTCATAAGTCTAAAGTGGGTAGACTTCATAGGAGAGACTATCTGAGAATATCGAAATTGTTCTGGCATTCGGGAAAAATGGATTTCTTTGATATTGGGGCTATAAGCAGTGCTCGATGAGGGTAGTTGATTGGCAAAATTTCAGATTTTTAAAATCACTTTGAGCCTTAGTGCATTACGTCACTTTCGAAATCTGCAAAAATCTTTATATCGATTTTTCGGTCATTTTTCGATCAAACGTCATCTAACGCTGAAAATCGAGAAAAACGAAAATTTCGTCATATTTAATTATTTTTCACTAATTTCCAGATGCGACGGGAAATTTTTTATTCGCTCTATCGATTCCTTTTAGGCTTACCCATTTACTATTTAAAGGAGAAAATTTAATTTTACACCCATCAATGTGAACGAGGCCGGAGAAAGCACCTGAAAGCGATTTATGGTGTGGTTACTGTAGTTTTGGCGCATTTTCCAATTTCCATTTTCCGGCCCACTTGCCGGTTTTTCCATTAGAATATTTTTATTTGTCTTCATTTTATGAGTTATATTTAAACCAACTTATTATGAGGCAAATACAAAAAATTAATAAATAACGCACCATTCCTAAGGAAAAACCGGCAAGTGGAAAATGCGCCAAAACTACAGTAACCACACCATAAATCGCTTTCAGGTGCTTTCCAGGTTTGAAGTTCTGGTTTGAAATGGACGACCCACTGTTGGTCTTGGCTCGGGCCTCAGTAGGTTTTGCCTTAGGACTAGGGCTGTTCGCTCGAGCATTGCTCGCCGAGCGCTCGCGCAAGAGCGGTGGATCAGAATGATTCGCGAGCAAGAATGACTCGCGAATCATTTTCGAGAATCGCTCGCGAGTATTGTAGCTCGCGAGCGCTGCTATCGCAAACTGACTGAATAGAGAATGAATGGGGTGGGCCAGACAGAATGATTTTGAAACTCAATTAAAAGAGTTGGAAATTCGATTAGCGGGCTATGCAAAAGCGCTCGCGAGTCAGGCGCGCTCGCGAGCGATTTTGAAACCGCTCGCCGAGTCAGAGAGACTCGCGAATGATTTTGAAAAATGACTCGCGAGCGACGAGCGCTCGTAATAACAGCCCTACTTAGGACCATTGTGGGTCGCGCCTGGGGCCATAGTGGTCCGTTATTTTATTCAATAGTTGTATGTATATTTTACCGTTCGCGTCGTGTTATTGATCGTTATCCTTTGTTTTGATTATATTTGAATAGTTCTCTTGTTAATTTACTCTTTGATGTTCCTTTCCTCCCTTACTTCTCTCATACCACTTATTTAATTTTTTTCTTCTGACCTGGGGATTTTTCCTTGAAGCTTTATTCAATGTGGACACTCGTGCGAACTAGGTAATTACAATGCAACTGATCGAGCCTAGTTTCTAGAAAGTGAGAGCTTGATAGTTTTAATGTATCGAGAGAGGGCCATAAAGGGGAGGCTGTTTCCAAGATGCCGGAGCAGAGCATTGGTTTGTTCACAGCTTTGTGAATTGAGAACAGCCATAATCGCGCGGTCAAAAAAACTATGGTTGATTCCAACTTGGAAACCTCCTTGATTCCAACTTGGAGATCTGCTTGATCCCAACTTGGAAATCTGCTTGATTCCAACTTGGAAGCTCTTTCTGGGGTCGCCCGGGTTACGGTAGTTCTCTCTTTCTCATGGATTGCATGCGTTCACTTGAAGCTTCTTAAACTTTATTTGGTTTGAATCGATCATTAAATTTACAATTCAGTGCACTAAGAAACATTTAGAATCTTCTAATGGGCACAACGAATATAGATGGATTACGGTAGCCTTCTAACAATGGAAACTTATCATATAAATTCTTCTAACAATGGAAACGTAGCATATAACTTCTTCTAACAATGGATGATACTTGTGATCATAAAAAGGGAAATTTACAATTGAGAGATATCTGAGAGGTCAATGGGATCGTTCCTCTTTCTTATTCCTGGAGTGAATGGAACCATTGCATCGGCGTCGAATCCTACGAAACTGAGGTCGCTTGCGAAGCCGGATTCGGTGACTTTCGAACTGAAAGTAAAACAGATATAAATTTATCTATTTTTACAGTAACTCTGAGAGTACTGTAGCACTCATAATGTTGTGCGCCAACGAATTGCATGGCGCATTTAAAGCGCAGTTTGCGTGCTCTTTAGTGATCTTAAACGTCGACTGTTTTGCCGGCGTCATATTTTGATTATCTATTGATTGTTTCGTGCTATTTGGTTTCAGATGTCAGTTGATGCATTGGCACATCAACTGCTCTTCGTTTAGAAAGAAATGCCACTCCCCATTTATCATCTTTCGTGATCTACAAACCACTTTTGCAGTCCCGTAGACTGTCTTTGGAAGTTTTTTTAGGTCTAAAGTTTAGAAAACATGTTTTAATCAATTCGAATTTCTTTCAAAAGGCAGTACCAAGCTTGGAACGGGTATAGTTGAAATACTTTCCTCTTGTATTTACCACAACATCCATGTTTGGTGCAAATTTGTTTATTTCCTATCTTTGCAGGTTTTTCTGAGGCCTCGACATATTGGTTGTGAAGATCAAAACGGAGGACTACGCGCCAAAGAAGTATTTTATTGCTTTTTGTTCTTATTTAATTAGTGTCGAAAGTGTAAATTTTGTACTTTTTGCATTCAAACGTAGTTTGATTCAACTAGTTCACGTTTCTTTGTCTAATTTATACGTTTCTACTAAGCTTTTCCCGTTTGTTATGTTTAATAAAATTTGTAATAGGATAAAATTAACTGACTGGATTGCACTATGTGCCTGTCTCATTCTCTTTGGGGTATACATTGATGACGTTGGGCTGGAATACAAGTGATTAATGGATTAAAATCGACGAATTCATCGTTGAATTCTGGTCATAGTTATTGATTGAGAATAAGATACGCCTTCTCTTGGTCAAGGAGACACTTTATCCTTTTTTCTTCAATGAATCGTTCGTTGAAAAGAAAATCCTACCTAGATTGTTCATCCGCGTTCGTATTCTTCCGTTTTTCCGATATCTTTTCCGCTTTCACCTGTCTGAGATAACTACAGTGCCTTTTGAAGCTTTGTAACATGATATACCTCAATTTTTCTTTCACTGGTTCCATTTTCACATTAGTGAGAGGAGTGAGGGCAGGAAGGAGCGGCATACTGCAAATAAATTAAAGCTTAGAACGACTTTAGAATAACTGACGAAGGTTGAGTGCCGTTCTTCAATACATTTCCATGTTTCATGTTTCTGAGATAACTACGATGCCTTTTGAAATCTTGAAACATGACATACCTCGTATTTTCCCTCACTGATACCATCACATTAGTTCCTCCTTCCGTCTCTATCATCGTTTGGTCATGAAGGCCATCATTTCTACTAAATAGGGCGGTATTACCTCGATTTGTAAAAAAAATTTGGGAAATTCAATAATGAGAATTTATTTTTCATAAATCCGATCTCGGAATGAGATCTTTGGAAACAATGACTTCGTAAATCTCATTATGAAAATTCACTTCTCGTAACCGGTCTCTTGGGTAGATTAGAGTGAAAATGAATGAGTGTGGAACTCAATTAGAGGAACAATGAATTGGGAACAGAGAGAATGTAAATATTTTTTGAGAATTTTTATTCTGTAAATTTTTTTCTGGAAGTGAGTTTTTCGTAAATATTTCCGAATTTATAATGGGCATTGAGAGCTGAAATGAATATGTTCGTCGCGAAATTTCATCTTTGTCTATCACGCGTGTCACCGAAGAATCAAATAAAATCTGGGTATCGTTGGCACATAATCTGACCCTATGGTTTTTCCGCTGATATTGATAGTCCTTGGGGTCCCAGACAAGATAGCGTCGAGCTTTGTTCCATATTTTTGATTTTAGGAGCACAGTAGGTCAGCAAAAATTGGAATAGCCGAAAAGAGCTGACTTTGGAGAGCCATAACTTTCTCCAGGATTATTTTCAAGCATCGACATGAAGAGATAAAATGTTCCAAATTTCACGGAGAATTCGCCTAACTCGGTTGCGCATTGATAACTGTTGTTTTCTTATCACGAAGTGATATTTTTGTTTTGTAATCACCACAAATCGAAGCCAGTGAATTTTTTGAGCTCATTGGATAGAGCTCGAGAAGACGGTTCGAATGATATGCTGAACTCATATGCTGTGGGGGTGTGCTTCAAAGATATTCCCTCCCCAGAAGCCCATTTATCAACCTCATTTTTCGATTTCGAGCGAGAGACGAGCCATTTTGCCCTGTCATTCCGAGTCGTCTCGCGCGGAGTGCGCGGCGCTGAGACTCCCCAACTCTTTTTCTTGTTACTCCTTCCTTCCTCGGATTACGGTAGTGAGTTACGAAAATGAGTGAGTTAAGAGTTACGTACGGTAACTACCGTAACCCGAGGCACCGTACCGGGAAACCGTATCCCGAGGAACCAGACCTCACTACCGTAACCCAAGGTGCTGTACCCCGAAACCGTAACCCTAGGTACCAGACCTCACTACCGTAACCCGAATTTTCGTAACTCACTACCGTAATCCGAGGAAGGAAGGAAGACAAAGTAACAAGAAAAAGAGTTGGGGAGTCTCAGCGCCGCGCACTCCGCGCGAGACGACACGGAATGACAGGGCAAAATGGCTCGTCTCTCGCTCGAAATCGTAAAATGAGGTTGATAAATGGGCTTCTGGGGTGGGAATATCTTTGAAGCACACCCCCACAGCATATGAGTTCAGCATATCATTCGAACCGTCTTCTCGAGCTCTATCGAATGAGCTCAAAAAATTCACTGGCTTCGATTTGTGGTGATTACAAAACAAAAATATCATTTCGTGATAAGAAAACAACAGTTATCAATGCGCAACCGAGTTAGGCGAATTCTCCGTGAAATTTAGAACATTTTATCTCTTCATGTCGATGTTTGAAAATAATCCTGGAGAAAGTTATGGCTCTCTAAAGTCAGCTATTTTTGACTTTTTCAATTTTTGATGACCTACCATGCCTCTGAAATGATACATGTGGACCAAACCTCGACGCTATCTTCTCTGAGACCCTATGAACTATCGAAAAATGGCTTTAACTTATTTTCCTATTTTTTTATTGTGCCACCGTTTATTCGATTTTTCGGAGACACGCGTGCTATCTCCTTTTGTGCTAATGAAAGGCAACTGCCAATATTGTTGATACGAGGATGGACCCGTCGCCTAGTAAATTACGGTCGCGAAAAACTGTGCCACGTGATTGTGGTGGCGAATGGCACCTTGGTTTAGGCTAGTGGAGGGTACGGAACCTCGTGATAGAGGAGTAGAGTACGGCACATCTGGTTACTTTAGAGGGGTACGGTAAGTAAACACTACTAGGTTTACGGTAGGGGCTTGTGTCCTGCAAGGGGAGCGATAAGTTATTTGGACATCCGAACGTTTTATAGAGAGGTAGTATTGACGATTTTGATCTTTCTTTTCGATTCTATAAAGTGAGGTTTTAAAAAATAATTTCCAAAAAAGTCATTTCCCAAACAAAATTTCCGAGCAAAAATTTACAGAAAACGATTTCTCAAAAAATATTTGCATTCTCTTTATTCCCTCCCATTCATTCTGCATTATTCCTTCCCACTCCACTCTTTCCGAGTGGTGTAATTCTACAAATCGAATTCTCACAAATTCAATTACAAGAAATGAGTTTTTGAAATGAGATTTCCCAATATTTTTTTACAAATCGAGGTAATACCAATAGGGCGAGTCCAACGGATTAGGATAAACGATTGGCTCCTGAAAACGGAGACTTCGATTTTATGAACGATATCCATTCCTTCTCATTCTGCTGATAACCAATTGTCACTTTCTGCAGTAAAACGAGAAGAATGATTGGGAACAGAAAGAGAATGGAAATGGATGGAATCCACCCCTCCCTCTCACACAAAAGTGAAGATTCCTTCTAGGAAGGAGCTAATCTAATGAATGGATCAATACGTGCAATATTTACATTCATAGAAGAGAGGAAAAAAATGACTGAATGGAAGTGAGAGTAGGATGGAACTAGATACGAGTACAATCATAAGGATAATACGAATTAAATTTCAGGCAACTACTTTTGACCGATTCTGGCGCATAGATAGCCGATTGACCTCCGAGGAGGGAGAGAAGGAATGAGGCGTCCCTCTAGTTCAAAAAAGTTTATCATCTAATGAGACGTGTCCTCGTCCTCTCGGACATGTTTGTGATAACAACTCGCAAAGGCCACGAGTTCACTCGGAGATGTTTATGTAAACAACTCGGAGAGACGAGTCGCCCACTCGGACATATATAAACAACTCCAAGGGGTTACTCGTCTATTCGAACTCTTTCGTCCTCTGTCCCCTTCTAGTCTCACCTTTCCTCTCTTCCCTCCCCTGTCTCCATACAATTGACAATTAGATAGCATATCATAGACAATAGAGATGCCAAAGTCCCAAGAGTTGTGTCCGCGACCCGAAACCAAATGTATGCCAGCGGGTATACTTTCACTCAAGTACTTGGGCAAAGGAAGAGAGCGAGGGGAGGAACAACCCAAGTAATTTGGGTGTACGTGTGATTCCCCCCTCTCCTCTCTCTCATCTCTCTCCTTTTCCCACACTCTCTCACCGCAAGTCACCTTCCTCCCTCATCCCCATATCTCTCCCCTCTCACCCAAGTACCTGGGTCTCTCACTCTTCACTTCCCAAGTCGAAGTGAGAGAGCACGACTCTTGTACCGTATCAGAAGGAATATGTCTCGAAAGAAATATCAGAAAGAATGAGAAAGAATGTAATAAAACGCATAAAGAGGAATAAAGGAATGAAGAAAGAGAAAGAATGGAATACGACATTAGAGAGATTTTTATTGAACTGTCCGATGGGGCAACAGATTGTGAACATCTTACCTGATAGTCTCCACTCGAGTGTTGCTCCTCCCTCCCTCCTTCAGATGTTTCTTCAGGCTCGGAAGAATTGTCAGAAGATTCAGAAGAATCTTCCATCATCCGATTACGGGCGGCGACTACTAGAATGTACTAGAGATTGATGCTATTCTTTATTGCAGATCACATCAAACTTCTCCGCATAAATTTGAAGACTGTGTTTTCTGAATGTATGTAATTTGAAAATAAAACTGACTGTATAAATTTCTCTTGTCCATATCGGCTAATGCAATCACTATGGATCTGGAAGTGTGTAAGGAAGCAATGAATAAACGAGAAAACACATACAGAATGAAGAAAATCGATAAAATCATAAAAAAGTAGTATACATGAAAAGTTGTTTACTTTTGTGAGCGCGGAGTGCGCTGGGTGGTCCGAGATCTTTCTCTAGCCGTCTGGCTGTAAACAGGTCTCCGGTGCTTGATTCCAACTTGGGAGACCGGGCGAGGGGTACTGTACTTCATCCCAACTTGGAAACCCCCCTCTGCTTGATTCCAACTTGGGGGCGCACACCAGAGTTTCCATCCAGATAGAGCAGCATCGCCTGTCGTTGCTGTAGCTTCCCGAGGTACGGTAACTGGTACTCTCGAAAGGTCTGCAATGGTGATTTGGGGGGTGGGGGTAATTAAGAATGTCTGATAAATTAATCTTTTCTCTTTCACTCACATATTTCCCGTTGGTGAGTGCTTGTTCATTAGCGATGCTCGCTCGAATTCCCATTTGAATGCCGTCAAAGACCAAAGCATTCGGAAACTGTCCGCACTCATTGCAGCCAAACCTCAATTCAGGTCTGCATTATTGCTATAGCTTCTTTTATAATGGTTGCCTAATATTCTCACTTATTCTCTGGTATTTCCAATTCTGCGAGATATGATTTCCATGCCCTGGATAGAGTGGAGAGAGAGATTAATTGTGGAGAGTAGTGTTGTTAGATCGAATAACTCGTCACTCGCGAGTGTTTTTCTCTAATTTGATCGCGAATGAGTTTTATTCGCGAATTCATTCTTCTCTTTCACTCGCGAGTGCTCGGGCACTCGCGAATAAATTTGCATTTATTCGCGAGTGTTATTCTCGATCCCCCACTCACTCTCACTCTATCCTTCTTCTCCCTTCACACTCCCCCAGACAAATAGCTGACCTCTTCAACTCCCATCCTCCTCCCTCAGTGATTCTGATCATTCTATAGTTCGTA
>LS532879.1:182097-209359 GCA_900490775.1 Pristionchus maxplancki | reverse complement strand
TTCAATAGAAACCAACACACCTTTCGTTGTTTCTGTTTCTGGACCTTCGTCAAATTTTGCTCGCTCATTTCTTATTTTGAGAACATTACCTTAGAACCTTGGATGCTTTCATTTTCTCTTTTCAATACTCAATGAATACCTCCAGGCGCAAGGCGAGGAGGGCGTTGACTACATTCGCACGCCGGCCGGCAATTTCTTCTGCACGAAAGAGAGGAGAAGAGGGCTGCTGCCGCTGATTCTGGAGGTGAGAAAGGGGAGGGGGTGCGTGCTAGACGAGCCGCGTTACAGAGATCGGGAAGTTTGAAGACCGGTCGTTCTCCTTTTGATATTTGAACGGTTATATTGATTGGGGTTACGCCGAATTTGTATTAGGGTTTGCAATGTCTCTTGTACTCAAATCTTCACACCCCTCTTGGCCTGATGGCGTATTGGGGCTGCGTCGAGTTCTTGTTAGGTTGAAAATGTTTGGGTCGGCGTTCAGATAATGTTGCCGGTTGCATAAGTTATAATTATACTTTATTTAATTAATTTAGTAAACAAATCTCTCTCAGGACCTGCTGGCTGCACGCAAGAAGGCGAAGAACGACCTGAAGAACGAGAAGGACGAGTTCAAGAAGATGGTGTACAACGGACGGCAGCTGGCGTTGAAGGCGAGTCTCACTCGGGGGGACTGGGGCCACATTTTTGCGCTTCTTCGCTAAAAAAAGGGTGCGTTAGGAGTGGGACGTGAAAGGCGTGGAGGGGGGGGGGGCGAATTCAAGGTGAAGTTGATCGTCTAATAAGGAAGGCAGCTGGCGTTGAAGGTGGGCCGGGTGAAGGGGAGGAGGGCTGCCATTTGCAGCCACATGCTAGCTTTGCGTTGCCTGGTGATCACCAGTTTCCGCTTGGTGATACATGGCGACTTGCGCGGCTGCGAGTGATGAGTATGACAGGTAATCTCCAAAAACATCTAATTGCACGACGTTGTTCTTAATTCTTGGGTGTCTATCAATAATGTGAAATACGGTAAGGAAGACAAGAAAATTCCATGATTCCCAAAGTTAAAACAATCAAACTGCAGGTCTCGGCCAACTCCGTCTACGGCTTCACTGGCGCCACCGTTGGCAAGCTGCCCTGCCTCGAGATCTCCTCGTCTGGTGAGTACGATAGATGAGGGTACTGTAGGTTACGGTACTGTAAGTTACGGTAGATGGGAGGAGTGGGGTACTGTAGTCGTCCATGTTGGGTTCCCGGTTAAAATCGCACTTACTACGTTGTTTCCTGTTTCGCAAACATTACAATAATTCTTCCGCACGTGTCTGAGTTATCACGTGTCTATCTTATCGGAAATAGAAATAAAACCTGAGCGCTTGATTAATTCGGACCTGTGTACTTCAGATTCTCCTACATTACAGTAATCTCTCCACTACAGTAATCCACCTCATTACAGTAACGGCGTTCGGCCGGCAGATGATCGACCTGACGAAGAAGACGGTCGAGGAGACGTACAAGAAGGGCTATATGGACGGCAAGTGTCCCGCCGATGCCGTGGTATGTCATTGAGATTTTTGGGATTTTGTACAAAAAGAACGCACTAATCACAGTAGAAATAGTACCGTAAAACCAACGGTACAATAACTCCCACCATGTGTTTTTAATCGCCAAAATTTGCCCACCATGTGTTTTACGATGCAAAAAATGCCAAAATACTCCGACCATGTGGTTTTTTGGGTCGAATTTTCCACAAACCATGTGTTTTTAGAACGTTCCTATATTTGGTATTTCAACTCTGGCACTAATTGAATAATCGGTTGCTTCGGAGAACATGTATTACCGTTGAAGCGCAACTGCGACGGGTCGTGAATGACAACCTCATTCGATTAAAATAATGAATGAAAAGTTCACTCACAGGTCGTCTACGGCGACACGGATTCGGTGATGGTCAAGTTCGGAGTGAAGACCGTGGCGGAGGTTACTTTTTTGTTTTTATTGTATTTTAGACCCATTATCTTCTTTGAATTGAATAAGACGCGCATTGCAAGCTATGAGCATAGAGTAAACACACAGAGCATACAATTTGTTTGGATGTGAGTCTTCTTCACATTATCATTCACAACAATTAGAAGTTATGAGTTGAGCGTGAAGCGCAGAAAATCCTGCTGCTCAAATTCAGATTTTGTGAAATTTCGTGACTAAAACTAGCAATTGCTTATTAAACTTTATGAGATAATATTATAATAATTAATCATGTTTTAATTAATAAATAATTAATATTCAGGCAATGGAGATCGGGCAGCACGCGGCCACCGAAGTGAGCAAGCAGTTCGTCGCGCCCATCAAGCTGGAGTTCGAGAAGGTACGGTAGTATTACTGTAGCTCGCGCGGTGGTGGGTTACGGTTGTTAAGAAGGTATGCCATTCAAATAGAAAGCACGATAACAAATAAGTGTTGGTTGGTTATTTATGCAACGAACTGGACATACATTGCTAATCTTATGTGTCCATTTCACCTATAGTAGATGTGAAACATGAAT
Organism: Pristionchus maxplancki; assembly: GCA_900490775.1. Classification (NCBI taxonomy): domain Eukaryota; kingdom Metazoa; phylum Nematoda; class Chromadorea; order Rhabditida; family Neodiplogasteridae; genus Pristionchus; species Pristionchus maxplancki. The sequence continues at coordinate 206,847 of LS532879.1, read as the reverse complement.
ATCTGGTCACAACACTTTGTGATTTCGTGAAAAATAACATTTGGTCATTCCCAGGTGTACTACCCGTACCTGCTGATCAACAAGAAGCGCTACGCCGGCCTCTACTTCACGCGGCCCGACAAGCACGACAAGATGGATTGCAAGGTGAGGGATTACAGGAGAATTCACGATTTATTGTAATTTAACGAGCAAAACAGCCGTGGGGCTTAGGAAAAGAACGTTTAAGGCCTTGTATATGTTATTTACGTGATCTTACTTTCCATCTGACCGATCAAAGAGCGGCTGAAGTGGGGAGAGCTCGGAATTTTGTTGTTTTGTGAACCAGCATCATTAGTGCTGCGGTGATTCCTCAAGATCCCTGGGAGACGGCAATGTTCGATTAATGTTGCTGATTGTTCAACCTAGAAATAAATATAAAGCGTAAACGCCATTACAAGCGTTGTTGATAATTGTAGCGTTTAATTAGTTAAAGATTAATTAGCAATTTAATTAACCTATTAGCTAATTATTACTATCTCAGGGTCTGGAGACGGTGCGGCGCGACAACTGCCCGCTAGTCGCCCAAGTGCTCGGCACTTGTCTCGAGAAGCTGCTGGTGGATAGGAACGCAGACGGAGCCATGGCCTACGCGAAGAAGGTACGGTAGGATTGGGCAGTGGGGGTTACGGTAGGGAGGAAAGTTTACGATTGGAAGGAGGTACGGGTCATCTGGGATAGGGGAGTGGAAGGGCCTAAGTTGCACGGTGACTTGGTGTGTCAGCCGTGCCTGAATTGGCTTGGGTGAACGAGTGTACCGATCTGTCAGACTGTTTCGACTCTACTAAATAACTATATCCGTTTTCACAACAGATTACGGTACCTTGTCAGTGGTTACGGTAGCATCGATTACGGTACTTCTCTCAATCAATCGATAAATCGCAGGTGATCGCTGATCTGCTCTGCAACAAGATCGACATCTCGCTGCTGATCATCTCGAAAGAGCTCACCAAATCGAGCGAGGTGAGTAGAAAGATTTGATGACCTAGAGGGAGGGGGGGAGGTAGATTGACGCTGTCGTGACAAGGTGACTTCGTGTGCCATGCAGCTGGAATTAAGCTGAAAAGTTAGGCACGAGCAATGTATTTAAAATTAGACTAGAGGCGAACCAAGACGAATCATCAGGGCAAGGTAAATTGGTGCATCAGTTGCGCTTGACTAGATGAGAAGATCGAGTGTGGCAATGGGACCGTAGATCACTCTATCACAAAAGTACACATTCGGATCAAAAAGACTATTACATTCAGAGATTTCTCCATTTCACAGTAGCAATTATTGCACCGGTACATTCGATTACCGTAACCCTCGATTACCGTAATCTTCCTTGCAGAAGTACCAGGCGAAGCAGGCGCACGTGGAGTTGGCGGCGCGCATGAAGAAGAGAGACCCCGGATCGGCACCGAGACTGGGAGATCGAGTACCGTATGTGATTGGTGAGTGGATACGGTAGGGAGGGAAAGGAATACGGCAGAGGTGTACGGTAGACAGATCTGGATGCGGAGGGCTCAGTACGAATTGGACCGGCGATAACCTTTCTGTTCTTGAACGAAGCGCGGTAGTGACGGGTTGTGAACTTGTCGAGAATTTCGAATAATTTGGTAACTGTTCGTTTATTTTTGCGGCATGAAAAATTTATTTATAATTATTAATTTTCAGTGGCCGCGGGAAAGAACACGCCGGCGTACGAGAAGGCCGAGGACCCGGGATACGTGCTGGCGGTAAGCGAATTCTTTCGAAATACCGGTCACCGTCTCTCCACTGCACGCTCTCTCGTGTCTTCGACCGGGGAGAGAGCATGCGAAAGTGAGAGAGTGAATTACATAATTATTCCCTTCTTCACAGAACGACATCCCGATCGACACCCACCACTACCTCACGAACCAGCTGGCGAAGCCGCTGGCCAGGATCTTCGAACCCATCCTGGGCGACCGCGCCGAGAAGGTACGGTAGGGGATTCTGTAGGTCACGATGACTACTTTTGGAGAAAATGATGTACGATATACTTACAAGGTAGTCGATGAGATGCGACATAGGAAAAAATCGACAGTGTGTCCCCTGCACCTTTTACGTTCCAAGCTAACGCTATAATTCTGAGGTTTTGAGATGGAACACTGCCACCACGCCATCGAGTTAAAAAAAAGAGTAGTATCCGATGATTCACAGGGACTTATCATTATTCTCATTATATTTTTGCTACTACCATTGGGGAGACGACGATGGGGCGAGATGGAGAGACCATCGCAACAATTAATCATTTCCAATACACAGATCCTGATCGAGGGCGACCACACCTCCAAGCGAGTCCAGAAGACGTCCAAGGTGAGGCAGAAGGCGATAAATAGGGAGTACTGTAGATAGCATTTGGGGGCGAATCGATGATTGGAGAGTACGGTAGATCTATTAAAATTCGTTTTTCAGACCGGCGGTCTGTCTATGTTCACGAAGGTGACGACCAAGTGCCTCGGCTGCAAGAGCGTGATGAAGCCGGATGAGCAGGTTTGTTGTTGTTTTTTTTTAAATTGTAATATCGAACCCGACGATCTCGTGCTATGTGGTTGGCTTGTATTCATCGTGTAGGCAATACCTCAATGTGTGCTTGTGTAGAATCTGAAATATTCAAACAACACTTGCCTGCTCTTTTGGGTCGCGTGATTCTGCGCTATGAGTTTTTTCAATAAATGGAGGGTTGCAACTGTCATCGATAATTTTGAATACAGCCTCATAATCTAATATTTTTTTCAGAACGAAGCAGTGTGCGCGCACTGCCGCCCGCGCACGGCCGAGGTCTACCTGAGCAGGGTGACGAACATGAATGCCGCCTCGAGAAGGTACGGTAGCTATGGGCTTGCGATACGGTTACGGTAGGCAAAATGTTAGGGCAGAATCTTGAGGTTGCTTACCGAAGCATCCGTGCGTTTATCTAAGAAGTTGTTACCAATACTAAACTATTTCCGTCTTATTACTGTATTTCGAGTCGTATATTTCAATTGTCAATCTGCAGATACGGCCGCCTGTGGACGGAGTGCCAGAACTGCGCGAAGACGATGCACGGCAAGGTGAGCATTTTTACTATTTTCCCTCGCGAATTGACCCCCCTTGACATTTTATTTCGTCAACTGGTGCGATGTGGTCTTGTTGTGAGTGTGTACCAAATGATTCTCGATTCAAGCACCGGGGGTTCCCCTAATGTTGATGGGTTACTGAATCTTTTCCTTTATCAAGCCTTTAGCAGACACGTCTTCTCAGTTAAAACGCGTTCTCTGTAAGAGCGCAGGGCTTCGATATAGATAGTGCACAACTCTTCAAAGTGGTCCCCAGGTGCTCACACTTTGGGTACAAGACCCCTAGGGGCCTGGGACACTTCCCCCAAAAAATTTTTTTGGTAGGTCAAAATTTGACCAAAATTATCGATTTTTTCAAACGTTAGATTTCGACCACGTGTTGTATATCATTCTATAGAGCATGAAAAGTTAAGTCTATAGCTATAAGAAAACTAAATTTCATTCACGGACATTCGGGAAACGGCACAAAGTGTACCAATTTTTGGCCACTTTTCGAAAAATCAAATCGGCTGACAACTTTTCAGGGCCGGCCAGGTCCCAGTTTTTTGATATTATGTACAGTTTTCATTGTAGAACACGATGTCAGAATGTCATGAAATAGCCCTAGTAATATTTTTAGAAGTTTTTATTGAGATAGTAGGCAAAAAACTTTTCCCCATAAAAACAAGCCAAAATGGTCTGAAAAAAATGTAAAAAAATTTTTTTGTTCAAATCATCTCAAATCTTTTCCGTATTCAAAATATTACGTTTCTAGACCATTTCGTGTGATTTATAGGTTCATTGAAGCAAAATAACCAAAGTTCTGACCCAAAACGTCAAAATCTCTAAAAACTCAAATAATAGCATTTCCCGTCAAATAAACACTTTCAAACAATCATTAAATACTTAAAAACAGCGTAAAAGAGCTTATCAGAGCAAAATTTGAAGTTTTCAGCTAAGAAAAATTCTGGCAAAAGATTAGTGCACCGGCCGGGATTGAATCTGGGTGCCGAGTACACTTCGGGCGGGCGACGATTACGGTATTCGGGCACCGATAAATTTTCGAATGGAGTTCACCATCGTGTTCTACAATGAAAACTGCACATAGTATAAAAAAACTGGGACCTGGCCGGCCCTGAAAAGTTGTCGGCAGATTTGATTTTTCGAAAAGTGGCCAAAAATTGGTACTTTTTGTGCCGTTTCTCGAATGTCCGTGAATGAAATTTAGTTTCCTTATAGCTATAGACATAACTTTTCATGCTCTATCGAATGATATACAACACGTGGTCGAAATCTAAAGTTTGAAAAAATCGATATTTTTGGTCAAATTTTGACCTACCAAAAAAAATTTTTTGGGAGAAGTGTCGCAGGCCCCTAGGGGTCTTGTACCCAAAATTTGAGCACCTGGGGACCACTTTGAAGAGTTGTACAGCCTCTACTGCATTCTTACAGAGAACGCGTTTTAACTGCCATAGTCTCTCCAGCTTTTGCGATCTAATGATCATTAATCTCTCAAATCTGAATCCTCGTTCTGCAGAGCTTCCTTCTCTTGCTACTGTATCACCTATTAAACAAGCACTAATTTAATTAATCAAACTAATTAATCCTTCCCCTCTCTGCAGGTGAACTGCTCGGCGCGCGACTGTCCCATCTTCTACAAGCGTGAGAAGGTGCGCGGTGAGATGAGAGACGCGTACCAGGAGGTCATGCGATTCGGCCAGGCCACCCTCGATGATTAGACTACGGTATTCCTCGTATGGTTACCGTACCCCTGCCGTTCTATCAATAGGTTACGGTAACCCCTAAAAGATACCGTACCCCTCCGGCTCTATCAGTAGGTTACGGCACCCCCTCATTACTACCGTACTCCATGTCGTTGCCCTCATTGCTACCGTATTTTCCTGCTCTATTACCGTACCCCGAATACTTCCTGTGCCCTCATGACTTGTCCTTTTCTCTAAGCTGAAAATCGAAGATTACGGTAGCAATCAGTGCTGATTAATTCATTCAATATCGATAGCGTTCTTCCCTGTGTTATTCAGTTCTTCAACTTTGATGTAGTAAGTCTTGCGTTCTAATTTATTCCCATTCCTCGGGTCTCTAATTCCTCTCATCTCGCTCATTACAGCTAGTAGATCTCTCATATCTGATTTCTATATGTTTCGCTTACCTGATTTCCATGTTTGTAACTGCAGTCTGTGAATTTTTAACGATAAAAATAAGACGAAGGTTCAAGCTCGTTTCCGGTTTCGCGACACGGATTGTTTTGTCCAGTACCACACATCGTCTTCTGAATCAAGAGTGACGCGAGGATCGGGACGAGACTGCGAAAGGTGCTTTAAATACGTCTCCATTTCGTTCGAATAATAATACTATGTGTTCGACTTACCTTATACATGCCGTCATTTGGGCCATACGCCCAGTATCTCAGTCGAAACTCAGCAACGATCAACCCATAGCGCAAGTTTGCTCTCTGGAAATATGTTGTTATGGATGCAAAAATGCGAACGACTGTTATATTGCAATCATCAGACTTGGCAGAGAAAATGGAGGGTGTCGAAAAAGATCACGCTATGTAATAGATAAAAGCAAGAAAGCATACCATATCGATAACTGGATCTTCTGTTTCAATAAGCATGAACGCAACATGAAAAACTTCTATGCGAAACAGTGTGTATCCGAAAAGAAGTCGCCTGGAAAATTATGGACTATTTATTTCATTCTGATTTTTTTGTTTGCATCTTGCCCAATATCTTTGCTTCCAATAAGAGTTTCCCCATTATGTAAAGCTCTGATTGCAAACGAGCTGTTATAAGCGATGTTCTGAAAAGAATGAATTAAAGGGGGACAGGCACGAAGCGAGAGAGTGTCATCTTAGCCACAGGGTATATTAGGCGCGCTCTCTCCATTTCGCACGCTCTCTCGCTCGTTGCCTGCACCGCAGGGTCATTTGGCACACAGCCAATTGATCATAACTCGGTTTGAACTCAAAGTGATAGTCTGGGAGTTTCGAAAGTGTGATCGGGTAACGACGACCCATCATCTCACGTCGAGAGCTCAGTTTGCCAGATATTCGTGCCTATCCCCCTTTAAGAAAAAATAATCAGAATAGTTTCGCACCTGCTTCTCACTCTCACTCATTGTATCAATGCACAACAGGGGCTCATCTATCTAGCTCTCTTGATAGTACTTGTAAATTAGGATCATCAGAGCATGCTTCTGAAAATGGCCGCCTTTTTTGGTAGTCGAATAAAACTTACGTCCTGAGATCTTTGTCTTCGTGCAATTTCACGAAACAGAGAATGGAAATCGTTACGAAATTGTTGTAGATCAGGCATGTGTTGAAATGCGAATTATGAAAATGAATTTCGTGAGTGAGAAAAGTCTTCCAATGACAACAATGAGCGTTATTTGATGGATTCTCTCAAACACTGGCATTCACGTGAGCATGACCAACGGGTTTAATTCCTAGATCGGTCAACTAATAACATTCGATAAATCGATATTAATAATCTCTTTATCACAGCAGAGTACTGGGGGATTATCGCATTGAACTGGCTTCCGTGGTATGAGGGGTGTCTGACGGAGTTCTGGCGATGGGAATTTTCGCATATTTTCGGAATTCGAAACTCCCAATCACCATCCCTGATCGAGACTCGTAAAATATTGCTCTGCGAGCAGAGACGAGGGACAGAAATAGTTGCATTCGACGAATAGGCGAGCGGAAATTGTATCAAGGGGTTAGAAGAAAACGAAATTTGTATCTATGACAACTTGATCGGCTGTGTGCGGAAGAGAGATTACTAATTGACCACAACTATCGAGATCAAATATAGCTACGACAACTGGTTACTCGTCAGAAGGGAAAGGGGCACGTGTGCGGTACAACGTAGGAGGGGAATATACGCGACTGAGGCGGACGGCTCACGCGTCTGACGCGTCAAGCTCACGCGTTGGGGTCGCCAAATGTCTCGTCGAGGATGCCCATAGGGCCGACTCTCGTGGCGGAGATGAAGTTCTCATTGTCGCACGAGTCTCTGGCCGATTCCCTCATCGCGTTTTTGATCAACTGCTTCTGGAGCGTGATCATCGAGCTCTGAAACGGTGATCTTTGATATTTGATCTCTGGAACCTTCTAAAGAAAGATCAAAGACCATACCTGCTGGTTTCCCAGGAATTCCCTCAACGAGAGCAGCCCCTCGCCACAGTCGATCGACGAACGCTCGGAGGACATGTCGTAGCCTGAAATGTATTGTTTAATCTTTTTGAGGTCTCCGAGAAAAGTACGCTGATTGTGAGTAAAGCAAAAGATCTCGAACACACACTACTTTTTTTCATTTCACGCGACTACATTCTGCAAGAAACGTCACGCGTTTCGCGTGAGAATTACCCGGAAACGCCAGAGTTCGGGGTCATATTTTCAACCTTTTTCTACCACCTCGAGACAAATATCTTCCCCGAATCCCCTACCTACGCTCTAGGATACATACTCAAGTCCTAACAAGGATGTGTTTGCGGTCTGACTCTGTAATTTCGCTTGGTCTCTCATCAGAGAGGCGAGATAGCGTGGGAATGTGAGAGAGTCCAAGTATTCCTAACAAGGATGCGTTGCATCACCGCACAATCAGATTCCCCTCTCGAATCATTTCGCCTCAAAGGCTTCCCCAGTCCAAGTTCCTCCTTGATTCGGCTAATTTGAGTGAGAAGAAGTAGAGAGAGACAATGGCTTATTAGTGTGTCCAACTCTCCGAAAGGCTGAGGTTGCAACATGAATAGCGCATCAGACAGTGTCTGTGCTGTCTGACAGTGTGCTCCTCGATTCGGCTAATTTTAACCATCTCCCTCCTAATTAGTCGATGTGTCGATGTGTCTAGCTCCCGGAATGGGAGAGGTTGCAACAGAAGTAGCGCACTTTCCATCTACACAAACTCACTGTACCGAAAAAAGATAGAAAACAATGGAAAGGCACCCATTTTCCTGTTTTCGCACTATTGGTTCCCAAAATAGCCCAATTCTGTTACTGTCAGAGTCAACACAATCAGATTACTCACCCTTGGGCAGCTTGGGACCATGGCCCTGTGCCACCCCTCTTTATGGGTATGAAAGATCAAAGATCAGACTCACCCTTGGGCGGCCTCAGACCAAGTCCCATGTATCGCTTGGGCTTTCTCTTGAAGCAGCCGCCCCGGTGCATCTTGATGTCCATCTTCTTGATGATACTGTAAGGCATCGATAGGTTAGGGGTACGGTAGGGTACTGCAGTTCACCAGGCGTACGGTAGTCTACGATCGATAACTGACCAGTTGAGGAACTGTCGGACTACGATGGAGGACACGTTGAAGTAGGAGTAGAAGCAACACGCGCCAAGAGAGAGCAGAATGAAGTTTAGGGGGCTGAAGGAATGTTTATATTTTTTTTAAAATTTGATAAACTACATCGGTTTTCTTTGGGCTATAGTTGTTGATTAGATATGACTTGCTCGTGCTAGATAGATGAAAGCACCTGTCTAGAATCTCTATCTCATATTCTATCAGAGATTTAAAGGTCAATGTTCGAGATCTCTCAATCCCCGGTGACATTTGTATTATGTCTCATCATAGCACTTTCAAGCTGATTGCACTCTCACTTTGACGTTATGGAGCTTCTCTCCGCTCGCAAATCCGTTTATAATACGCTCAAGCAGCTCAAAGCACATCATCTTGTTTTTCGACTCAATTGTGATTCGCAAAATAAGGGTTCAGCACGTTCGAAAGATGAACCACAGAGCTCAATGTCTTCTGGCGTCTGCGTTTTAGAACTCTTGTTATCTCGATCTCAGGAAGTGTTTGACAAAAAAACCAGTTCTACAACGGAGCAGACCCGTCTTCTGAGATGTTACTAAGGGGTAAATGTCAGTTGATCGACCGAAGACTAGATCCAGCTACATTCTCGAATCACCTGCCCCTCTTCGAGTGAAAGGTTGCCACCTCCGCCTGTCTACTCGTTCAGGCGTGACTAACAGCTAATGTGTTTGACACACAAAACTTCTCTACACTTCCTGGTGGCTAATTGGTACCTCATTTCATTTCGAGATCGAATATTCTGGACAGGAATAGTCCTCCATCTGGTGTTTGGTGCCAGAGACAGTGCATAAATAAACGATAAAGATCAAAGATCATACCGATAAAACGCCGATGAGATCACAGTCTGCACAGTGTCGTCATGATGCGAGACAATATCGCCAAAGCCGATGGTTGCGAAGCTTAATTGGGTTTATTAAGTAAATAATTTCGAAATCCAACCGAGTACTCATCAATTAGAACACTACTCGCAAGAATCTATACCGTCGCCGAAACATATTTGAAAATAGAAAATATTGCATAGAAGACGAGTATGTTTCAACAGAGTCACAAATAGTCGTAAGGGCGAAACAATATGCTATCATTCGTGTATCGTTGAACAAAAAGAAAGAAAAGACGATGAAATACCTCGTGAAGCAGAAGTAGAGGGCATCGACGAAGGTCCATCCCTCGATGTAGGCGTAGATGGAGGCAGAGATGAGGAGGAGGGCTTTGGAGATGAGGGAGAGGCAAGCGAAGACCTGGGTAGGTCAAGGATAAGACGTCATGGAAATGCCCCAGGAGGCTATGTAATTCAAAAAGAAAATTACAAACCTTGTAAACAGAAGGCCGCCACTGGTCCATCGAGTCGCCGCATGAACTGAAATTTATCGAATAATTTCATTTATTTTCGAAAGTTCATTTTCCCGAGAAATCCCAGTATTAGTTTTGAGCGTTTTACAGACGCGCCCTTGCTCCTTCTCCGATTATCTAATTGGCAAAAAGTGTTCCTGCTCTTGAGACGGGAAAGCCTACCCTCGTTAATGAAATGACTACTCTATACTCAAGATTCGTCTACAAAACGCTTCTGATTGGATAATAATAGATTTTGATCATTTTCAAATATCGCTGTTGGTCCCTCTCTACATTTTCGCGCCATTACTTTCTTACGACTCTAGTGATCTCTCCGGTCCCTTATTCTTTCTAGTTTCCTAGAAACGAGAAAGCTCTTGCTTCAAAGATCTCTCTACCTCGACGCTCTTTCGCCGAACGAATTACATCCCCACAAACGAGATCATTATTTGCAAGAAATTACTTCCGCCATAGATCACAAGTGTGTCCCACCGAACCCCTAGATTACGGTACCTCTGACTATCTCCATACTCGGCATCATTGACAAGCAGGGTGATCGGTTTGTCTCCTGCAGTCGTTCCTCGGGCGATGCGCCGAGCAATCTTCCGATTATGTAGATACCTGTAACGAACGCACCCTAAGATACGCTCCAGCGAACTCCTTGGATTACTGCAAGATATTCAAAGCCTCCTCATTTTCCATTCTGACCCAGGCAGTCGTGTCACAAGAATAGTGAGGAAGGCAGCTCACCTAGACTACTCGTTTCTCGACGATCCCGTGCGAAAAGGAGCAGAAACCAGGCACAAAGGAGATTTTTTAAAGACCAGAGTCACGAGCGCGCCCCCGTGATTCGCTCCAGCACTCAGATTACTGTAGTCGATACCTGAGCAAGTGCGATAGAGCCGTGACCAGTCGCTCCAGGAAGAGGTTGAAGAAGAGCACACAGCAGGTGCACCCTGGAATCAGGATTGATGACGAGAGAGCATGGACAATGGAGAGAGCGAGAGAAAAGGAGAGCAATGACCTACCGACGAATCCGTATGCGATAGAGGCTACTCGTCCTAATGGAGTAACGGGAGTGGAGGTGCCGAAACCTGAAGATGATCTTTGAACTCTGACATTTTTACTGTTCCTCTTGGGTGCCACTGTAATCGCCAACTGCTCTCCATGCCCCAGTGAAAGTTTCTTAGTTTGTTTGTGCTTCTGCATTTTTAGTTTGGTAAGTGTAGTGGTTGATTTTCCAAAGAGAATTGAGTTGTTCAAATTAATCAATGCGCCCCCTATAGTTTTTCAATCCCCCGTGAAACCTATTCTATCGAGCCTTCCCCTCTTCCAAGTCCAATGGCAGATGAATAACGGTCACGCCGCTCATCTCAGATATCATGCATGCTCCATGAATTTCCGAGCGCCCTTTTGTGTTGCATCGTAGCGAGAAGTCATCACATGTCTCTCTTTGTCTCGCTTCTCAATTCGAAATGGCCTGATCCCTTCCGAAGCCTTCGGAAGCAGTCTGACTCTCTCAATGTCACACTCTCTATCGCTTCTCTGGCTGGCGAGTGATAGAGAGAGATCGAACGAGGTACTAAACGAGATGAAGAGAACGAGGCTTCAATTCGCCAAATGGCTTCGCTCTCCGCCCCATTGCCTATTCGTAGGTCAGCTCCACTCATGGCTGCTACTTCTACTCCTCTTGTTCCATCCTTTTTGTGGAAAGGTCAGATGAGCAGCCACTTTCCGGACACGGATGTAGATTGAATTTCCATGTGCGATTGTTGACTAGCCGGTTATGAGTCATCAGCAATATCTCGCCGGTCAAGCGTAGGCATAATGAACAATCTCTCCATTTCACATGATCTCTCGACAGTTCGATAGACTAGGGAGCGTGTGATATGGAGAGAGTCCAGCATAATGCCCAGCCTTCTGCGTCATTCCCATTATTACACCGGAGCAAGAGCGTCAAGCCGCGTCTGCTAACTAGTCCTCTAGTCTGCGGACTCGATTTCACAGCTGGACCTACGTCATCGCAATCTATTCAGGGATTAAAACGTCCTAATCACATTTCCTTCTGTCTCTGGTTTCAAGCAGATGATTACTGCATCCAGAGCAATCCACTCTGATGGGGATACTGGATGTGAACGTGTCTATTGTCTTTGGTTTCAGCAGCTGACTCTATTCACATCTATTATTGGAAAGAGATTGAAGTGAGAAAAGCTTGCGTTCACACGGTAGAAAGCTGCAAATCTTGGGATTAGCTTTCTCTACTGAGGCTTGATAGAGTACATCTGTCTAGCACCACTATCGGAATGCAAATTTTGCAGACAATAATAAGACGTCAACTGCAATAAGCAATAGAACCCCTTCATATCTGCGTCATTGGCATCCATAAAGTATTATTTCTGCTGATTTCTCAAGAAAGTTCAGTTTTTAATGCGCGTTTCTGCAGAAATCTGCGTCACGTCTATTCAGAGAGTAGATGGAAGTGAAAGGAAGCGAAATAGCCCCGCGGACTGCGACTGGGGCTATTCTTAGGGGACTGAAAATCGTTCGCGTCGTCCGAGAACGAAGAAAGGCCCCCAGGGACAAGAAAAACGTTCAACTCCGATTCCCCCAAATGATTATTCATGGGGGGAACAAGAGTGAGAGGGAAGTAAAAGCATTTCGCAAGGAAGAATCGCCTCAGGGGGCGAGAGAACGCCACGAGTCTCTGAGTCATATCTGCGTCACAATTGCTATTTATGGAGCAGTAGAGATTGCGTTTCACAAGCTTTCCCGCCTTGCGAAGACTATTACTCTTTGCAATGTAGAATTGCCTCGCAAAGTCAACTCCAATCTACGTCAGTGTTGGCAGTTTCCAGGAACTAGAAGTCACGGTTCTTCTGTAGAATTTCGATCCGGTAGATCCCAACTACGTCAGTCTACCCTATTCAGAAAAAAACGGGATTACTTCACTACGCTTCTTCCGGATGGAACCATCGCGATCAGAATACTTCACGTAGCTATTCCGAGGAACCGCACGATTACTTCGAATCCCGTACAATCCACAAGTTTATCTACGTCAAGCTTTACCATATTTACACGACCGACGTCAACAATGCGCTCCCTCTGCCTTCCCACCGAACCCCAGGGATTACTGTAGTTGCATTCCGTCATCGCTATACATAGCCAACTTGCGCAAGGTGGAAGTTGCTAGAATAGCATCAGAATGCTTCTGGATCTGACGTAAGATCGTGCGAATTCGAGAGAGTCTTTCCAGCCATCATTTCCTCTTCTCGTTTCCTCTTCTCCCACCAATTGAGAGGTTTCATATCCCCACGCCAGGGGATTCCATCCGGCGTGATATCCACGCTAAGTTGGTGTCAATTAGACGAATTGACAGAACTAAAGCTAATCATGAATCTGCCCCGCCGAACCTCTAAACAACGGTAGTCGATAGGCTTACCTATCGTTGAGATCACTGTCCCAGCGAAGAACAGCGCTCCGTAGAAGTCGAACCTCTCCTTGGTCTGCCACGCGACGCCCGACGCGTACGCCTGCGATTAATCGATTTTCCAAATCATGAATCTGCCCCACCGAACATCTCTAGATTACGGTATTCGATAGCTCACCTCTGCTGAGAATTTGGCGAATTCTTTCAAAGCTTTCGTGCACTCTTCTTGCGGTTTCCCGGCGCAAAAGTACTCCTGATGTCGTGCGAGGTCCTCGAGGAACTGTAAAACGATCATTTAACATGAACCCTGTGGTCTTTGCGCCACATTTAGCACAGATTCTCTCGCTTTTCGAAATGGCTCAGCACTTTTCCCGACGCTTCCACAATTTTTCGAGAAGGTGGCGACTTTTCGCACGGTTTTCAAAACAGCCGGCGCACTTTTCGCCGATTTCCCAGAGCTTTTGCACGCTTTCACGTTATTTTTGGCATTTTTAGATGACCCCGCTCAATCTCACTCACTATTGATCACAGAGCAGTCTAATGGAATATTTTCAGAGATCCCGGCCGTTTCTGGGGACTGAGCGAACGGGATTGTAGGAGAAAGATACATTCCTGATTGTCTGACCGGCGAGAGAGCATGGGAAAGTGAGAGAGTCGATTACTACTTTTCAGCTTTCCGTATGCTCACGTGTGTTCGCTTTTCCCGTTAGCCGTAGTCTGGCTCTCTTCAAATACCATGTTCTCTCGCTCACCATGATCGCAAAAGAGCTCAAGAAATTGAGAGACTGAAGAAACATCTGTCCGATATCGCTTACAGCTTACAAAGAGTGGCGAGAAATCAGGCAGGCCAGAGAAGCCAAGAAGTCTCTTCATTTCGCGCGCTCTCTCGCGTTTCGATTCCGAGCCGCAAACTCGGTGATATTTTCGAAAACATGCACAGGTATGCGCGAAACAAGATATGTTTCGAGGAGAAAAAATGTCCCTGACAAATCGATAATCTACCGTACCTCCTTCTTCCGCTGGATCTCCATCGGCCTTTCTATTGCCTGAAATATCGATACATTCATTAACTAATTAGCTAGTTAGGCTAATTACCTGAAAGATGACCGCTCCGAACAACAAGTAGATGATGATAAGGATAGAGCAGAAGATAAACCGGGCATTCTCCTCGTACAACCCCATCCTAGCGAAGCAACCGATCTGGAATCATAAGGTTGACCCACCGAACCCTCGGGTTACGGTAATCGTATATTTAGCCCAGAGAACCGATTGCGCTGGCCTTTTTGCGTCACCGTGAGTGGCTAAGATTAGCCCAATGAACAATAGGGAAGCGCCTCTGCCTCTCACTAAGGAGCCTTCTGCCCTCCTCATTCAGGGCGATCTCTCGTGAGTCTGATAGACGAAAAGAGTATGCGAATTTGAGAGAGTCCCGTGTCTCACGAAGTGCCTTCGCGCGCGCGTGTAACTCTATACATATTGTTGGGGAAAAGCCCGTGACCATTTCAGGCCCTTGTTTAGCGGCAATATAGCCACATCATCTTGTAGGGGGTGCGGACCCCATCAAAATGTGTATGGATAGAATGACCGGCCGAGAAATGATAGCCACATCACCTTGTATTGGCTGGACACTAGATCGAAAAGGTGGCACTTCGAGATTGAGAAGATGTCCCCATCATAATGTATCCCTGTTGATGAATGCAACTCGTGTCTCAAATGTGAAAACAGGCTGAATTATTTTGTTAGATGAAGTCGTGAAACCCACATCATTGTTATTCCGGTTTTGAAATGATTTAAGTTGAGAGACCTAGTCGCCTAAATAATAGTAGACTTGGGATATGGATGGGGCAGCGCGGACCTGAACCTACCATTACCTAGTCGTTAGAAGGATGGGTGAGAGTGGATAGGAAAAGCGCAGAATGGATGATTATTGGTGTGTTCTGACTTTTCTCTATAGCTCACATGACATGGTATGATTACATCCAACTCAAATCATATCCTTGTATATTTTGATCGAAACTTATTTCGTTCGGAAAACTAAATGAGGGGTAGACATGCGTATCCATTACCTAGAAATTACCTGATAGGAGAGGGTGGAGCTTAATGGGTAAAGACGGGTGTTTATTAACGCATTCATTAGAGATGATCTGTGCTACTTATAAGTATACTTAGGGGCCGCAAGCTCCGCCCACTTTGTGTTGACATGATCTCGCCAAAAAGCGAGACGGAGAGAGTACAGAGCTCATTCAAAACGAAATCACTCGTCCAAAAGCGCGTTGGATAGCTATTCCCATCCCCTATCGATTGAGGAGGACACGAAATGTGCCAGACACTTTTGAGTAGGTCAAAATTGATGGTTTAGGTCGCGAAACCCGCGAAAATCGTATTTCCAAAGAGAACACTGTGTTCGTGTCCTGAAATTCCGACTAAATCGATTTTTCTAGGATTTTTAGACATTTTTTCAGATTTTTATCTTCACTACCCGGGCTGTACTCGACGCACAAAGAAGCGCGGGGGGAGGGGAGCGAGAGAGCGGGGGGAGGGAGAGAGACACACGCGAGAGAGGCTCCGCCCCTTTCCCTCTCCTCTCGCTTTCTCCCTCTCGCCCGGTGTGCCTTGCGCGCGTGGTTTTCGGGGCATAACTTTTGTCAGAGATTAGATATCCATGAACTCTAAAAAGCATGAGGTTATTGGGTCCCTGAGGAACAGTTTGAATACACTTTTGACCCCATGGCGAGAATTCGGCTATGTGCGTTGTGGCCCCTAAGTATACTCGCGTCTACTCTACGAACTCATTACATTAAGCGGTACTTTTCGTATTACTAGGTGAGGGCCATGTATTAGTGGTGCGTTAGAAGATGATTAATGACGTATTCAATTTTTGTATGACTTCTATGCATTCGACCCACTACCTATTAGCTATAACTAGTTTCTAAGTAGATTATGTGAAACTTACCCCAACATGAATGCATCGTGAACCTACCCGATACCTAGAAAGTGTAGGAGAGGGTGGAGCGCAGTGAGATGCTCTAGACGCGCGGGGATCATTAGTGCCGTATTCAGCGCTTGTTTTGCCATCCTATTTCTATAGCCGAACAGGTAGACCAGAAAAGATAGGGAGGCGGGGATTCCTCAGAATATACCAGGGATCTCTCTCAATCGATGGTCTGAGGGAAGAAGAGGGGGGGGGGGAGACAGGCTCCAATCCTAGAATCCAGAAGACGGTAAAAACAGGCGTATGGATCGATAGACGACGATAAGGAGGCTGTTTTCCGGTAAAAGAGCCGCGGAACAAAGCTCTCGAATCTCTCGAACTGACTCGGTGAAAAACACCGAGTACTGATCAGAGTAATCGGCTTGCCACAGTACATTTACGTACGTATCCTAAGCCGTCCAAGCTCCTTGGGCACATTCCATATCGAAGGCTATCTCAGGTTGTTAGTACTCTCACCGTACCCTGAGCTTCTGTAATCCTAAGGCATGAAACGTACGCAACCCACAGCCATGCAAAGCAAAGCGTGCCCAAAGCTACCGAACCCCATCGTACCCCACCATACCTTGGCTCTCGTCAACGATGGCAGCGTGTTGGCGCGGATCATCTCCCGGTTGCCGATGCCGCGCGCAAATTGTAGCTTGTGCATGACGGTGCGGGAGATGGAAGACATCTGAAGGGGGAAGGATCGGCGGTGAACGAGCGGAAGGGGGAGGAGTCTGGGGGAGGGAGAGCTTTCTCTCTCTAGCTTCTCTCGTCGGTGAGAGATAGATGAAGAAGATGAAGAGGAGAGAGGGGAAACACTACAACTTCACATTTCTCTCGCATAATGTCGATATGAGGAATTTCGAGAAAAGGGGAGGCGCGGGGCTGTTGTTGCAGGTCAGAGTGCATAGGAAATGTTAGGTGAAAAAAGTATGGGAGAAGATGAAACTTCATATCGGAATCAGAATCGGGATGGGTCTTCGGATAAATATGTTTCTTGGTGTTCAATTTTGCAGTTCGAAGTGTTAGTTTCTAGGGAAAGATCGCAGGGAAGAGAAAACGGATTGAGACAAAAACACCGTGTGAAACTTCCCCTATCGATAGTTGGAATTAGATTAGAATTGTGTAGTAAACAGCCAAGAGTTCTGTCACAGTTCGGAATGGGTATCTAAAGTGCAGATCGAAGTCCATGGACTAAAACGTAGCTCAATAATTTCAGCTCAATATCCTCTTCAATTTGCAGCAATGTTCCAATTTCCAATCTAACCTCGACGATTCGGATAATCCATGGAAATGCCACCAAGGGGACTCCAACGTACTTATTATAAAGAAGGAGAGAGAGCGACACACTTAGTATTGATAGAGATCTCGGAATCCAGTGAACGCGATAGGAAATTGCCTGAGGGACTAATAGGAAATCTTTGAATGAGAAATAGAAGAAGCGAGCATTGAATGGATGGATAAAAGCGTGTAATAACAAAGTCGTTGCCTAGAAAAGATCTGACTCATCTCACCAGGGATCTGCCAGATATAAATCATCGAAGCTAGATTTGCGCAATTTTTTTGGAATATTAATCAATAGTCTGTCCAAAGCTTATTCTCCGCTGGTCCCTTACCGATACGATCCCTATTATTTCCCGCTATTGTAGGCAGCTGCATTTTTGCTTCCCAGAATCGTAACAACAGCTAGAATTCAGGCCGCTCTCTTCGTTTCCCGTGCTCTCTCGTCTGTCAGAATGCGCAGAGATGATGTAAAATGGAGAGAATCTAGGCCAGAAGGGGAGGAAAGGTGTTGGCGCATATCAGCCTAGTCGCCTGAATTGTGTGTGTGAGAAAAGAAGAAGGCACGGGGGGGGGAACTGACTACCTTTTCCCACACCTCTGTCCGACTCTCTCCGTTTCACACGCTATCTCGCCCCTCTGCTACTGAAGATAATAGAGTCCCGGCTGCCTTCTGTTTCAGGGGGTAGATCAAGCGGCTCGGCGATAAATGGAATTCAACGGCTCCAGTCGAATCAGGAAATGGGAAAGGAAATTGCCGAGAGATATGGAATGGGATGAAGAGTACAATGAATGGAGATTCTCGGGAGTCGAGACTGACTATTTTGTATAGTTAGATTAGGGAAAAGCGGTGGGATAGCGCAGTGGTGTGAGGCGCTGCTCGCAATCGAAGGGTCACGAGTTCGATCCCCACCCAGGCCAACCAATCCCTCTATCCCTCCGGGGTCGGTAAATTGGTAGTGACTTCGGTTGCAAAAGGTAACCTGCCCTAGAAGCATTGGGAAAGCAAGGGTATCGTATTCCCAGCGAGCAAGTCGGCCCACCGACGAGCACCACCTAGCGTAGTCGCTTTCGACTGTAAAATCGCTTGATGTGGCCGAACCTTTACCTTTACCTAGGGAAAAGTGATCGTAAGATCATAGCAATTAGTTGATGCGGAAAGGGGATCCGCGGGGGAATTTAAGTTTTCAGGAATGCTATCTACCGGATAAAAATAAGAAGATTGATTGGTAGGTGCACAATCCAGACAGGAAGAGCAGAAACGATAAGAAGACTGTCATTCGAACTGCGATGTATGCGATGGAGATACACTGTATATATGATACAGAGATGACACAATTGTATTCTATTTTTTCGCGGAGATATACAGAGCATACTATCATTTTCAACGATGCAAGTCGTTATGAGGAATTTGTGAAACTCAACCGATGTACCGATGTGAAACCATCAAGAAGTGCTAGACCGATAAAAGCTGACTAGACCCTGGAACGAGTTATAAGAACGAGAATACTTAGACAACTCAGACAGCGAAAGATTAAAGGATTTGGAGAGAGTCAGAGTAGTCAGTCCAAAAAGTAGGAACAAAATGTATGGCGACAATTTCTTCCATGGAGAACGAGTGGGTGGTTGCTCGCTGCAAGAAAAGGCGGGCGGGACATTACGACCATAGTCTTTACTTCCAAAACGACGCCTCGAGAGAGCAATTCTCGCTTTCTCCAATGGATGTTCTCTCCCCACGATCATACACCAGTTAGATAACGCCAGACAGCGCGCAAAATTGGGAGTCTCAAACAATTGCGCCGCGTGAACTTTAGATCCCTCTGGAGAGGCCTGAAGTTCAAGCCGTTGAGGCAATATGAAGTGAAGTGCAGAGACGAGCGCTCTCTCCATTTCACGTGCTCTCTCACTCTTTCTAACTAGACAGGGAACACTTCAAATGAGAAATCGGAAGATAAGTGTGAGAAAAAGCGACGAGAACGCTCTTGACAGTTCTCAAACGTTTGAAAGATCTTGAGCGTAGGCAATTCGTCGGCTCATACAAAGGATATATAAGAGACCGTTGCCCTTTCGACCCTTGCTCCAGGAGCGAAATTACTAATTCGACAATGTGACTCGGCCTAGTAGGCGTAATTGGAAAACACACAGGGTCGTCAGAAGCGGAGGAAGAATTGTCTGCCTCTCTCCATTCACGCGCTCTCTAGCTCCATCTAACCCGGTATCGAGTCACAGATGTTTGACAATTGAAATTACTTGCGTGGCAAAGTCAGCTTTCGCTGAGATCAAAGACAAATTTGCGAAATTGCGGCCAAATTTAGAGACTGAAGCTCTTGGATTCGAACAAGTCGTAGGAATAAGTCGGTGTGACTTTCGAAAACACGGTTTTTGGACGGCATGAACGAGCAAAGGTGTGTGAAAATGGCAAGAAGTGCGAAAGGTGGAAAGGTTCTCAGGTTTCGTCTCTCCATCACGAATGATCTCTCACAGGTCAAAGAGAGCGAGAGAGCATGGAAAATGAGGAGAGCACTGCTCTTTAGAAGGCCAACACCTCGTGGCTACAATTCCAATAGCAAAGAGCCAAATGAGAGGGAGGGCGGAGTCGATACCAAATAGAATCAGGCCCGAGATAGAAATGCCAAATATCAGCAGACCTCATTCATTAATAGATAGTCGAGACAGGATCCAATAAAGATAAAGAACGGGCTTCCCTATTGGCTGTAATTGATTCGTGTGAATACTTCGATGCCTATCGCTTCGAATGGGTTGAGTTTCACGCGTTGCTCACTAGGAAATGAACTGAGATTAACAACAGAAGAACGAGCTAGGCAATACATGATGGGTTACAATGGCAAGATGAAAATAGACCCGGAAGAATCCTCAGCAACTACGAGTCAACCCCATACCAACAGAGGGCCCAAATAGAAAAGGGGAGGAGCTAGGACAAGAACCAAGGAGGCGGAATAATATGAAGACTTGATTAGGACACTGGAGAACACTATCAAGTCTTGCACTAGGGACAATACAAGTTGTCCTGCCTAGAGAGGGCCTGAATGAGGGAGGGGTGGAGTCAAGACGAGAACCAATAAGGCGGAATAAAAGGAAGATTAGGTTATGGTACTAAAGAACGTCTTTGGTCTTTAGGTACAATACAAGCCCAAAGCAACGGGCCAGAGTGAAGGGTGGAGTCAAGACGAGAACAAACGAGTCGAGAACTGAAGACGAAATAAGCAGAAGAGAAGGGGTAGGGCTTCTTTGTGTCGTCGTCACTAGAATCAGTAAGAAGGGCAACGCGAGAGGGTGTAGCAACGCAATTACACAGGACGTTTACAAGTCTCGCGGTGCGTCACGCTGATTATGGTTCTCTACTGTGGTCAATAGCTCAAGCAACATGCGGCATTCCTTTTCGAGACGCATGAATCAATTAGAAGGGCAAGGGGGTGCAAAAATGCAATTATCGGCGAATTGCTACACACTATCATTTTCAGAAGAGGCGCTTGGAACAGAGAACGGAATGCCCACATTTTCGCATCGTCTAAAACGCGCTTAACATAGAAACACTACAACGAGTGTAGAGTCGTATGCTATTGGAGGCGCGATGGTTTAGTCAGAAGGCGAAATGCTAATTTCTAAGTAAGAGTGAGGGTGTAGCAACGCAATTACGCTGGCGCTTACTACCTCGCCAGGGGTGGTGCGTCAACGACTTTCGAAAGGCGAAAACGACGGCGTTATTGGTCACTGGCTGCGGTTATGTGGTCGCAGATTGAAGTAGGCCGTGGGGCACGAATCAGTACGAATGGTAACGATTTAGACGAATGGGAAAGGAGAGATATAGACTGTTAAGAACTCATTTCTTAGCACAAGGAGGGCAACGAGAGGGTGTTATAGCGCGCGCAATTGCCTAGTGCTACCTAGTACGCAATGAATTGTACCACGCACTTCACATTTCCAGAAACGCGTCTGGGAACGGACAATTCTGCAATTTGACTCGACTCAGATGGACGAGACAGAATACAGAATTGAGAGAGTCAATTCAAGCGCACTATTAGAATCACGCTTGGGAACAGACACTTCAGCAATCTCACTCAATCCTGACCCGCGAAATAGTCTGCAAAAGTGAGAGTGTCGCACTCTCTGAATCGCACTGGGACTAGTCCGTGGCGGATAACGATACGATTGGTCGTATTTCGAAGTCTGGTGGGAGCCGACTTGGTGATGCACTTAGGAAAGTGACGGAATGTGCGACCTATTATTAGAGTGGTAATTTGATCTGGCTGGTCTAAGATAAAGCGAAGAACGATGAAACATGCGTATGAATCGAGTGTTTGATACACGATTCCTGCGTTCAGAAGAATGTCGTAGGAAAGTATGAGCCCACGGACAAATAACGCACTCGAAATAAACGGCCAGACAGATGAGACGTTATACACAACATCGAACAATCGGAAAGGTCAGAATGGTAAGATTTCCGAGATTTGCGGAACCTCCACGAGAAACCGACACCCAGTCGCCCGCAGGGACGTCGCAAGTGGCATTCAGAGGGGGCGGAGTCTCGTAAATGGAAGAAAAAGAGGCGAATGGCCCTGAAATCGGACATCTTCTCGTGGGAAAGACCGAAAGAGGAGACGCTGCGGGATGGGATGAGAAGCAGACTAGAAAGGGCCCTTATATAGCTCTGAGGTCGTCGGTCACGGTAGGTCCTATGGTAGATGAAATGAATGCAAAGGAAGTTATGATAAATAATTTAACTTACCGTAGTCTCTATCGGAAGCTGCGTCCGCATCGCGAATGAGAAGAGAAGAGAGAGGGATGAGGTTTTTATCTCAAATCTGGGATCCACCCTCAACCTCGCGGTTTCACTTATCACGACTTAGAGCATCATCCTGACTCTCCCCATTTTACCTACTCTCTCGCTCCATCTGACCGACTAGAGATCACTCCAAATGGAGAGAGTGCCTCGGAAATACACAAGACGATTCTCGGAGATCACTGGCGGTTTAGGCAAGGATCTGAGGTTCTTTCCACCGATCTAATACTTTAACAGACGAGATAGTGTGCGAAAGGAGGAGAGTCGAGGATATTGGGCGATTTTCAATGCGGAATGCGCGTATTCCTGACTATTTCCGTGGCCTGCGTAGGTATAACAAGCTCGTTCCACCCTCCATGAGTTGTGTCGTACGATTGAAGTCCCTGCGTAGGTAGGCCTCGGGACTCCACTCTGCGTATGGCATCTATTTGAATCTTGCAGAGGTCGAGAGATTTATGCGGGATAAATATTGACCAATATCTCTTTCACAAGATATCACAGGGAGTTGAGAAGGCGATACTGGATGGCGGATGTCAGAGAAAGCCACGATTAAGTTTTTATAACTCCAAGAGTCTGGCGTTAATCGTTCCTGATCCTTCCGGTCTGGCTATAATCTTAGCGCGAAACTCACTGGATGCAGCCTGTCGGATCGGAGATTTCGCTCGACACGCGAAACGGAACTGGCAAAGACATGTGAACTATGCTCTCGGACATGGAGCAGGAAGACTTATAATACTGAAGGCAGGAAGAAGTATATTGGGACTTGCCTCGTCTATTCATTACGAGATTATGATTTGTCGATGTTTTTCAAACAACCTTTCGGGTGTAATACATCTCTGCAAGTCGTGCAAATCGTTCAATACCTCGCTTTTGCAGAAAGGAGCTTTGGAACATGACTCAAATGTCCATGCTAATCCATCTTGGTGCCGATCAACGGCTATTTCAAAAACGATCATTTCGATATTCCATTCGAAATATTCCTAGAGTTTGTATGCTTGATCCTTAAGTCTCTTCGTTTCACACGCTCTCTCACCGATTTCGAAACCATTTCCGGTTTCTTGGCTTCGAATGTTGCGGTTGTGGGGAGAAAGCACCACTATGTTAGCGCTATGGCTTTATCAGCGCCGAATATAAGCGCGAGGCGCTTCACTGATAACACGATCCGTTTCCTTCGCAGCTTGGAATAATCTCATACCGTATTTCTATTCTCCACCCCGACTCCCTCATAATAGGCTTAGTGTGTCCACCATAATCTACCGTATTCAGATGCGGAGTCTCGTCCTGGCTCTCATCGCTCTTGTGGCTGCGTCTGCAGCAGTCACGTATGTGTAGATATCCTCCCCTTGAAACGACAAGCGATCCTCTAGATTATTGTTAGTCGTAACTGATGTCCTATCCTCCAGGTGCGGCCAAGTCAAGATGAATGAGCAGCCCACGGCGCAGGCGTTCGTCTCGAGTCCGGAGGGCCAAGCACTGGTTAGTCTCGGTTCCCGCCCATAGAAGATGCATATCACGTCATAGAGAAGTAGGGGGTGTCCATGGAGGATAATAGATAATAGGCTCCTATTATTGTATTTTTTGCATGTCCCTATTTTAACTTGACCCGAACGACGATAAAAAGGAATACCTAGATTCGTGCGAAGCGAGGTGCCAACGAGACAGGCGAGGCCTTGCTAGGTGGCACGCAGGCTAAAGATGGGTCGTGGCCTTGGATGGTGTCCATATGCCTCTCGGGTAAGGTGTTACGCTTGCAATAAGAGTAGACCAGTGAACGGTAGTATAAAACGACATAAAGCGATGGTATGGTGGAAAGAATCTCAGGGATATATTTCAAAGGCTTCTTTCAGACTGGTTTGGCAAGTGCAGTTTCAAGGCGGGAGGAGTGGTCATCAGCGACCGTTGGGTGGTCACCTCGTGTAAGCGCTCCTTTCGTATCATCGTCTCCAGCACTCTCTGATTCTTTATTGTTTTGGGGCTGATTGCAACGTACCAATTTTCAGACAGTTACATCGATCCGAAAGAGAAGGTCGCGAACTACCACGTTCGAGCCGGTTCGACCGATAAAGGGTAACTGCTAAAAGATGAACCGGTTACTTCAATGGAACTATATTCAGAAGCGGCGGCCAGTACGTGCAAGTTGCAGAAATTTGGTATGTTACTGGGGAGAACAATAAGGATCACTACGACGACATCGCGCTCATACACGTATGTTCAACAGTCATAACTATACAAGGCCCGACCGGGTCTTCACTCTATTCCTCTAAAAGTATAAAATGATTACGTCTGTCTGTCCGTCTGTTTGTTTGTCTGTCTGTCTGTCTGTCTGTTTGTTTGTCTGTCACGCTCCAAAAAAATGCCTGGAAAACCACTTTAACGTCGTCGTACAGGTCCAGGACCGGTACCATTCGACTCCTCATAAAAAGTTACACTTAAAAAATCAATACCTATTTCGTCATCATTACGCAATATGACGTAATCCTTACGCAATAACCCGTTTTTCGCGTGTAACTCGGCGCTAA
>LS532879.1:157575-176046 GCA_900490775.1 Pristionchus maxplancki | reverse complement strand
TACCTCGCACTGTAGATACTGGTTATAGTGACCTACTGTTCAAATTTGGAGGCTGTACGTCTCTGCCAACGCGAGTTATGATCTTTTGAAGAAAGGAAAAACTGATAGAATCGCTTGAAATCGAGACGAGGGTGCACCATTTGCATACGTTCCCTCTCATTCCGCTCCCTCCTTCCCTCGAAACGGTCTCATTTCAGTGCGATTTGTTCAGATTGATTAAGTTTAAAAAACCATAACTATCGTTGGCAGAGACGTACAGCCTCCAAATTTGAAACGTAGGTCACTATAACCAGTATCTACAGTGCGAGGTAGGCTACAAATACCTCTTTTTCGTTTGACGTCTGTATCAATTCAGGGTTTCAAAACTGCTTAGATTATGATTCCAAAAACATAATCATTAAATTTCCCATTGAAAATCAAGGGTGGTCTCTGTTCAAACTTTTTTGATTCCGTCATTCGTTCCCGAGATAAATTAAAAAATGTCCATAAATGCCCATTTTTCGATATGCAAATATTCGGTCAGGATAAATTTCCATAGTATGAGATACTGACTATTGGATAGAGCACCCCGAAGTATGTCAGAAAACACTCTTTACTCAGATTTCAACTTTTTCACTGTCCGAACATTGCCCGACTCTTACGCAAACGGCCTCTTATTCGCCTGATTAGATCGCTCCGAGTGATGAGATTTGAGTGTCATTGATATGAAAAGCCGTGAAAATTCACATCACGCCACACCCATGAAACGATTCCCGGGATGGTCTTATCTATATTTGCTTGTGTATCGGTGATTTCGCACCCAATTTGCAATGGCGCCAATCAATTTCGAAATTTCCAGCAAAATGTCATAACAAGAAGCCTTTACAATCACAGAAAGAGCCGGAAACCGGAAAATTGCACGCGGAAAGGAGAAATGTAGGACTAGGACCGGAAACTATTTGGTGAACGAATATAAAGACTATGGACAACCCAAATTACAGTACCGTAGTCATATCATACTGTAGGTCGAACCAGAGGAGCATGAACACGAAAAGTAGCAGGAATACCGAAACAAGGGTAAGGTAGGTCAATGGGGCTAGAGGAGTGGAGCAAAGGGCGAAGAGGAATAGGGTAATGAGGAAGCATGACCAGCCGGCGATCCATTTCATCGAGAGATAGCGGAACCATTCGTTCTGGAAGGTGGAAATGATTTTCAGTTGCTGTGTAACGTTTCTAGGGCTTTTTTACAAGCAGATGTCAATTTATTCGAAAAATAGAGAAGAGAGGAACCACTCGTTCTGGAAATTTCATCGTTTCTATGGCATTTTTACAGGCGTATCCCAATTATTTTCGGAAATGATTACCATTCTCCCTCTCCTCTTGTGCTTTCTCATGCGACATTCCCTGTTCTTCAGAGGTCGTTTAACTCTGCTTCCGACCTCCTCGATAGCTTGTCGAGCGCCGTCCCTGAATAAGGTACGGTATTATCGTCAGTTGGCGATATCTGGTCATTACGGTATCCCCTATTACCGTACCAAGCATGTGGTCCGTGCAGACGGTAGGCGTACGGTACATTGGGCCCGGCGATCAATTGCAGCGCGAAGGTCGGGTGGGAGAGGAGGTACTGTAAGATATCGATTGAACTGTGCTTGACATTGTGTCTAACAATCCAACAGCCAAATATTCTCCAGGTGAAACCTATTCGGTAACGTTAAATTTTTTCTGATTTATAACAAAAAGGGCCACTTTTTCTTATTGATACGCTTACCTGCGATGGCCTCGGATGGCAGCCGATTAGTTCTGATATCTCATCCATGTACTTGAGGTAGTCCACCTGAGAAGGTGGGATGAGTAGGGAAGAATTCTCCACAATCATTTCTGATTCCGAAATGATTGTTTTCTGACTGACCAGATACGTTTCACTAGATCAAGAAAAGCTTGGTGGTGCGGAATTCGAGTAATGCAGTTCGACCAGACGAGCGTTAAAAAAGTAAAAAGAAAAATCATCGCTCATTCTCACCTGTATGGTATGCTTGTTGCTCTCAAAGTATCGCCTCTTCATCTCTCTCTGCTTACGCTCAAGATCTGCTTTCCTGCAAGGATTACAGTCAGTTGTCGATTTGGATAAAACTGGATACTGTAGTTACGATTACAGTATCTTCAAAATCGATACCTCTCGCTACTCGGGGGCAGATCGACCCGACCAGCGAAGACTCGGGCGCACCATCGAGCCTGGAATTAAGTCATCATAAGCAATGTGTTGAGGCAATACTTAGTCATTTTCCTTTTTTACTCTATGGCCCTGACATTTGATTATTGCCTGCAACCCCACAAGCAATTAGCATTCTCTAAGGATCATTATGTCAAGGCTCATTATGACCTTGCTCTACCACTTCAAGAGAACCTCTTAATTGGGGTTGTTTTGCTTGCGTTTTTGCGTCGTCATCTGAACCGTCACTGACATGTAGAAAAACCTCACCTCCCCTTCCCATTTCTTTTTCGTATTCCCGCATGTCTCATGCATGTCTGAATCTAGCTATATATCTACTACCGTACCTCTTACCACGCTTCTTCAGTAATCTTAGTTACCGTACCTGCATCTCAGCAATGGGCGCTATACTTCCAATTGGCTGGATCAGTCCAATCACTCCCACATCCTCCCTCTCCATCGGGAACACGTACTTGTAGAGCTCGACGCGGTGGTCCTGAAGAGAACTTCGATTACTGTAACATACTGCAAGCCACTGATAGGAATATCGATTACATTACGGTACTTCTATTGATTTTCACAGCCTTGAGGCACACGGTTTGTGTTGTGCTTCAACCGACTTGTCGGCGATTGATTCATTTTGCGCATCATCTTAATAATCATTTTGTCGCTACCCATGGTCCAACATACAGTATCGCAAAAGAATAAACCGTTCCGTTTATTTGATTCCGCTCTGTCGAATGTTATCGTTGATTACGAGGTCTCAGAGTCTCGTTTATGTGCCCAATCGGTACCTATGGCCTTTAATTGAACGCATGGAGAAGAACGGAATTTTAGAAATAATCAATAATCAAATAGAAAATAAAATGTTCCGTAATGTGCGCTAAACACCGTAGTGACTTTGCTGAGCATTCGAAACGCACGATACCTTACCCTCTCTACCTACCGTAATCGGCACGGTGCCCGGCTCCAGATAGGGGTATCCGAAGGTGTATCCAGTACACGAGATGAAGACGTCACAGGGGAAGGAGCGACCGCCCTTGACCACCACCGAGTCGGCAGTGAGACACTCGACGTCTTCCTGTAGAGAACTGTAAACTTTGGGCGCGACTCTCCTCGTTTCACACACTCTCTCGCCCATTTCTCTTCATTCTTTTTTTGTGAAAACGAATTTGTCTATGTTTCATCGTGCACGTATCTCTACAGGGTGAATAGAGTTTAGTGTTTTCAGGAGTGCGATTGGAAAATCAAAAAGCGATAGTACCGTAATGGTTATGGTAACCATTGGCAAGCATGGAAATCAATACCCACCGTAATGGTGACGAGTCCCGCGCAGAGCAGGTTCGCCAGCGCGTCATTCACTGTGGGATGCTGCTGGAAGAATCGATGCGCCGGACGAAGACCGTACACGTCGTGGTCCATCCTGAGGGGAAAGTCTGGGTTACGGTATTCGGAGAGTACGGTAAGTGCGCAAATAGCACTCTGCCAGGTGAGAATCTGAAGTTAAGAGATCAAAGATCAACCTCTGCTGCAGTCGATGCTCCATGAAGTCGTTGGCGACCGTCCACGGGATGGTCTTCATCAGCCAATCATAGACTCTGGAATTTATCTTTGATCTTACGAGATGACAATATTGAATATGCTCGAGGATCATGGTTTGGTGTCAATGTATGTGGATTAGGAGTACCTAAACACTAATTCTTCGTTGACCTCCTAAATTGCCATGCCATATGTCATGTCAAATGTCACTCGCCTTGTCATCAGCAGCGTATCATAGGGCATGCCTCCCTGCGAGACACGATTGAAGATCCAAGAGCCGCGACGGGTCGAGATTGTCACCTGAGCGAAATTTTCCTCACAATCAGATGTGTTTCACGAACTGCGCAAAGGTCTGAACATCCAACTCTGTAGTGTTCGTTCTGCTACAGTATTCCAACAACAACAATAATCGAAACACGCGATGGTTCCTCTTTTTGACAAAAAGAATGTGAATTTGAACGACTAAAAATATTTTGCTCACCGATCTCGCGATCTTCGCCAAATCGACAGCAATATCCAATGCAGAGTTGCCAATGCCCAGCAGGAAAACGTCCTGAGAAAAAGAGAATGTCAGAATGCGTTAGAATTACTTTCTCACATTCTGAGACAAGACAAGCTATTGCTGATGGAGAAGCAATAAAATCAGTTTACTTATTCATTTTCGTTAAGGAGAAATATTGCGAGAAATATCGTGTGCGAGATCAAAAAAGTCAGTGAGATCGTATTGGACAGCCGATTTAGTGATAATTAATTCTCACCTTTCCCTCGAATCCCTTGAAGTCCCGGTACTCATGGGCGTGCATTATCTTCCCGAGGAAGGAGTCGACGCCTGTCGAGGATTTTGTTTTTGTTGTTGTTATTGTTCTTGTTATTAACTGTTGTTGTTTATTGTTAACTACCGAGGAAGAAGTCGACTCCTGAAATGAAAAGGCAAACCATGGATTCATTTCCGATGCAGTGTGATAAAAATATCATCTTAGAGATCAAAAACGGTCTACTAGATAGCTCCCTCATTTCGACCATTATCGCTTCCACTAATACGCTTGCCTTAGATGCCTGGTTCTCAGAAACCCGAGGGCGTTCTAGTCTTTCCTTTGCACATCATCACTTGGGATTATGGTTAGGCAGAGCGAGAAAGCGTGTGTAGAGATACGGCTTGCTGTGTTTCGAACTGAAATTGCTGACCTCTCAACTGCGCGAACTGCGGCTGCACGTGATGCCCCGTGCAGAGCAGAAGGCGGTCGAAGCACTCGACGTCACCCTTTAATTAGCTAATTAATTAAATACATAAAAAACGTATAAATCTACAGACTATTCCGAAGGATTCACTCAAGTTCGACTAGTTACGCTTCACGATTGTCTCATAATGAGACGATGAGGAATCTTGGTGTTGGGAGTGCGGAAGAGCGAGAAAACAAAAATAAAAAAAGTGAAATTCCAACCTTGTCCAGTTGCACGCGCCATTGCTCGCCATCTTTCGTGATCTGCAATAGAAAATTGTCAAGGATTCAAGGAACTCTCTCATTTTCGCACGCTATCTCGCTCTTTTTCGTCTACATGCATTCGAATTCTTCCTCCATTTCTTCTGAATACTCAGCCCATCACTCATGATTCGAACATTCAAAAGGGTTGGTGACAGGGTAAGAAGGTAAGAAATCATGGAATCCATATGAAAATGCGAGGCAGGACTCACCATCTTCACAGTTGTATTGAATCTGATGTGCTTGAGTAGGTCAAAGTGGGCGGCGTAGTCCCTGATGTACTGTAGTAACAGGGAGTGGTGCATGAAGTTGGGCAGTTTCTCATCTGGAAAACTAGAAATTATCGATTTTTAAGTATTGATTGAGTTTCAGCCAGTCAAGAGATAGACGAGCGAGTCATGTACGATTTTGTAGATCAAAGATCATCTCTCACCAGGCGGAAAATCCGAGTACGCCATCATCTCTTTGCTCGTGTTGACTACCGTAGTCGCCATTACCGTACCGCCGACCTGCGATCCATCGGTAACTGGCTTTTAACAGAGATATCTACCGTAATCATGACCTACCTCGGGGTCACTGGGTCGATAATTCCAGAGTCCGCCGATGTCTGCAGTTTTCTCATAGCAGACGACCTCAAACAATCAATAATTGCTGTCAGACAGGGTGAGAGAGCATGCGAAATGGAGAGAGTCAGACAGACAATTCACCTCCAGTCCCTCCTCCAGACAGGCCTTGATCGATGGCAGGCCGGCTGCGCCCGCTCCCACCACGCACACTCGCATCGTGGGTACGGTAGGCGATTGGCTGATTACGGTAGGCTTAGAAGACCACTTGATAAGTCTTCCCATATACAAAAAACGACAAAAGCAGAATGTAAGAAAAAAAAGCAGAAAAAGAAGCAAAGATTGTATGATGATCGACGATTTATCAAGCAAATAAGACTGTATTTGGAAAAATGAAGCGATTAGCAAACTGACTTCTACCGTATCGATCAGTCACGGTAGCCGCGCGTAATCGATTACCAGGTGGTCTATGGAGTGTCCACTGGCCTAGCGCGAGTTACGGGGACAAGTGAAAGTTCTCTCGCGCGGGATGAGGGGGGGAGGGAGTGACCCCTATGGCTATTGAGGAGAGAGTCACTGTTTCTCTGCACGTTTCTCCACAGTTCGCCACTGCTCTTTCCGGTTCTCTCGAGATCCCGTTTATTCAGGTTTTCGCATCTCATAAAATCTCTGGAAACAATAACTGCACTATATGGAACAAATCCGACAGAGAGCTGACACTCTGAAGAACTATTCTAATTTCCTCCCAAATGATTCTACCTTTATGCAGGTCCTTTACCTGGGGTCAGGGTAAACGAATTACTTATTGTCCTTCCCATCACCAGGATTCCTTCAGAAACCCCCAGTTTTCTACTGTGATAAAGAGATTATAAACATCGATTTATCGAACTTTCTGTCAATTGACAAGTTTGTACATACCAATACGCCTTCAATAAGTGTCCTCCGGGACTAGCCACAATACAACAATGGGAATGCAGAAATTTTAACATGTTAATCTATAGAATTATCAAAACCATGGGTAGTCAATCGACATCTGTGGGGTATTACGGTAGCCGTCGAGGGAGATCAATGAGCTGTTACGGTAGGCTACCACAGCCTATCCCGACACGACTGCTCCACCGTTCATCAGTGTGTAGTAGTCGAGCACCTGTAACATAGTTAAATAGTTAAATTGTAATTTAAATCAACAAATTAGAGTAAATGCCATGGACTAAGCCATACAAGAGGAAGTTTCCCTATGAGTGCTACCGTTTCACATACTTCCTTTTCCGTTTCAGCAGTCCCATTATTCCCTCTCACACCTTTCGCAAGTCCTATTCCTCCACTGTAACCATTCCCACCATCACTTTGGAAGATCAGCAGCTTAACTATCATGGGGACTAGAAACAGGAAGGAGAAGGGAAATTACAAGGGAGATCTGGGGTCTAAAATAACCTGCGCGAAATTTGTTTCACTCTTGCAATATAGATAGCCAGAGTCGAAGCAAAAATATTAATTCTGCAATCGTGTTTCGAAAATAATAAACCTGCTAGTTATAAACTTGACTGAGTTTACAAGAAAGGCAATTCAGAAAGCACAATAATTCCTTTCAGACCGCGTCGGAAATTAGCAGGAACAAAAAATAAATAGAAATAAACCTCATGGCAGATGGTCTCCATCTTGTCCGAGCACAGCTCCGCCACGTGCTCCTCCCACCACTTCGTCTCGTTGATCTCCTCGTGCTGGAACATGCTATTGTTGTTGTTATTATTGTTGTTGTTGTTATTATCTTTCGCCAACACACGCGAAGCGAATTGCCAGTTGCGAGTTCCACTATTTACCTAGAGAGCTTGCAACAGGAAAACGACGAGTATGAATATTATTTGTTTTGTTTTTAGACGGAACGCGCATGAGATTCGAGTAATTGAGAAGAACGTGCACCAGTAAAGCACCAAGTTTTGGCTGCAACAACTAATTGGCTAGACTTGCGCATGACTGCTAACCCCAAGACCCACCGAACCCTCCCTTGACCTACCGAACCCCTACCGTACCTGTCGCAGCTTTATGGCCAGCCAGAAGAGGGAGACGGCGATTATTTGCGGCTCCCACGCCAGGCAGAGGTGCGTGAAGAAGGAGTCGTTGACGAGTGGCCACGCACAGCACACAATGTCCGAGACCTGTGAATGGAGGCCGATAATCGATTTATAGTACCCCAAAACCAGAATACGGTAATCCTAATCGACAACTAGCTAACATTTGAGCACACGATGTCCAAGACCTAGAAGGGAGATCAATAATTGGAGAGGGGGGAATAACAGATGATAACATTTAATTAGCCTATTTCAATTGGTAAACTGGCGCCCTTGCCCTTTTTGGTTTCAGAACTAACACTTACTGTGAGCGTGTTTCATTAATAAGACAAGGACAGTCTTCTAAAAATATTCAAAATAACTATAACCAAGGGAGATGCAACGAACCATGGCAGAGTCGTAGCCGCGCTTCGACTTGAAGTCGTTCGCGTACATGATGATGTACCGGTACGGCAGATCGATCTGGAAAAGGGAAATGTTTGAATTTGCTAGAGTGCACCAGCCTCATTTAGGTTTCACGATTCAATCAAAGAGAATTTGTTGCGCGACACTTCAATAGTCTCCACATGTAGCTATCAAAATCAGGCCAATACCAAACTGTTTGCTATAGAGTTTTCAACTATACATTTGGTCGTTATAAAAACATATTGCGGCAATGTAGCAAGGTTCACTTACGTTTCGCGATTCTTTCAAAACTAGGTTTAATTGTGAAGGGCTAATTGAACTCGGGCTATTAAAAAGATTAAAAGCGAACCGTGAAGTCGAACTTGATCGTCTGCAGCAGCACTCGCTCCATGCCCATGATGTCGTCCTAAATTAGTTGTTAATTAATGAATACTTAATTAATAAATAGCTAATTAAAAATTACTACCACAACCTACAAAGACTCTTTGCATCATTATTATTGTTATTATTATTGTTTTTGAATAAAAATAAAAATAACCAACCATCAAGTGATTGAGGTTGACGCGGAAGATGTGGCTGAAGAACTTGAGCGCGTTCTGGGCTATATCCTGAACAAGTTTGGATTTAGAGAAACAAATTGCCAAGATCGCCGTTTGGCAAAGGCAGCAAGACAAACTGCAACACATTTTAAAAAAAAAAGTAACTCGCCTTGCACTTCTTCGGTGTTTCTTCCGATTTTCCAGCGAGAAACAAGCAACTGAGTGCTGTGGTCTGTAAATGATTTATATTTTTTAACAAAAAAGCATGTTACAGCTCTTATTTATAAATAAAATCGCGTAAAAACGCGCTTCGCTTAAGGAGAAATATGTGTAAGGAAACGCGGAATGATCAGAGCATTTTAATAACACGTACCGGGCACGGAAATTCCTGGATGGAATGCAGCATGTAGAAACGATGGAAATATACGCACGCAGCGCCAGCCGCACCATTGAGTTTCCTGCCAAACGAGTGATATTTTAGGAATATAAGCGATGACACTATTTTAAAAATTTTAAAAAGGCAGATGGACACCCCTATGCTTATATCAAGTTATAAAAGCAGCTTGGACTAAAATAGTAAATAGAGTCGGATTTCATCAATGATTGCAATTGGGAGAGCTATCGCAAGAACTAACCATCCAAATTCGGCTCCAATTTTCTTCATAATTTCGATCGCTTCTCTTTTCAGCTTGAGCTCATCTTTCTCGTTCATTCCTGTCTTCCGCGAAGGCGTATTCTTGATAACTTCTTCTTCGAATATCCAGTCAGCCGGTATGCGTGAGCGGGACATCCCTGAAGTGATCAATCTAGTTCCTCAGTAAGCTCTGAGCACCATGGTACATAAAAAAACGAGAAAAATACAACAAATATATATTCTTCAGGCAAATTAACTGAAAAACAGAGAAAAACTAGGCACACCATCACGTGACGAGGTATTACGAAACTAGGAAAACGGTGCTCGCACGCTCGAAGACACTACGTAAACTGAATGTTTGCTTGTTCTTATTTTGTAGCTCGAATCCTTGATTATTACTGTTTTTAATCGACTTTAATAACGATGCGTCAATCCAGATGGAGCGCTGCATCTTCTGTGGGTGGAACCGGCGAACGGCCTTCCAGTCCATCCGCTTCTTCATGATCCCGCGTGAGCCGGGCATGAAGCAGCTCATGTGGATGCACGCCATCGACAAGAAGGTGGGTAATTAACTCTAATTAATTAATAGAACATAAATTCAAGCACTTTTTTAAAGATGGACAACCGCTTGCTCGTTGCAAATTCTAGTTTTTTTTTCTCTCGTTTTGTAGATTTTTCGACACCAACCTGCGGCCATTCTGGTTTGTATTCCTTTTTTTTGACTTGCTATCTCAAATTAACGTTAAATATACCTCTCCAGTGCGCCGCCGAGGGCCAGCGGTACGAGCAGTGCCCGCGCGATCGCGTGTGCTCGGTGCACTTCCGACAGGTAATATCCCTATTTATAATTTTTGATTTATCAAAGTAGTGCTGATAGTCTGCGAAAGAAAGTCAATGTTTCTGGAATAGCTCAATTATGAATTATCAATCTACCGTCCAGGGCCGCCCGTCGAACGACATGTCACACGAGGACTACACGCCGCACCTCTACCTGACGAGCGAGCCGCCCGTCGAGGTCAGAAAATTACCAATTCAATCAATTCATCTTGTATGCCAGAATGTAATCAGTTAGAGCTAATTGGAATCGGCATAGCTCAGGCTTAGTTGCTGCCTATTTTCCATGATAACGGCGTTCCAAATACCTACCAATTTC
Source organism: Pristionchus maxplancki (assembly GCA_900490775.1). Taxonomy (NCBI): domain Eukaryota; kingdom Metazoa; phylum Nematoda; class Chromadorea; order Rhabditida; family Neodiplogasteridae; genus Pristionchus; species Pristionchus maxplancki. The sequence continues at coordinate 165,475 of LS532879.1, read as the reverse complement.
GCCAGGTGCTCAACTACCTCGAGAACCTGGCCGAGTCGAAGTCGGTGGCGGGCGAGCAGCCTTCCGCGGTGAAGAACGAGGCGGTCCACGGCGAGTACAAAGCCGCCGTCAACACGATGAACCCCAACAAGATTGAGGTTAGATTTTTTTAAAAGTAAAAATGTAAATAGATTATGACATTTCCCTATGGTATGTAGCTTTTAAGAGTAAAATGACTGACTGTGAATCATTGACAAGCATGTTGATAGCTTTTGGTTTACTTCACCAGAACAGATTTATCAAAAGATCTCACTATAGGCCTTTGTCATACTTGTGAAGCAGTGATGTAACCGCACTTGTTTGGAATAATTTGCAATCTCGCTTTGTCTACAAATATTAATATTATTTTAAAACATTTTTAAATCGCAGGTGAGCAAGATCTCGCGGCCCTCCATATTGCAGCGAAAGCGCAAGGTGAGAATTTTTAAAAATTTATAATTATTTTCTACCGTCAATCCTCTACGAATCGATTTTAGAATTCAACTAATAGCTTTGCCACAGCGGTGAAACTAGAACCGCCTGGCTGTTTGCTATGAAAAAAACACTCACTAATACAAATCGATAATTAATAATTAATAATCGGCAGCTCGCGGTTCCCGAGGAGCAGAAGGCGCCGCCCGTGGAGGAGTCCGTGCCAGAGGAGGAGGAGGAGCAGAGGGAGGGAGGAGATGTGGGAGGTTGGTGATGGCTGTATTTGGAGAGAGTGCTCTAGAGGCGCCCGGTTTGATATAACTGAAAAGTATGAGGTAATGGAGGAAAGGGCTATGCATGTTTTACTCGGCCCTACTTTTCACTTTGCATATGTAGTGAATAAAAGTGTGTTTGTCAATGGTGATGTTCGTCCGATCAAACCTATCTCAATTTGCTAGCCTATCATTAACTTGTGAAACCCGCAGCCACCATGAAATTGAGGTTATCTGGTTATTTCAAAATAAGGGCTTCTAGGAATAGTCGAATCTCGCAATATTCGCTAGCCTCTCTACCTTCCTTGAAACTTAACACAACCGAGGCAAAATTCAAAAATCTCTTGCAGAAGGCGCAGACTACGCTGCGGACATGTTCGCCGCCGCCCATCCCGACCATCGAATGGCACAGGTACGGTTGGGTTACGGTAGCATAGGATACTGTAGCGATACGGTATTCTAGTGTCCTGATATCAATTAATCGATTGCAGAACATGCAGCAGCGCGAGGAGCAGCCGGCCCAGCGGCGCGTCAAGCTGCAGAGCATCAGCAGGTCGGTTAAGGTGGATTTGGCGTAGTGTATTGTAGTTAGGGCACCTAGGTGATTCGTGATTCAACGGCTAGATAGATTGCATCTTGGACTGTGAAGAATGATACGACGGAGCCCCATTCTACTAATAGGAAAATGCTTATTCATATTCGCACGGTAGATCACTGATAAAACAATCTAGCAATACTCTCCAATCAATCAATAATCCACTCAGGGAAGTCATCGACGCGATTGGCGCGAGGCCCGGACAAATCATCGTTATCAAGAGGAAGGTACCCAAGGGCTCGCGAGCAAGCTCCGTGATGCAGTAGACCACCCACACTTATTTCTCGCTCTGACCGTGACTGAAGTAGGCATCACTTGGCAAGAATGATTCTCTTAATTTTGTGCGTTGTCTGTTTCATCATTTTATCGGACAGTTATTGCATTTCCCCTATCCACTGTAACTATTGATCTCAGTGATTCGATCACGTTCACTTGACGTCGTACGTTTTACTCATCAACTTTGGTCTTTTGATGATGCTGCGATAAAAATTCAATCGATATATCAGGCATATTTACAAAAAAGGGTCACAACGTTTCGAAAATCAACAAAACAGTAACAACAAAAGCGTAGCAAGAACAATCTAGAAGCTCTGAATCATCAATAGATCAATGGTAGGTCACATACAGATTCTACTGTACTCTTTCTCTTCTCAATCGATAGATGATAGGTCACAAACAGAATACAGTATCCTACTCTCAATCAATACATGGTAGGTCATAAACAGAAAACAGAACCCTACCGTATTTTTTCTTTAAATCAATAAATGGTAGGTCACAACAGATTACAGTATCCTACCGTACTTCTATTCCTTTTTCCTCACAATCTCATACCCGTATCTCTCCAATTCTTCCTTCGTCGGTTCGATCGGCGTGTCCACCATCAGATCTCGACCCTCTTTCGTCTTCGGAAACGCGATGACGTCACGGATGCCTGCGTATCGATTGATTAGAGGGGTACAGGCAATCCAAAACATATTTTATCACGCAGATTCTCATCTATCAGAGATAGAGGCTTCGCTTCTATCTTGAAATCCCCATGAATCACATTTGTTCCTAGCGAAAATCAAAGTGCCGAGATAGAAATATAAATTGTGATCATTCGTGATCACAATTTATATGTCTGCTTTCCATCGATACCCAATTACTACAGTATCTCTAATCGATAACTACCGTACCCCTCCCAACCTACCGTACGATGTGTCTCCTCTTCCGGCCAGGATGGAGATCAGGCGGTCGACGCCGAACGCGAAGCCGCCGTGAGGGGGCGCGCCCGATTCGAGTGCCTCGAGCAGGTGCGTCTTAAATGGAATAATGATTATTTTATTTAACCGAAGACCAAAGGACCAACAGATTGGAAGTTTTGGACTGCCTATAGCCACACTCTGAAACGCATAAAAACCTAGGGAATTAGAGAGGAGGGGAAGCGCCCTACTCCAGCGCCTCGAGCAGGTGTGCCTGTTAATCTAATAATGGAATGGAAGAGTGTGTCCGATAATTCAATCCTCTAGGAAGGACACTACCGACTACAGTGGTGCCATGCAACCCAAAAGAAGCTACTAATATTGCGAAAGTTTCTAGCGCCTCGAGCAGGTGCCTCTGTAATGGAATAATGATTGTTATATTTCCATCGACAGCCCGATTGATCAGACGGGAAGTTTTGAACCTATGGTCACACACGCATAAAAACCTAGGGAAATAGAGGGGTAAGGCGCCCGACTGCAACATCTCGAGCAGGTGCGTCGGAAAACTCTATTTCGGACAAGGATAACCACGATCTATCAATCGAGATGACACGTGCGAACTATAGCAAAAGCATGAAACCCATAATATAGTTGGGGAAAATTCTACCATGTTCTTTCGCCTCAAGCAGGTAGAGCAAAGCGGGAGCGCATATTGTATATTTTTAAAACGAGGTTTCCCTCGTCGCGTCAACCAGTGCCTACTCCACTAACTACATTGCCACACCGAAACTGACAACTGACTGGGAGATAAGTAATGAGTTAACGGGCTGCTAGCACTTTGCAGGAAGTAGTTTTCTAACTTTTTTATTGTTGTTTATTTTTCACACACGAGTTGTGATCCACCAGCACCTCCATTGCTATAGTCACTTGACTTGACAAAACACCCATCTAACTGGTCATAAGCATAATGCATTTGGAATAAATCAGTCTCCTTACCATTTCCCTTTTCTCTCCCACCAGTATCTCCAGTATGTTTCTGCTTCTATCCTAGTCTTGCCTCAACATAGTTCGATCCCTCCTCTTTTCCACCCGGCATCTATTTGTTTCATGCTCACCATTTCTCCCGTCTCCTCTCCCAGGATCTCCAGCACTCGCCGCTGCATCGCTCCGTTGTGGATGCGGATCGACCCGCCGCCCAGCTCGATGCCGTTCAGGACCAGATCGAAGTGTTGGGCTGAAAATCAATTATCGATCGATAATATTACCGTATCCGCAGCGCTAAAAGCACTGAAATCCTACAGTATTCAAGTCAGCTATCACAATCAGATTCTATTGCAGGATAGGAATAAGAACGGCGGTGTAGCACTGACGATGAATCAAAATAGATAGTCTTTTGGATTAAAGTACCCTAGTCGACTAACATAAGTCAGTTCCCGATCGACTCCTAACATCTACTTCTGATCTCCTCCAGTTTCTCCCCTGTCTCAATCCTACCGTTCCCCAACCAGTTCCCAATCCACTCCTCTCCTACAGTATACCTCGGATCTCCTCCAATCGCTCCTCCTTCTCGATTCGCCCCTCATCCTCTGGCACGGGCGCGGTGAAGGGGTGGTGGCAAGAGACGAGCCTTCCCTCCTCGTCCCGCTCGAATAGCGGGAAGTCGACCACCCAGAGCGGTCTGAAAGGACTAATAGTGGAGACTTTCCAGTGGATGCATTGTCGTATTCACACATGGGCATCATTGTGTGTAGAAGCAATACCCACCAGATATAGGCGAGTATAGCCCACCCGACTCGGTCACATGGCTAGTCAAAGCTTATTTCCTCCGAAATTTTCGACCTATTATTGTTTCAAACCCACCCGATATGAGCATCCCATCAACAATGCATGCCCATGTATGGTCGTATTGGTTTACACGATACTGAGGATCTAGCAGACACTATGCATTACATGCTTGTTCATAGTACGGGTGGAACCGAACTATTCCTGGTTCCCTTTCACGCTCGATTCTAATTGTTATCCAATGGTGCTATTTGTTATGATCGATCGTGTCCTAAACAGGACACGATCGATGAATCATGAAATGCAAGTGAGCAGGAGCATTGTGGGCAGGGCGAAACACAGATCAGCAATGAAACTTGAACAACATTTTATTTTCATGAACTACCCTTTCTACACATCGCTCGTCTTGGCCTGCTTGAGACTTCAACTGTGAGTGAAACCTAGCTGTCCCTTCTCTAATTGTCAACCATACCTGAACTCCTCCCTGCTCCTCCATCCGCCCGCCTCGCCCAGCAGTCCGCGCAGCTGACCCAGCGTGTACTGCACCTTGGCGGGCGCGCCCCATCTGGAATTATTGTTATTATTAATATTAAAATTTAAAACAAAATATGTTTTTAATAATATTTATTGTCCTGCTAGTGCCCAGCCGATTACGATTATTATGAAACGGCGCTTGATTGGCTTTTTGTGAATCGTTTGAAACCTCACCCGACAGGGAAAATGTACGGCAACCAGAAACAATTTCTAGACTTCCGAAATGCTTCACTAGTGCTCCTTTACTCTTAACGAAGGCTGAGAGTCAAGAGTCAGAGGCCACCAATCGCAACCCCCTCATCTCAAACTCCTTCTCAATATGCTACATCACTTCCATAGAAAGGATACAGTGCGCCTACTTTACCCTTTCCTTCGAAACTTAACCCGTGCAGGGTCAACAACCCCTTAATATTCACGCCAGCACCATATCAACGCATCTCAGATCTTGTATGATTCTTTTTTCCACAATCAATCATAGAGTGATCATTTCGGGTAGAAATCACAGTTATTCTTGCTCAATGTAACCCAACTCCAGCAGGCACAAAATAGGAACTCACGCCAGCACCACGCAGTCATCCTCTCCCATGTCGAACTCCTTCTCGATCTCTTCATCGCTGACGAAATTCAACCAGCCGCCCTCCTTCTTCTTCGTGGAGGGCGCCAGCACGGCGAAACTCTGAAAAATAATAGTTTAAAAATATTTTTAATTACCTGATTTTTAATAACTATTCCACCACCCTAGCCATTCTAGTGCTATCGTTGAATCACGAATTCTACTTTTTAAATGCACAGCCATCACGAATTGCTCAGCTATGTTCAAGCCATTCTAGTACAACCTGAAACATCAAATGTATTGTCGAAAATCTCTGCGAAAACGCTACTGCTGTTATACAATACACTAGCCAGTTTAGTGCAATCGCTGAAACACCAGAGTGCTTGCTCGATAAAAGTCTAATGCTACGCCAACATCTATAATCGTACTTCACATTTTATCGTAATAAAATCCATTCCTCTATCAACCACTTGAGTATCGAACAGTCGCCTAACTCACGTCTATTGAATCTACCCTACTAACATTTAACCGTAATAAAATCACGCCTCGATCAATTCATCTGGTTCACCTACCGTACTCTGGTAGTTCATCTCGACCAGTCGCCGCCACTCGCGTACTCTCGCCTTGTTCACGGCGCCCGCGCCGCCTCGCGCCACAATGCACTTGAGCGTCCAGTCGGGATCTGGAGGGGAACAGAGATGTCAAACGATGATGTGTGAGAGATGTTTAACCGTCAACTTCAATGAACACTAACTATTGAATTAACTGGGAGATTCGCGAAAACTCTATTGACGACATTAGCTTTCGATTATAGCAGGATATCTGTTGTAACCCAAACCTGCAAGGAGCCTGCTAAAATATAAAAAAATAAGTGTTTTCTCACGCCGCGAAACGAATAATCGAAATAGTCCTTGCTCGACAACATTTGGCTATTTGCTGAAACTCGACTCTGCAAGGAGCAACAACACCCGGAAATCAATCTCCAATCCTAAAGCCATACCTGTGCCAAGTACATACTTGGAGACCACCCGTCCGCGAGGCTCCGCCCCCTCTCCTCCCTCTCTCCCCCGTCTCTCTAACCCGCCTTGCCTAGCACGCGCTCTCTCGCCAAGTAAACAAGAGAACGCGTCGTCCAAGCGGCGGCCACCCGTCCCTCACAAGACGGGCGGCCGCCGTACTTAAGTACGGAGTCGCGCAGGCGTGCCTAAAGCCACTTGTAACAGTAAGTTGTTCCAACAAACATCCATAATAATGAACTGAAAACCAGTCAGAAAGATGAATCTCCTCACCTTTGCTGTCTCCCCTCAGCTGCTCGAACGTCCTCGACTTGATCTCCTCAATCTTCCAGGGAATTCTGCAATCGTTAAGTTTACCGTAATCAAGTGGATCAGGAATTCATGAGAAGTTGATTCTGCAATAGTTTTGAGACACCGCACACCACAGATTCAAGATGTTTTCCTCGACCAGCGTACTCAAATCACAGGGCCCCGCCTTGATGAAAGCATAAGCGTACGCTGAAATCCGAAGTGATCTAGGGAAACACGTAATTGCACAGGATTCCATAAGGCCAATTACCCTTAAACCCCGCCGCCCTCTTTCTAACCCGGCTCTCCCAGCATGCACCGCTCACTCACCTCAGATCCGGCTTGTCCACTCCATAATCCCTCATCGCATCGGCGAAGGACAGCCGGGGGAAGGGCGCGCGCGGCTTGACGGCATTCTGGAATGAGAAATTAATTGTTGTTTTTTTCCGAATCGCACTCGATCGCACTACCATTGTCCGGCACAAGAGAATGTGATAAACCTGCGCAACGCAAACCTCGCTGGCTGAACAATTTTATAAATTAATATTCTATAAGATATCAAGCAGCTCATATCACCCAAGGACCTATTATGCAAATGCAAGTGAGTGTTGATTCCCGAACCCCACTGGTTCCTTTGGCAAAACGAGGCAAGCGGTTTAATGGAAGCAGGGAGATGGGGGTTTCGAAGGGATCTCATATCTGCACTGTCCGGGAGTTCAGTAATTCGTCGCTTGCCCATAGTCCAACCACTCAAGAACCCCTTCCCTCTCCATACCCAGCATCACTATATCAATTCGTATCGATGAATTGCTGACGTGAGTTTCAATCTTCCGATCTAAGTCTAAAGCTACTCTCTGATTCGGTTTGATCGTGTTTGGCAGTCTAATTCAGATAAAATAATATTCACCATCTTTTCCGGCGAGCCCCGTTCTCAAGCAAGTCCCGCGAAATTGAACCGCTCCCACTCACTTGATGAATTCGTGTTTCAACTCTCCTATGTCCCTCGACCAGAGTTAAAAAGGGTAGAAAGGTGTAGCAACTTTCACAAATTGCTACTCTTTCTTCCTTTCCCATCCATGATCAAACTCCACTCTCCGCGCCTACGTGCGAAAACGGAGTAGATCAGAGATTGACCCCTGCGTCTCTCTTGTTTGTCTCGTATCGATCCATTCCCTCGCGCACTAGCGCTTCCCTCCCTCTCGCCTCTCCTCTCCCCACTTCACTTCTTC
>LS532879.1:136600-150979 GCA_900490775.1 Pristionchus maxplancki | reverse complement strand
TTCCGCCCCTTCCCCCATTTCCCTCTCACCCTTTTGTGTAGTAATAAACTCTTAGTAATTACAACCCTTGTCCCATCACACCACAACACAATCGTCGACTACCGTATCCACACTAGATCACACAGGCGCTCTAAGCTCATCCCTGCTACCTGACTCTTCTAGAAGGTCAGGTTAGTATCGTGGAGAGATAGTTCGCATAAAAGGGGGGTATCAAAAAATAACAAGGTTAGACGCAAAATCGAGTCAAAAACATCGAGGTATGAGTTATTTTGGCCATTTTTTCATTGAAAGCAACAAGGAATGCCATTTTCCACCAGAAAACCACAAGGTATGAGTTATTTTGACCATCAATCCTGGGGTACCTTTTAAACTCTGCCCTCGACTCACCATTGACTCCGGCCACGCGGCGAGCAGCACCTGCTCCAGCAGCTCGAGCAGGCCCTCCTGCGTCGTGAACGAGACCTGAGAATGAAGTCAGTTGGTGATTGGCAGATACCGTGTACCAATGGGTACCTGCTCTATTCTATCGTAGCCATAACCGAATTCAACCCAGATACTCCACTCGTAGCATCACAAAGTCCAGTGAGATTAAAAATGCGAAGCTACAAACAGCTGGAAATTTCCCAAGCAGCCGAGCATACCGTACCCCGCCAGTCCTCAATCCCCTACCTTATACCTCGATATCCAGTTGGGTGAATTCCGGCTGCCGGTCCAGCTTCGAGCCCTCGTCGCGGTAGCACCGGGCCACCTGCAGAGGGATGGATCGATAATCAGGGATGATACCGTAATCTGTAGTTCAATAGCGACTATCCAATAGGTGTGAGCGTCTACAGAATCACTAGGTTATCACTCAACAGGAATATAAGCGCATCTTGAACCCGGAACATCGCGGGCATTTCAAAAAACAATACAATTTTGTGGGGCCCTGTGGAATCAGCGATTCAGCCAATTGGCAATAAGAGCAAGCTGGCTATCCTAGTGATTGTGAGAATGATAGGCAGGCACATAACATTAAAAAAACTTCCTTTTGAGCATATGGATACAATAACCAAGCCCACAACTACCGTATACCTGGAAGTATCGATCGATGCCGCCCACCATGAGCAGCTGCTTGAACTGCTGCGGCGACTGCGGCAGCGAGTAGGCCAGACCCTGGAAGGGAAATTATGATTTTTTTAGTTATAGCCACATCCTCTCTAGCACAATGGTTTCTGTAGGTTCACTAAATCCGGGTCGCTATGAAATAAAATAAAACGCACTTTGGCGGGCGTTTCCCTAGCTGGATCAATCAAACCCAACACACCTAGTAAGTTACGCTCTTCTCTCTAATCATACTCCTTCTATTGACCATCTAATGTCAGGTCAGCTTCTTCTTCCAAAAAACATCTACTCTTCTACCTAAAACCAGGAATTCAATGCTTAAAACCCGCCACATCCACGCTTCCTGATGCTCTCTTAGCCAAATGATTATATTGGTTCTCCAATTTAGAAATAATAAAATATAGTTTTACAACAAAAACTCTCCTTGGCGGGCGTCCTCGTTGGCACGATGAACTCGGCCGCACCTCCGGGCGTCCGCCGGAAGAGCGTCGGCGTCTCGACCTCGCAATTAATTAATTAGCACTGATTAATTTAAAATAACGATAGCTAATTACAGTGATAATTTCCCCCGGTTGACGTCATCTATCACGTCTGACAGCAAAATAATTGAGGAGTTCATGGAACGACACGAGGGTGGTAAGACAATTCGACCAAAAAAATTAGAACACGGACATTTCGCACAATTTTCGCGAGCGAGCACACCACTTTGACAGCATTTTTCTTATGGTCAATTAAAATTTTTTGATATTTATATATAATTCGATTCGTCTCAATTAGAAGAGCATAATAATAATAACAAAAATGATTGAAATTACGTTTGAAACGAAACTTGTGAGAAATGTCGTTGTTCGAAATGTCCTTATTCGATTTTTTTCGGTCGAAATGTCTTACCACCCGACACGAAGTGCCAAATTCGTGCACCACCCGCAGAACCGCTGTTGCAGGCTATTGGCATAATCAGCACGAATGTACTATCACAATCCGCATGCGCATCTTTAAAAAAAACCAAAAAAATCAAATTTTAAGACAACTACTGTTAGGAATGTGATTGCCGATCGTTTAGCTACATACCTGGGCGGGGATTGTTGCTGGGGTATGCATATCGGGTGGGTATAGAGCGAAACTACTTCACAATAGGTGCTAAATGGCTAATTTCCTTATAACTATATCCGAATCGGGTGGATTGAACTCTTCAAAACCGGGTGGGTGTTGCTGCTACCAACAATGATGCCCATGTATGTTTAGCTACCAGTTCTCATATTTCGTTCGAGCCGCAACTTTTCTACCTGTCACGACCCAGTATCCCTCATTCACATCAACGAATCACTTTTGCACTAAAGACCGGTCGATCCGTAAATCCTCCATGTAAAGGATAGATCAACCCTACTCACATCGACGAATCCCTTCTCCTCGACGAGGAATCGCCTCGCCGCGTGGATCACCGACGACCGCAGCCGGAGATTCGCCTGCAGCTGCGGCGAGCGCAAGTCGATGTAGCGGTAGCTGCAATGGAGGCAACTCAATTTCAGAATGGGAAAAATAGGCCTTGATGAATTTGTTTGCAGGAACAATTAAGGAACAATTGATCTGATGAGGATCAAGTCAGTTTGTGTCCATTTGCGCAAGTATCGCTATATTCGCATCAACTACCAAGTAATTCCCCGGGAGATTCGCGCATCTCGCTTCCTTATCAATACCTTGCCTAATAGATCGCACCAATTCTGCCACGGCCACATCTTCCAAAACATATTATTATTATTTCCACCGGTCACCCCTACTCACGCCTGCCTAATCTGCTCGCCCTCGTACTCACAGCAGAGTTAAAAAGGGTAGCCAAGATTTCATGGCCGAGTTGTCTAAGGCGCACACAAGGTATGATCGTGAGGTTGTTGGTTCGAATCCTACCACCAGATAACTTTTTTGCAAGCCTTTGCCGAATTTTTTTCAAGCACTTTCTGAACTCCTAAAATCTTGGCAAAGCTTGGCAAAGGTGTTTGCAAGGGGCGGGATTCGAACTACCCCCCTCATGATCATACCTTGTGTGCGCCTTAGACCACTAGACTACGGCTCCATACCTTATGTCGAGGGTACCTTTTTAACTCTGACTCACAGCCTAGAAGATTCCCTTCCCCAGGAGATTCGTGCTTCACGCATAATACATACTACACAATAAGCCTTCGCGTTAATGGGCAATTGTTCTTTGCTGCTATTAAAACTAATTATATTATTCTCACGTCAGCCTTCATAGTCCCTTCACTAACCATTCTAACCAGATCACTGTCCCGCATGAGTTGGCGATCACTGTTTCTATAAACAACCAAGTACTCATCTACAGTGCTCCCTGCACCTACAGCACTCACGTGAGTCTCGTCTGCTCGTGTGCCCTCGTATCCGGCAGCAGTGGCAGGTCCTTCCTCGCCTCGTTCACCACCTCGAGCGACGCCACGTCGATCTGCCGATTATCCATTTATTTATTTAATCAATTGATTTATTGGCCAACTGATAACCGTAATCAATTGACGTCCATGTAATAAATAACTATGAATGCATGATCACCAAGCACCAATTTAGACAGCATTATCAAGGGTTCACAGCTACTATGAGTGTGACCCGTGAGCGAATTTGTTTGATGAATTTTGCTGTTTAACCAGATTGTACCATACCTCGACCTCTCCCGTCTCCATCTTTCCATTCCTGTGCTGCTCCCCTCTGTCCCTCACTCGTCCGCGCACGCGAATGATCGACTCGTAAGGAAGGTGCGAGAGCAGCGACTGAAATTGAGATTGGATTTTTTGAGTAATCTGAATAACTATTTATTGCAGCCAAACAAAGCAATGCGTTAATGTTCATGTTCTTCATTGTATTCATAGGGATTGTGTGAGTGGAGGAACTGGAAATTCAATATTCTGTTTATTTCGGAGAAGATGAGGAAGAAAATCTAGAAGAATAGACAATCCAGATAAACCAAGATTCGTATAGCGAGAAAGGCACAGGTTACAGACGATCCAAGAATTCAATTTGATTGAAAAGACAAAATCATAACTCGCAAACTAGGTTTTTTCACCGCACGGAGAGTGATCACTAACAAGTAGCAGCAAATCGACAATTCCTATTGATTTGGAAACGCGAACCAAGGCGTGTTCATAAATCATTTCAATTTTATCAAGTCTGCTACCCCCAGTGCGGACTCGCAGATTAAAAGGGCCCCGCAACCAACGATGAATACATTCCTCATTATAATAGCGCCAATTTTCCAAACAAGTTGTTTTAGTCGAAAAATAGAGATAAATTGCATTAGCAGCCTGATTTTGACGATATCACAATCACTTTTCCCCGGATTTCCATTTTTTATAACTTTTTCTCACCTTCGCTCTCTCATCGTCCTCTCTGATCGTCGCCTGGATGCTGCCGTACGAGTCGCGGATGACGATGAACCGATTCAGACGCCGGAACGACAGCCAGCCGAGCAGAGTCACCTCAGAACCTGAATTGACGGATTGCATGACTAATTTAGAGTTTAAAAATAATAACGTAGAACGGCAGGATTAGACTTTTATAAGCCGGACGTCAACTCCGAATTGACTCGCCAGTTCACCCAGCATTTAGATGGAACAAGTGAAACTCAAACCCACGGACTCCTAGAAATCAAAACAATACTTCTGCCAACCAAAGCAATAAAGTGACTTATGAATTGTTTGCTATCGCAAATAGAACAAGAATGCTGCAGCCTCTTTCGAATGCTAACTAGGACTAGATGAAACTTAACATAACGAGGTTATAGAATCGTGATTTTAAGAAAACCAGGGCAAGAACTAACCGGCATCGGCCAGTCGCAGCTCGCCGCAGGTGTGCGTCCGCGTCACGTGGCTGTTCACGGCCAGCAGCGACCTGCCCGCGGCGGCCCGCAGCAGAGACGCAAGACGCATCGATTAACTGCGACTGAACAAGACGGTAATAAGGACCTGGCAACAAACGACCAGCGCAATATTGTGATAATCCTTACTCGATTGAGTAAAACAAACTAGATTACTTTGAACAACGAAAGAATGGCGAAACTAAACTTCGCCGGGCAAAAAGCATTGCTTTTTAAAAGCAAAAGTTCGCGCAGGTTGAGAACTTTTTGCTTACAGTAACGCTTTTTGAGTAAGGGTGTGCACTGTTCCACTATTGTGATTTCGAATTTAATTTTTAAAGTAATTTATTATTAGATACGCGTAATTTATGATTAATCATTGTCCATCATAATTCAATAAACAATTTTTGGATAGCCACTGTGACGAGCGCATTCGCGAGCAACTATAGATAGTCAATCGACAAAACGCAGTCTTTTTTCAATTCAGCACAGCACTATAATTAAGGCTTTATCACCCTGAGAAAAGCAAATTATCACAAAATATCGATGGTCGAAATCAACAATGACTATCAAACGACACCCGGGAGCGAGATATTTACAACCTACAGAGGCTAACCCAAGCATGAACAATACCGTAGAAAACGATGTAAACATTATCAAATACGAAACAAATAAGAAAACAACACAATACGATCATGAGGAAGCCCTACGGTACCCTACAGTATCCTTAAACCCGATCCGCCATCACACTCTTCATAATCTCCTCTGCACTCTCATTCGCGCCATAGCTCCACCACTCCTCGTCCTCTTCTAGGTCCCTCTTCTTCTCATCAAGCTCTTCGTCCTCTTTCTTCTCCTCATTCCTCTCGACTTTCCTGGATGGATAATGTGATTAGATGGACATCTGTAATAAATCGTTCCGCCTCTGCTTTCATTCCCACCTGTACACAATGTCATCCAATTCGTCGTCCTCCTCCAATCTCTCCCTTCCCATCTGCTGCTTTCTTTCGTGATTGAGGGGCGCTTTCAGATCGCGGCGAGGCAACACCTGAAAATCGATAAGATCAGGGTACGGTAGTTTAATCGATACCTCTCCATCCGCCATCAATCGCTCCAGGAAGCTGGGCCCTCTCACTGCCAGCAGATCCCACTCCTGCTCCACCGTCTCCCTCATAGCTGCAATGTCGTCAGCTGTCGATCAACTACCGTATCCCTCTAACGTACCTTCCTCCGTGTACGCCACCGTAACCCTGTCAAAGTCGTGGATACGGTATCGGGCGACGTCTGCAAAATCCATAATCATTGTGAATGTCCAACCGATAATCCTCACCGGGTACGGTATCCATGAAGAAGTCTTGCCTCCTGGGCGCCTCAGCCTGCCAACACACGGGTCCCGGCTGGAACTTGACTCCTCGAGTACGGTAAACTACCGTATACATCGAGGCGAGCATCGATCGATAATTGGCAGATTCCCCATGAAGGTCCAGTGGTCGACAACAGTTCTGGAATACGGTAGGATACGATATTATAGGGTTATTGACTTCTCGGTTCCTCGTACGATCTGTTTCGCTAGTTTCGCCGTTTTTGTACCATTCGTGAAGCATAGATGCATTCGGTTCCTTTCCAAAGCATTGCTGTTGAAAACATAACATCCTCAAATCTTCTCCATACATTCTCTTTCTTCAGTCAGAGGGACAGCGAGAAAGCGCAAGAAAAATTCAATTCCTGATCGACTTACCGTACACTCCACGGCTGGCCACTGAATCTTTTCCACTGGAGACCTCTTCGACAGCATCTCGGTGAGCTCCGCATGTGAGAGACGACGGAGGGGCTCCTGGATGAGAATGAAAGTCAGTCTGTGATAGGCTTCGGATTATTGTGCTACCGCATCAAATTTCTATCGTATCAATTATCGAAACATATCAATTGTCCTAATCTGAGTCTAGCTCTCTTCACATCGAATGCCATATTCCTGTCAGACAGAAGGAGAGATCATGGAAAATGAAGAGAGTTGAATATTTCGAAACGAACCAAAGTCAAGTATCTAATTACTCTCCATTCCACCCACTCTCTCGCCGGTCAGACAGAACGAGAGAGCATTGGAACTGAAGATGGTCAGACAATTTCGAAACGAACCTTCTCCTCGGTGATGCTGTACAGCGCCTGGATGACCTCGAGGGAGACTTTCGTGGCTGAAAGGGAGAGAATTTCTCTGACTCTCTCTATTTCACCTGCTCTCTCGCTCTCTCTGACAAGGGAGAGAGTATTCGAATTTTGTTTTTTTTTCTAAAATAGAAAGGTCGGAGTGATACTGACTTCGTCTGTCACTTTTCCCTTAGAATCCTCAGTGAAACATATCTCACGTTTTCGAAAGTGTCTATTCCATAGTGAAACAGGGATGAATAAAGGTTGTTTGTCCAATCTTTTTATCTTATTTTTTCCTTATTTTTTCTCTATGCACGTAACTGCGGTTACCATCTCATAATCATATCTAAAGGTCTACGGAACGACGTCATTTCTGCACTCACAATTCGCGCCCTTCTTGATCCGCTGCTCGACGAGTGCCTTCGCCTGTCGCTTGAGGTCGTCGATCTAGAAAGGTTCGGGATTGATTTACTGATTTTCACATTCAGTATCCTCGAATCTTTCTCCTCGGATATACCTAAAGAGTATAGGATAACGCATTCTCCAGCTCTCCATCCCCTCAACCCCTGTCTCATTGTCAGCTTGCCTATCCCACAAATCCGAATAGAGAAAGCTGTGTTGTAAATTAGGAAAGTGTAATGGGATCGGCCCCTTCTAACCTGTCTCAGTCCATCCTCCCTCGCCCTCAGCTTCTCCTCTCCCTTCTTCCACTCGAATCGGCCCAGATCGATTTGAACGGTGGAACCTTGAAGTAGGACTGAATATTAATTTTTTCTAACTTATCACCACATGATTGCATCTCAGTCCGATTCGTCGTTTTCTACTAAAGTTGAAACGCGAAAGAGCACGCGATGCGAATCACTATACATTTGTCACTCACCCTCCACCTCCCGCTGTCTTCTCCTCTTCTCCCTCGGAGTGGGTGGAGAGGCTGTGGTGACCTGCAGATTATCGATTGATCATTGATTTTGAAGGCTCTTTTGGTGAGCGTAACATTCATTGTTTTGTACAACAAGAAGAACCGAAATGGATTGAAGAATTCCATAGAATTCCTATTTTGTACAATACCTGAAACTCAACTGAACGTCCATTTCCCTTCAGCCCAACCAACCTTCACAAACTGCTCCTCCCTCCTCTCCTCCTTTTTCTCAGTTTTGATTTCCAGCGGTAGTTCCACCTTCAAGCACAATTTTCTTCAAAATGTTTTCCCATCGGGCATACAGATCGAGAGATGAGATATTCTCTCTGGGTTCACTACCGACTAGACTTTCAAAGTCAACTAAACAACTAGTTGTTTACGAGGGAAATCTCTGGTGACTCTCCTCATTCTGCGTTCTCTCTTGTGAAAAGATCGGTTCATTTCCCTATTAAACAACTAGTTGTTTAGTTGACTTTGAAAGTCTACTACCGACCCCAACCACTAGGTGGTATGCGCTCTGTGGGTGGGCTAATGATCGCTTATTGGTCGGCAGAAAAAGGAGAATGGACAGGATCACTCACCTTCCTGCCGTCCTTCTCCTCCCATTTCTTCATGATCTCTGCAATCTTCTTCTGCTTCTCAGCATCTTCTAACTGGAATTCAAGGGATTTTATCAAATCCTTATTTTAGTTTATTTTATATTTCCCGTTGAAAAGGAAGTTTTACACAGTGAAGTGGAAGATAGCTGGATACTATTGATTCAAGGCTGACCTCCTCCTCATCCTTGAAAAACTTTTCCCTGCTCTCCCTCTCCTCCTCCGCCTTCATTTCCTTCTCCTCCTCTTCCTTCTTTGCAGCGTCGGCTTCTGCCTTGAGCTTCTCGTCGACCTACAAAGACCTGACCATTAGACATAACGATGATTATATTTTGATCATTTCTATGCGGCATTAATCGTCCGTAGCGATGAAGAACTTGACTACCTAGACCCCTACGTATTCTACACTTTGCAGTCTCGCACCTCATACTCGATCGCCTCGCTCCCATACTGTTGTTGTATGTACTCGTTCCTCTCCACCTCTTTCAAGGATTCAGCATCTTCCGAGATCGATTTCTGAAGAGAGGAACAGAAATAAGTTCAACTCAAGTTTCAGATATGTTTCAATGAGTGCATAACATGGTTCGGCGACTGCAGATAACCGATTAAGTGAAGAGACATTCTACAGTACCAATCTACCGTAATCAAACCACAGTAACCCAATCAATCCTCACCACCGTAATCGTCTTCTCTCCTCCCAGGCTATCCAGTAGGTCATCCAACAACTCGGCCATGCTACCATCAGAGAGAAGTTCTTTGATATTCGCACGGTCCTGCGCCTGCAATATCGATTGATGATACCGTATCTCAGGATATTGATTGGGTACCGTACTCTCAAGCTACCGTACCTCCGAATATCGGTTTCAGTTATCGATTGGCTACTGTACCTTGCTCGTCGAGCAGCAGTTTATGATTCCCGGATCCAGCGGATGAGCCTCCGTGTTGTAGATCCAGCCGCCGGCTAGAAATACATTATAAATATCTCGATTTTCGAAATATAAAAAAACATTATTGGTACAGCATTAGCGTGTGTCTGCACACCTTCCACCACACAGCTGCCCCTCTCCGTCTGGACCACTCTTCCAGTGTGGGAATTGTGAAGGAAGTTGTCCTCATCGAAGATCAAGTAGAGGTACTTGATCGTTTCAGCAAGAAAGAAGGATTCCATTCTGAAAATTTTTCTCTCTTTCTTTTTTTTCTCTATTTGAGATATATGATTTTCGCAAACCGGCAATTCTAAATTGCCTTGGTAAACTGTTCGAATTTTTTATTCCAACGCGAAACACAATTGAACTTGGCGTTGCAGATAGCCAAAGCCCTCACCGATTCTCCTTCACTCCGCTCTTCACCTTCACTGTTGCATAGCCGCATGGTGTGCGAGAGAAGGCCTCGATCGTCTGAATATTTATTGAATAGATTTTTCAAAACAAAAGACCATGTACAAATCAGTCAGATCAGATTAGAGGGCAACATCTATTCAACGTGAAACATATTGTTTCTGCAGACTCACTAACCACAAATCTCAGCTATTTCTCGCCTCTAGCCTATTTGTTGCGCTGCTTCATACAAGCCAGCAGAATCTTCCTGTCACCAGTGGCTCCGTACACTCTATCTGGCCAGACTCGCAGTTGAATTCCCTCACTAACGAAATGAACAAGTCAAGCTATACGCACATCAACAACTGTAGCCGCCAGCTTCTGTTTCTACACCGTAGCATCAATATTTCACCACGTTCCAGTACAAAATTCAGCGAAACCTCACATCGACAACAGTCGCCGCCAGCTTCAGAATCTTCCTGTCGCCCGTCGCCCTGTACACGTACATCATGCTCTCGACGAGTTCCGGCCGAAGAGGGTAGGCGTCGCGACCGGATTTCTAGAATTCCGTAACCGTAAATTAGCACCGCCCTTCCTACTAACCGGCTCCTGCGTCTTCAGGTCCCAGAATTCGGGCGGGAATCCGTACTTCTCGATGAGGTCCGCGTAGTTCATCAGGATTCGGTAGGCGTCTCCGAGGTCGCCGATTAGCGTCTGAAGGATGGATGATTAGCATCCGATGGGGATCTGACGTTCGGTTGATGTTTGATTAGGATCGGCAAGTGCAAATAGGGACAGGCTGAGGCTCTGTTCAGAGTTTAGCTCATTGTCGGCATAATCTGCCTTTTCGTAACAATTTCATTTTTGTACAGGTGCCATACGAGAGTAATCAATCCCTTTCTCGGCCAGTTCTTTTAGCACTCGGTGAAACTCATTTTCCTTCAACCAACAAATCGCTCCCCACTAACCAGCATGCCCGGCCAGAAAGCCTCCAGCGACTGGAACAGCTCTCCCTCATGGCTGGTCAGTCCGCTAGACATCGACACCCAGTGGAACCAATCGCCGCGCCGGACGAACTTGAGAATCGCGTCCTCGAGGTCTGAAATCGATTATGGATTACGGTAGCCGGGAATAAGTTGATTCTCGATTGCATCTGTCGGTGTACCTACCGTAGTACTGCTTCATCAGACGAGGTTTGCGAAATAGCAGTGCGCCCTTCACAAGGTACTCGAAGTAGGAGTCGACGCCGGCGCCGATGCCCGAATCTGTCGCCGTCCACTGACCTGGGGATCGATAATATGGCTACAGTAATCCTGGGGTACTGTAGTCTATATTATTTATTTTTTGAGCAAGCACGCAAGAAGCACCGAATTCTATTCACCTCATTTCATTTCGTAAAACCGTTGAATCTCATTTCCATCCCTTCGAGAAAATTAGGATCAGAGCATTTCGCTATAGTTCACTTCTCGGCTACCCTCAACCGTACCTGTCTGGACGTTGACATGGTTCCCCACTAGGTGGATGGGGCTTTTGCTCTTGAAGAGTGAGTCGAGCGCGCGCGTGGCTACCTTTTCGAATCTGCAAGTGAGTGATCTACAGTTTTAAATTAGTTCTCGATTCTACATTCCTACCGTACCACTCTTGTCAGTCTCGTCCTTTTCAATCTAATTTCAACCGCTCAGTCAGTTCTCGATCCCCTACCGTACCTCTCATCTCCAGTCAGTCTGGTCAGAGTAGCAAACTCCAGAATCATCGTGCCCACTCCAGCAGTGCAGGTGATGGGCGTCTCGTCTTTGTGGACACCTGGAAATATCTAGAAAAGGTGGAGAATGACATGATTTCTTTTTTAAGCCACAGAAGTGACATTGAATTGTAGAGATTCTGATCAAATGTGAAGATCAAGTGAAACACAATTCCACTGTCCGAATCTTCCAAATTTCGTTGAAGAATATTGCTTACCATATTTCAGATTGACCGTCCCGAAGGGCATTCCTGTCTGTGTGTTGAATGCAGGCAGCAGTCTCTCTCCCATTCGATGAGCAAGGGAGAGGAGGGACCCAGAGCAGGGCCAACCGGGTTCGGTGTCTGAAATCAGGAGCATTATTTTTAGAAATCTATATTTAGTTTTTTATGCAGAGAGAGAGATTTTCAACGATCAGATGCTAGCCATAAGCGGTTCGTGAAACATATTGGCTGGTGACTGCCCCTCTCAAACAACCCTTGGCACAGTGAGATGCGAAATTTTCTTTTTGAATGTATGAGAGAGAGTATTCACGACTGTTCCTCCCATAATCATCATTTTTCTTTGACCACCCATCTCCGTTTTCGCCATTATTTCTCACCATTCGCGTATCCCTGCAGCATATGGGCAGCCAGCAATCCTCCCACAATCCGGATGTTCGTCTCGAAAACGGACACGTTGATGTCAACATCAGTGCGCACGGATTGCAGCACGAGACGGGAGGCTCTAAAGTACGGTAGGGTACTGTGGAAATGTTCAAGGTACTGTAGGGTTAATGTAGTCGATGGGTTGGAGCGAGATTCAGCACCTACCTCTTGAACTCAGTGACATTGCCGAGCACTAGAAGAGTGTCCAGAGCATCAACGAGGGTGAGCGAGAATGAACCCCATGTGTCCTGAGAAGAAGAGAAGGTTACTGTAGAGTCTAGATTTCAAGAATACTGAAGAATGTTCCCCACAAGTGAGCGTTTTCAATTCATCCTTGGGTAAGGCGTGGTTCATGCAGCTATTTTCACCGGTTCTATCATGTTTTCCATCCTTATTCTAGATAACCAAGACATAAATTCACTCACATGCCCTACACAAGTCAGCAGTTTCAATTCGTCTTTGAGCAAGTCGTTGTTCAAGTATCCATTTTCGCGTTTTCCTATGCCATTTATCCTAACTCTAGCCTCATCCCTCGAATAAGAGAACTCACATGTCCCTCACAAGTGAGCGGTTTCAGTTCATCTTTCGGGAAGGCGTGATTCAAGTATCCATCGTACGCATGGTAGAACATGCTTCGGACCTGAAGCAGGTATTTTTTGTTTATTAATGAAACAAACAAGCATAAAAACAGAAACGACCATCCTTACGATTCTAAAGTCATCCACATGAAACATGCTAGAATATGAGCAAAGTGAATTAATGGTCAAGAAGCACTACTATGTTTCAGAGAGGAATGAAAAGAAGTCAATGGACTGAAGGACAATAATCTTCGGCGAAAAGAGATTTGAAAAATACAAAACCGATTCAGTATCAGCTCACCTTTTCTTTATACCTCCTCTTATCATCATCACTGAACTCCGCATCCAGATCCACATCTTCTTCCCTCATCCTCTCCTTCCTCTTCCATTGCCTCCACTCTATCCTCAAGTCCTCCGCTCTGCAAGTTCGGGGTTGAAGAACTGATTCTCGGTCCGGCACCGATCACTTTTTATGAATATCACTCAATATTGCGCTCGAAGAGTATTTTGAATATTTTTTCCTTGTCATTTGACTTTTTTCGAGTCTGTAAATGAAGAAGAATGAAAGAATGAGCGATTCCGACCTGTACGGGGTCTCGAAGACATGCTTGGGCAGTGGAGCGGGCTCCTTCTTCTCCTCTCCTTCCCCGATCCCCGCCCAGAGACCAAAGATCATCAGGAACATGGCCCCTAACCGGGGCTTCATCTGTCAAATAGAACAAATTGTGAATATTGCGGTTGAAATCGAGCGACGATCGGCCATTGAGATCATTCATGTAATGTGTTATCAGTTAGAATTGCTCAATTATGTGATTTGGAATGCAATAAGCTCATTTTCAGGTACAATAAGCTACTGTGTAAAGAGTAAAACAGTGAAATAAGTAAGAAATGTGAATAAAGCGTCACTGCAAGACTACAGTATGTATTTGAGTTGGAGCGTGGAGTTGAAGCAGACTTTGGATTTATTTGTCTTGAAGAGCCTTGCTGTGAAACATTTTCGGAACATCTGTCAAGCTGGAATGGGGAGATGTAATTAGATTTATAAAATATTATTGTTTCAATAGAAAACGTCCAAAAAATTTGGAACGCTTCACGAATTTGCGTGTCATCCTTGCGCAGGGGCCATGCTAATCTTCTCTGTATTGTTCCAATTTTAGTATATGTTCGGAATGAACGAGTTGTGAGTGTGGAGACCCGCTTATATAGGGAGGGCCTAGAGCGCGAGCTAGTAGCGCCGGGTAAAAAAAACCCGCCTTCCATGATATTTTCGAAAATATTCGTGTTCCTAACATTACTCTTCAACAGGGATTCGAAGCTCTGCTCTGTTATTTCGAAAATAGCGTTGAGATCGGGTCAGAGAAACGAAAATACGCGCGCTCTCTCATTTCCTCCCCTCCTTCTTCTCTCTGCCCGTCTGCCCTCTCTCATTCCCCACCACATGTCCCACACTCTCTAGCGCGTCCCTCTCCTATATGTACCCCTT
>LS532879.1:123616-134953 GCA_900490775.1 Pristionchus maxplancki | reverse complement strand
TGGTCGGAATTCGGTCTACGACGACCGGGCGTCCGTGCCAAGCGATGCGTCACTAGGGGGTCGGACTCGGAAGGGTCTTTCTCCCGGGTGGAAAAGGACAACCGGATGGCTCAGGCCCGAAAGGGAGCAGGCAAAAGGTTGCGCGCGTTGACAGTGGCCGGATAGCGTCTGCGAGTAGATCGACCTGAGCAGCCCTTCCAATACCTCTCGACCCATAATCGCCTTTTGCCCTCTTTTGTTTTCAAGTTATTAACTGTATCTAGAATTAACATAGTAAATAATAACATTGTTTTAGTGCAATGTAGAACAAAATGTCACTTGAGATTGAAAATCTTTATCAACAATGAACAATGAAGTGGTGAGTCGGCGTCATCCCCATCATGGAGAACTTCCAATGCCAGGGTATCTTGTTTCCTCTCATTCCAAGAACCTATCATTAATTTCCTCTGCTGCTCATGCCGCTTAGTAGGAATGCCGCTACTGATCCTGTAAAAGGCTCAGTTAAAAACCGAAGCAAAGTCGAGGCCTGGATCACGAGATAATGTGAAAATCCACATTTCTATAGCCCCACTAACTAACAACGAACCTGTGCTTAACTACTTATAGTTGGTTCCATTTGATCTTTGATAGTAGAAGTTATCGAAAGTCCGTGTGTAGATCGGACAAACTGAAAAGAGTTGGATAACAACCGAAATTGGAGTACAGATCAATCCAATAACGGCGCATTACGAGATTGGCAAGGATAATCAGACAGGAACGTGCTCGATTCTTTACTTATCACGTGAGGCAAGGATCGGACTAAAGGACAGGAGAGACCCAGCTATCAATGAAAGAGTGGGAAGAAATGAATGAGTGAAGCTCCTTCTAGAAGGCGGGGAGACCAGTTGTACTGAGGAGGGAGGGGGAGGGACGATGATATTACACTTTTTCGACTGCATTCCTTGAATCGGATCTATCATTAGTTTTAATCTCTCTGAAGAAGAACGACCAGACTCATAGGCTTGAGAAAGAGAAGTGGCTGACATTTCATTATTTTTATGTTAGAAGACGATTGATCTTTGAACTTTCGGAAGCCTGTGTTATTTCAATGCAATTTTCAACCATCAGAACTGATGTGCACGATTTATTCCTGTACAAGTTGTCTTTGCATAGACAAGTATTCGATGCAAGTGGTTTGAATCGGGAAAAGAGGCGGGCGAAAGGCCAAAGAAAGGGCACCAGAAAGTCCAAACTCTCCCCATTCCACATCCTCTCTGGCCCGTCAGACAGCGCGAGATAGCATGAGGAATCGAGAGGGGCAGACTAAATTCCGGGATTACTGTAACTCTGGGGTCACCTAACTGGGGCATAAATCGAGTGTACCTAGAACACCACTGATCAATCAATAAACTCCCTAACATGCTTTGAGCATACAATCAAAAATGGGGTCTTAGCACTTCTCAAACAGAGCGAAAGATAGGGGAGAATTCACTGATATCGAACCAACTGAGTAGAAAAGGCGAGAAAAGAAACGAATACAATGACCCTAAAAATTGAAAACTGGGAACAGGGAAAACGGGTGATATAATCAATCGATAGCACACTTATTACTGTATCCTGGGCTGATCGACAATTGACGTTCCTAGGTGATTATTAGCGAGGAGGGTGGGAGGATGTATGAGAGGAACGAGGGGTTGGGATCGATACCGTCTAGGTCTACCGTATTGTTCTCGGTGGAGACGAAGGGAGGAAGGGATACGGTAGGGCGCAGGGGCAGGCAGGGGAGTACGGTAGCCTCCTCATCGATCCACGTGTTGGGCGCGATCAGGGCAGCGTGGCGGTCGGTCAGCGCTGCAATGGCGATCGATAATAGCAAATTCAAATAACCTGATCGACGGATAAGTTTGATTCAGTAATCTAAGAAGAAACTGCTCAAGGACTGATTCAGTTGCAAGGGCTTGTTTTTTTGATTGGTTAATGGTCAATGAGCGCCGTGATCACATCGAAGGAACAGATATCTCCGAGCATATGTTCTAGCTATGCAACGCACAACTTGCTGGTACGAAAAATGCAAAAAAATCGCCGAAATCACAACCTGATGTAACCATAATTGCCCAGATACAGTATTCCTAATACTGTAGCCCTCGCTCATCGCAAACTGACTCGAATTGAGATGGCCGCCGGCGTGGCTCGTAGAGGGAAGGGCGAGCGGGAGCGTGAGCAGCGAGGCAACGGCGACCTGAGAGATACGATAAATAATTATTCGATCGATATCAACCGTATTACAGTACTTTGCGAGATATCGACAACTGACTGCAGTAACATAAAATAGATTTTTTTGGGTAAACTCAATCCGAACTTAATTGAGATCAACCTCCATCCCCGCTTTTCATGCCATCGACGAAACGCAGAGCCTACGGGTAGCGAAATCTGCTCGATTAGATTGTTTTGTCCTGTTAATAAATGTTGCGAGTAGCTAACGCATCACTAATCAAGCAAACAAAGGAACTAGCTACGAATTGTATTCCCATCCGCATAATAAAAATAAAAAGCCTTGAATTCTAACTTTATTTATATTTTTTTAATTTAACTCACCGAGTAAATCATCAGCGAGAGGCCGAGCGCGGAGAGCAGCAGGTGCAGCGAGGAGCGGAGCTGCAATGTATAATTATTTATTAAAATTTTAGTTTTAAATGTCCGTGAAGGAAGAAGAATCGTTCGAGCAACTCTTATGGAGGTATGACCAATCTATGCAGCAAGAAAGAACAGGGCGATTTCGGTGACGGGTCAATTTAGATTCGAAAATAGATAATGAGAATTGAATTGTATTGAACCGCAAGGATGCTCTTTACTGAATCGCCAAACACTTCCCAGATGTCGTTCAACTGAGAAACAGGAAATCCTCTTCTCGCAATTTTCAGAATATGCATAGCAATTGCAACGACCGTTTCAATTAATTAATCGTACCTTCTCCCCATTCGTCGTCGAGAGCGTCGTCAGCTCGTTGTAGGTGAGGAAGGAGTACTTGGCGAGGAAGTCGGACGCCACCCACGATTCGATCTGATTGATTAATTAGAGTAATTAATTAAATACGCTGAATCGAATATTAACTCTTCAGTTGCCGGAGTTGATCAGAACAATCCATCATACCCTACATTAGACTCAACTGAGAAACGGGTAATCACCGGGGAATCAATCAGTGAAACCGGACAAGAGATGCTTGATTTACTGTTAATCTTCAACACGCCAGACAAACTAGCATATCGGCATTAATTTATTAGATAAGTAATTGATTACTTTAATTATCGCAAGCTACTCACAATAGCCAGTCGCCGATTAAACTCCTCCTCATCCACTCGCACGTCCCAGTCGATCGACTTCACGAACGCCCACTCCAGTGCCGCCAGGTCCTGTAATTAGTTAATTAGTAATTAAAATAATTACTTCATAGATAATTAGAACAAGAAAAATATGTTTTTAGAATACTCTCAATCGGTACTAGCATATTGAGACAACCCTCTCTAGATAAGGCAGGCGTTTGCAACGGGAGATTGGATGGTGACTTTGGTAGTGTTTTCTTTATTCGCACAATAGTACTCTCAGAGGTAGAAATTCAAATATAATTTGCAATCGCGACAGTGAAGCAGCAGGCGGGATTCTTTCAAAATCTAGCATGAAATGGAGAATGCACTGACATAATTAAAACTTTAAATTATTTTCTTTAATTAGAATACCTTCTTGCTCATCCCGGCCATGTCCGCCCAGTCCGCGTCGGCCACGCGCTCTTCCTGTAGGAAAGTAATAAGAGCTGTGAGTACTTTCTCGTATTTATAGGCGCTCTCTTTCGAAATTATTGTCTGTCTCATTTCTCACGGACTCTCCCCATTTCCCTTCTACTCTCTCGAATCTCATTAAGTACCTGATCCGAGTCGTGCAGGTACTTCGAGGCGAGAACGAGGGCGGGCAGATACATTTCTGGAATATTATTTATTAGGTATTATTTAAAAAAAGACCGAAAAAAATGTGTTTACTATTTCAGCAATCCTGGTGAATTCATGTTACAGTAGTGTATCATAATTACTATGTTCGGATTGAAATTGATAACAGATACGTTTCCGTTACCCTTTCATTATCATTCTCCCCATGGTATTATTTCCGTCAAGTTTAGTTAACAACATCTAATTATTGCAATAAACTAGATCCACTGTTATAAATTTGATCGTTCTTGATCATTTGCTCGAGAACCGGTTAACCCTCTCGATCTCGATCTCCCATCTCTTGGCAAATACTCAAGGTTAGAATGCGCGTGGCGCGCCCAATCTAAGTTTCACCCAGCTGATACAACTGTCGAGTGTGATGAGGATACAATTGTTTCTCTGTTTCGAATACTTAACAGTTTGAATATCCAAAAGACACAATGGACATACACAACTTAGTAAAGGCCGCAATTTTTTGAAATAAGTTAAAATAGAATAAGAATAAACAAGTACCAGCTGGATTGGCAGCTTCGAAGGCGTCCTTCTCGCGCTGTCTCAGTCGCTCCAGATAGCACATCGCCACCACGAGCGTGCACGTATCGGCGAACCCGCAGCTGCAATTATTAAATATAATTAAAATATTAAAATTGAGTTTGATCATTTTCAAATGATGTGAGTATGCATTTCAGTCTGTGGCCATAACGCATGATCAGGCAAACAGTTAAAAACTATTTATAAAAAATCCAATGATTAGGTTGAAATAAGGCGTTGCTACGATCAAATACTCATCATGTATATATCAAAGTTGACTAGTAGCAAACTTGCTCGCACGAATCACCGGGTCATTGATATTGCATTCCCTCAAAATAACAGAGAAAGGAAGTAGATGCCAGACATAAAATAATAGGATAGAATAGAATCAATAGAGCCAATCTCTGTTCTTGAACCAAAACAAGGAAGTAAGAGACGGGGGATAAAATGCCAGAAAAATATAAAGAGCAAGAAGCGAGCAAACCTCTAGCCGTCAATCATAACATGACAGCAAGAGACGGAGTCACACACTTCAGAGGATTAAAGTCATGGCAGAGGAAACGGAAAAAAATAGCAACCACTCACGAGGAAATGTTGGCCGACGTCTCCGGCTTGAGGTAGTCGTATGGCGACGCCTGGTTGAAGTACTCCACCATCATCTCTGGAATGGAATACATTAATAATTAAGTTAAATATCAGGGGCCGAAGATGAATCACTGTATGAACACGTAGTCCCTACAAAAATTACAGTTAGAATAGCGTTATAATGAGTGATAAATTAGCTTTAAATAGGTATAATTAGTCAACAAACGAACCTGTGAGAGGAAGGTGCAGCGAGCGGGGTGCCTTGCCGCCAAAGTTGAGGCTTCTCCGGATGCGCTGCTTGACGCGCTTGTAGTTGGGCAGCTGCGGTGTCATCTCTCCTGTGAAATTTAGCTAATTAATTAACTAATTAGGCAAAAGTAACGGCAAGAGTTCAAGAGCTCGCGCAAGAACTGACGGAAAAGACGGAACGAGGGGAAGAATGGGCGGGTTGGTGGAGGCAAGTGGGCGTATGGGAAGAAGGGCGGATGATACAGGTACCGATAGCGATAACAAAAACGAGGAACAAAGGAAAATGAATGATTGAATAGTCAATAACAAGTGTAAAACTCGAGTAACATGGTGAATTATTGTTATTCCGGAAATGGGTAGAACAACGGATCCGGCTCTGACTCAATTTTCGCAGCCGGAAACTTAAAATACGGTTTTAAGGAAGATATTATGTTTGTTTATTCAAAATATCCAACTCATATTTTAAATTTATTTCAACTCACCAAGCGTGAAGAACAGCTACATCGAACCCTGCAAATCACTTATTATATTTTTCGAGTTGCTATAATACTCATCTCTGTGCTTCTGCTAATTTTCGCGTTTATGAGATCAAGATTCGCATGGTCGGCTTGTATCATACAGCAGCAGTTAGTATTAACAACTTGCTGATAATTCAAAAAAAACAATTTGATAAGAGTTCGCGCAAATGTAGATTATCAGACGTTGTTATTAGAAAGAATCCTCTGATCTTTGCACATGAAACCCTCTGATCGCGCGTCTTGCATATTCTTGAGATCGACCGAATATGCAAATTATATAATAGCTTCCATGGCAAAACATGGGGTATCTGAAATAATTGCCGGACACTCTTCAAGACATTTCAGTTTCTTACCCCATTCTTCATTCCCATTCTATTCTCTGATTGGATCTACATGCATTTATTTCTTCCCTTTTCCTGTTCTCTTCCGTGGTTTAATGATATTTCTAAAGCTAATCTCGTTGTACTAAACCGACCTATCTCTTCTAATCAGGCAACGATCAATCTGAAAAGTAGATCTATTTTCAGTCAAAAACCTCAGAGCTTCTAAATGTAGCATCTGTTTCGAAATGAATCCACTCATTAAACAAAAGATCTCAAATTCTTCATGCGCGAGAGTCTCTTCATCTCAGTACCCCATTCAAGGCCAATTGTCCGAGGTCTCTGCACAGAGCCAGGTCCACCCCTTAGTACCACCCGACCGCGACGCGTGCCCCGCTGAGTATCGCGCCTACAGCGTGGGCCCCCATGTATTATCTTGCTGACGCGCAGCGACGCGGCGCGGCTCGGCTGTGCTTTCGATTCAAGTTTGAATCGGCGATGTTATTATTTTGTGCAAAACAAATCAATTGTTTGCTCTCTCGATGTTTTTTTGATCTACCTGTTGCGTGATATTAGATATTTGATCTTTCAGAGTGCCCAACGTCAAACTTGTCGTACAAACCCCCTCGCAGTCATGGCAAGTCAAGGAGCTGAGATAGACGTGCCCCTCAACTCTTCGGAGACCGAGGAGGCCAAGCCGGTCGAGTCCAAGACCGCCGCTGCGGCCGCCGGGGGTAAATAACATTCACTAGATCCCCAAATTAGTCTTCGAAATTGCAAAAGAGCTTGAAAAATAGCAAAAATAGTAACCTATCGTCACGCATGACTTAGTATTTATTTTATATATAATTTAATTAATTAATTAAATTACTTTAATTGCAGAAGGTACCGAGGAGAAGCCGGCTAACGGTTCTGCTGATGCCGCCGAGACCAGCGAGGAAGCCAAGGTTTGTTTCTCGAATTTGAGTTAGTCCAGAAAGTCTACTGTTTTTATTTATTGTTTTATATATTTATTTAAATTTAATAATAATTAAAATATTTGCAGAACGGAGACGACGAAGAGAAGTGGGAGGAGTTCAACGACGAGGAGGTTGCTAAGGTAATATTTGAAATTTAATGATTCCCGCCAAATTAATTATTCTAAAAAATTCAAGCCGTGCAGTTATGATTTATTTTTAATTATTATTTATATTCCAGGCCAAGGAAGAGGCCGCCAAGAAGGAGCAGGAGGACAAGGAGAAGGAGGAGAAGGAGCGGTTAGAGGCCGAGGAGAAGGCAAAGAAGGAGGAGGAGGAGAGGTAAATGAGCCTTTATTGTTTAAATTCGCCTTGATAAACACTGAAACTGTATCAACTATCGAACATTTTTTGCTTTGATTCAAGTTTACAATTTATCTTATCCCAGAAAGGCCAAGGAGGAGGCCGAGGCTGCTGAAGCCGCTGCAAAGGCCGAGGAGGAGAAGAAGGCGAAGGAGGAGGCAGAGGCCGCCGAAGCTGCTGCTGCTGCTGCTGCTAAGGCTAAGTACGTCGATACCTTTATTGAGCTGAACCTGGAGTAACCATTATATTGCAGGGAAGAAGCCGAGGCGGCAGCAAAGGCTGAGGAGGAGGAGAAGAAGAAGAAGGCTGATGCTGAGGCAGCCGCTAAGGCTGAGTACGTCTTTATCCTTCATCATCATCTTGGATTCTCATTCTTCATCATCATCGTTTCTTGCAGGGCTGAAGTGGAAGACGCTAAGGCCGCAGACTCCGACGAGGGCGCTATGCAGATTGATGAGGAGTACGTTATAGATCTTGTAGATGTTGTTGTTTTTGTTGTTGTTGGTGAAGATACTAACAAATAACCTTACAGATCCTCCGACAAGAAGGAGGGCGAGTCGTCCAATGCCGCGGAGGAGAAGAAGGATGAAGAGGACAAGAAGGAGGACGAGGAGAAAAAGGACGAGGTTGGTGCCAGCCGCGTCTATTCCTATCCATTCAAACTATTCCATGGTTCCATAGAATTCACAGATCCTGCGCTTGGATCTATGTGTAGTGAAGCTCGTTAGAATGGTGCCAGCCACTTGCAATCTCACTTCATCCACCCTTTCAAACCATTCCATGAATCCGTAGATCCCAAAGGTTCCATGGGCCATGCATGTAGAGATGCTATACGAAGTAGCCATACAAATTTGGTGCCAGCCGCTTCTATTCCACTCTAAAAGTAGAGCTCTATAGAATTATGTCAGGGAATTAAATCGTATTCAATGATCTTTTCAGTCCCCTAAGAAGAAGGAGCTGCCCAAGTGGATGGTGCAGGACGCCGATGAGGCCGTGCCCGAAGAGGAGAAGAAGGTACCTTCGAAACTCTCCTATCTAGTGCTTACGAGATTCATGCCAGCCGCTTTTAGACAATCCCATCCATTCAGTTTGCATTCCTTGGATTCATTGGAACCATTTCAATATTGTGAATGCCATTGATGGATGAATGATATATAATGCCTTTGATTCCTGTAGATGGATTACCATTGTCAGAAATAACCATCCCTCAACGCACCCCTTACAGGACGAGGAGGAGGCCGCCGAAGGCGACGCTGAGGGCGATGCAGTCGTCTCTCCTTCGGGCAGAGGTCGTGGACGAGGCAGAGGCAGAGGCCGAGGCAGGGGCAGACCGCCCGCGGGAGCTGCTGCCACCCCCAAGGAGCCAAAGGAGCCCAAGACCCCGAAGGCCAAGGTGTTGTCTTCACTTCCTACTTTAACAGCAGTAGTGGAAGTTAGACGGCAGACTGTTCTGAGTAGGGAAGAAGATTGTAAAGAGAGACTGTTGCAGAAGGAGCCAGCCGCTCCCGCTCCCGAGTCCGTCGCCGCCGCTCGTCCTCGTCGCTCCACTACTCGTGTCGACTACGCCAACCCGGACACCGCCAGTGTGCTCGCTGAGGTTCGTTTATGTTTCATAGGAGCCCGTTTGTGTAAGAATCGGACAAGTGTCGGCACAATGAAAAAAGGTCAATACCTTGAAAATCTGTGTTCGGGGGTTCTCGGAGACGCTGATGACGATAGGCATATTCATTTTGCATATTGAGCCTCCGTTGGCTTCAGACGACGTAACGTCGAAAACAGAGTTTTATTTATCAGGACTCAACCGATAACGCTAAAATTATGAGAAAATGGCTCCATGGTCAGAATTTGATGGCGATTACGCCAGTATTTTTTATTTTTCATAAATGACAAAAATAAATTTATTAGTAAATGTATCTTTTCAACGCCTCATTTGTGAATTGAGAGACAAGTGTAGAAAAATCCGGCATGAAAAATGGATTGACATATATTTTTTTGAGATTTTAAAAAGACATAGGTTTGAAGGCAAAAATAAAAGAAGATCCGAAAACGTCGTTTCTCCCCTTGTTTTCGCCCTTCTGTGACTCCGCCACCCATCGATTCCCAATGATCTACTCCTGTCTAGGGTGAGAGAGTGTGTGTTCTTGAGAGAGCGCAGACAGGCAGAGGTAGAGGAAGAGGGTAGATCAAAGGCACAGAAGGGCGTAAACAAGGGGAGGATCGACGTTTTCAGATCTATTTTTATTTTTGCCTTCAAAACTATGTCTTTTAAAATTCTCAAAAAAATATATGTCAATCCATTTTTCATGCCGGATTTTTCTATGCTTGTCTCTCAATTCACAAATGAGTCGTTGAAAAGATACATTTTCTAATAAATTTATTTGTGTCATTTATGAAAAATAATAAATACTGGCGTAACCGCCATTAAATTCTGACCATGGAGCCATTTTCTCATAATTTTAGCGTTATCGGGTAAGTCATGATAAATAAAATTCTGTTTTCGACGTTACGTCGTCTGAAGCCAACGGAGGCTCAATATGCAAAATGAATATGCCTATCGTCATCAGCGTCTCCGAGAACCCCCAAACACAGATTTTCACGGTATTGACTTTTTTTCACTGTGCCAGATGACTCCGGATTTGTCCGATTCTTACACAAACGGGCTCATAGACAGTGTAGGAGTTAGTGGAATGAGCTCTCTTATAATGCACATTCTGATATCACTTCTTCAGGTCGACGACGAGATGCCGGGGGGCTTGTTCAAGAAGCGCCGCGGCGGCACCGCACCTGCTGTCAGAGGAAGAGGAGGCAGACGAGGTGAGCTCATATCCCCATATCCTTCTCCATTTCATCCCCAATCCCTCTCCATCCACAACCATCTGAGCATGACTTATTTGACTAATCGCTGTCTATTCCAGGAGGAGCCAAGAAGAAGGGCTCCGACTCAGACTCGGACGAGCCGCCCGAGGAGGGAAGTGATGAGGACTACGGCAAGAGCAGTTCTAAGAAGAAGCCCGCTGGAAGAGGCAGGGGCAGGTGAGGAGAGGGACAGGGATGGGAAGCATGTAGTGCGGACATTCATTCATCGATCCATGGTATCCATTGGAGACTTTGATGTACCAATAGAGATGAAAAGTATTCTTGACAGGTGGAGATCTATGAGCCTACGAATGTGCTATTGCTAGGCAACGCAAAACTTCCGTTTGGGGGAGAGAGGATTTCCTATGGAGAAGAGAGGACTATCGAGGGATCTTCCAATCATCGATTCCTTTCCAGAGGCAGAGGAGCCGCCTCCACTCCCCGTCCAACCCGCGCCGCCGCCGCCAGAGGCAAGAAGAAGCGACAGGTACGGTATTTCTGTGGGTCAATGATATGTTCGGTAGGTCACAGATCGCGCTAAATTGAGATAGGAATGCGGTCGTGGAGTTCATAGTCTCTGCGCAATCTGATGCCGATATGGTCGCTGATAAGAGAGAGGCAATTGGGCTCGGGAACTTCTTATCAGTGTGTTTGTGATAGCCTCTCAGAAGAGCGAGCGAGGGGAGAGATCATTGGTGCTAAAGGTCGTTCGCGCGGTCCCTAGGCGAGGGACCAAAGGGCTTCATTGAATTTTGTAGCATTATAGTTATGTTTCACGTATAAGCCAAAATCTTGGGAAATCCAAAAAGAGCGGTTGTTCTTCTACGTGCGTGGCTTTTGTAAAAGCACAATTATTGCCGTGAATAGAATACAGTAATTCTAAAAAAATATCTGATTCGATTCAGGCCGCCGACTCCGATGAGGAAGAAGAGGAGATGTCCTTCGACGATCACGAGAGCGGAGAGGAGGCCGCCACCGCTCCTCCCCCGACCAAGAGGGGCAG
>LS532879.1:108838-123130 GCA_900490775.1 Pristionchus maxplancki | reverse complement strand
AAAAGAGCGGTTGTTCTTCTACGTGCGTGGCTTTTGTAAAAGCACAATTATTGCCGTGAATAGAATACAGTAATTCTAAAAAAATATCTGATTCGATTCAGGCCGCCGACTCCGATGAGGAAGAAGAGGAGATGTCCTTCGACGATCACGAGAGCGGAGAGGAGGCCGCCACCGCTCCTCCCCCGACCAAGAGGGGCAGAAGGGCCGCCGCCGCCCCCGGCCGAGCTGCTGCTGCTGCTGCCGCTGCTGATGACGACGACGAGGACGAGGAGTAGAGAGGTGATTAGCGAGTAGACGATTAGTTGGATGGATGGATACGGAGGGACGGCTATACTTTTGAACTACGCCGCTCAATTAGTGGATGGATGGATGGATGGGTGGATACATATGAATGGTGCTAATTAGAGTAGCCCATATTAGAGAACCGCCATTGGCGATTGGAAGGGCAGAGAGAGAGAGATGAATTGATAGGGATGCCATATACTTGAGTACCATCTGTTAGAGAGAGAGAGGTCCAGGCTGGCAGCAAGCTTTGACGATGCCAAGTCTGCTTGCTTACCAAGCAGGTAGCTGACGATGTGCAGTCCCTGTCAGACACTCAGCCCTTAGTGTTGACAGGGGCCATATAGGGAACTGGTCGCTTATCCAGTAGCTGTTTGTCTCGAGATGTCATCTATTTGCACAAAGGGATGAGCAAGGAGAGGCTTGTATTACGCGTAAATGCGTCAAAGGTGATTCGTGCCTAGAGAGACCACGGGTAACCCGGAGTATGCAATTTCCTGTCGGCAATACCCGTAATCGGGAGAAGCTTTCTCTTTAGTGGTGGCTGAACGTGGATTGGGGATCTTCCAATAACTCCAAGATCGTCTCTAGCATGGTCAAGGATGATTCATGTTGATGGATGGGTCTTGTGTGGGCATAGGTTGCGCAACTGTTTTGTCCGAGAAAGGCCTCTCTCTCCTCCCTCCACTCGATTAGGCCGAGTCCAAGATGGGGAGAGTTGTGTCATCGCTGCCCTGCCCATCCCTAGATGTGATAATAATATATTGCGTGGTAGGATCAAGATAGAGACCAAAGGATTCTGGGATGCTCAATGTATACGAATGTAATCATGCCTCCGATCAAGCCTCTTTGCAAGTTGAAATTCCAAGCTTGTGGGGCACATCAGGAGTGTCAGATTGATTGATGGGCAAAATTAGCGCCCACGAGGGGGCGCGGGGAACCCGAAAAGAGGCGCCACAGCTGACTCTAATTTGACCCCACACTCTCGCGAGCTTCCTCTTCTTCCTCTCTCAAATCTGAATGTTCTCTTGCTAGTCACGGGTATCGATAGTGAATGTGGATTGGAGAGACTTCCTTCATCTTCTCGGGCGTCTCTCCATTGGACTCGCTCTGCTGATTCATCTAACCGGCGAGTGAGCGTGAAGATTTGAGATAGCAATTCGATCGAGCAAGCGAGCTTGATGGCTCTTTTATGCGATACAAAGGGCCAGGAGGAGGATTGAAGCGCCTCTCTAGTTGCATGTCGCCTGCAAATGTTGCGTTATTTTAAGCGCGCCTACTGGTTTTGCAGATGTTTTCGAAGGGTGGGGGCGGCGCTAGACTTGGGCCTTCCTACGTTGACATTTAACTGAACTTATCCTGTGGCTCTAGTGTCTTTTCGACTTTTTAATTCTCCATTTTGTCGCTCAGTGAGAGACTTCCTCTGTGAAAGTGATCCAAGGGGACGCGAAAGTACACGAGATGATTCGACCGGTTGCATCTCTATAGTAACTTCCGTTTCTCCTTTTTACCTTCCGATTCGGCCTATGACGCCACGTCTCGGCTTCGGACAACTTTGTTGGCTTCTTCGAGCGGCATTTGCAGACATGTATCCCGCAGTGTTTCACTCGTTCTATCACGGGAAGGAAATGATGTGGCGCGCCCCGCAAAATTGTCGCAGGGCGCCGATTTATGATAGTCACAAGGCTGGGCTCGGGTAGACCAATCGGTAGCATTCTTATATCTATCAATCCATCCATACTATTCATCCATCCATACTATTCATCCATCCATTGCCTTGACAGTTCACTTATAAAAGTTGGGTAGATATACAGGGGCCTAAATACCTGCTAATTGCCCATTCATTAGTGTTCTTCAGGCACCGCTCGCGCATCATCTTCATCATCTTCTTCCACACTGCCTCTAATCGTGCCCTATCTTTTTCATTCCCTCTTCGTATCCCCTAACCCCTCCCTAACTTCCTTGTCACCAATGAGCAGAGAGCCAGTAGCAACGTCTATTTCTCCCTTGTCTCTCTCCCTGCCCAACCTTCGTTGGTTGACTTCCCCCGCCCACTTTTTCATAATCATCTAAAGCCAACCACTTTGACTCATTCTCGAGTCGCGTAGCCAATTCCTCTGATCCAATCTACTTTCCTAGCCTACTTGACGTAATCGTATGGATGAATCATCCGCCGCCCCTTTCTATATATTGCATTTGCATCTCAGTTACAGTATTCCCCTTCTCTGTATATACGCCTAAAATAATAAGGACGATGAGTGATACTGCGGTGTGTGATTGACCCCTCTCTGGGTCCCGCACCGACTAGTCCCCGTGACTACCGTAGTCTCTTGATCCTCAGCTCCTCCTGTTTTTAACCATTCGCCTCAACTGCATCAGGAATCGTGATCAGTCATGGTAATCCTCTCATATTATCTCCCATCCTTAGTACCTTACCTTATCTTAGTAGAAGTCGATTACAATGCTCTTCTCTATTTTCCAAGACATTGATAATTCAATTAATAACCGACCTCTCTTGTCTACTTCCCGTATTAGCACTCGTCCTTGACCCCATGTTTTGTTCTCATGACTTACTCTTTGTTCGTAAAGCCTTATCCCCCTATTCCGTTGTCTTATCCTATCTTGTACCTATTTGATACTCCTAACGAATTCACACACGTAAGTACACATAACGGAAATCGTAGTAATGTTCCGCATTGATACTCTCTATTAATCTCATTCGCTTGTTCACTTGCTCTTCGATCCATGTACACAATATCGATTGATTGTCTCTGTGTACTCGAGCCGCCTCCGTCGATTTTGTGATATGGTTTATTTGCCGAGGATAAATGAGATAAATTCAGTCGACACGAGATCAAGATAAGCCGGCGACTTTTCGTTGCAAGAATTCCATCGCTAAGATGTCGACACAGTGGCAGGTGTGTATCTGAGTACTAACGATACTAATGCACCCCACAATCCATATACCACTTCATAGGACTGAGACAACCATTGAAGATGGGGAAAATAAGGAATATTTTTGCCATGAAAAGCTCAATCGCTCCGATTGCGACACAGTTAAAGGTAATATAATAAGGCTTATCACTAAGTAGGTTGATTACATTAACTGCTAATGCACTACAGCTCATTTGAATTTTCCCGCCCGCGCCAAATTCAAAACGCTACAGAACGCTATCATCATTAAACCCTGTTAAGTATCACTTTTCCTATAACACCAGAAGGCAAACAAACTATAGAGACGGATTCCTGAAGGCCCAACGCTGTATGAGAAGTGCATTTACTAGCTGAGAAGAGTGCATGTTAATTGGAGAGACAGAATCTGAGAGAGGGGGAGAGAGAATGCCTCTACTCTCTCTCCTCTTGACTCACAAGCAGTCTCATACACCTCTCCTCGCTAGCCTCTCCCTCTCTATCCCCTCACTTGGATCGATCCCTCTAGCCTTCCATATTGCGTCTATCCCCTCTTCTCACCTTGACTCCAAGTGAAGCAGTAGCGCCTTCTACTTCAGGATAAGAAGCAGCAATGATTCCGATAGGCGAGGTTAGTTTTCCCCCTCTTTCTCGTTCTTGTTAAGTTGTGAACTTCTTTCGCCGTCAGACGCTCGTAAACTCATGAAACGCGCGGACTTCCAATAAAAATGGCTGAAACTTAGAAGAAAATAGGTGAAAATGAAGAGTTTTGCTCTACAAATGCCAACGAAGTGTTTGATCTGACCATTGCTTGATGCCATGGGGCTGACATATCTTTTCTTCCCGTAACCGATTTCGAACATCTGATAACATTCTGCGGTTTCACACTAAATCGGATAGGTCTGGAAGATTATTGACTATATCGGCATGCCCTACCATCCCCTTGCTAACCTTTGAAGAAGCGCCGAAACACCACCTGACGCCATTCTCATGCACATGAAAGCAATCTTCTTGACTCTGGCTCTCTAGATCTGTCTATAGAGAGAAATAGTGTAAGGATTGGA
This sequence comes from Pristionchus maxplancki, assembly GCA_900490775.1. Taxonomy (NCBI): domain Eukaryota; kingdom Metazoa; phylum Nematoda; class Chromadorea; order Rhabditida; family Neodiplogasteridae; genus Pristionchus; species Pristionchus maxplancki. Next base: position 118,874 of record LS532879.1, on the reverse strand, counting down.
GAGAGTCGGATTATCCCATGTGCCAAGGGAAAGCTTTGATGAATGTCCAGAGGGGGTGACCTCTAGCGGATGAGTCAGTCATCTGGGGTGCCCAAATGCCTTGGATGCTTTGAATTTTTCCATGAGCGTGAGTCCCACCAATCACTCGACTCGACCTCCCACCTGAACATAACCGATTCGTGAAACATACAGTATATTGATTTTGCAAGAACGTCAGCGGTACCGAAACCGAGGAATTCCTTAGCCCAAACTCACCGTAATATAAAATATCTCTTCAACATTCGCTTCCAGACGCACGACTGCCGTGCAGAAATGCCCAACTTCAATATAAATTGTTAATTTAGTCGATAAAACGAGATATTTAAGGACTGACAATTCGGAAAATGATTTATTGTTACGGAATCCCTTCATAAATCCCTTCCAGACGCACGACGGCCGTGCGGACATGACCAACTTCGAGATGGACCTGTTCGACACGCGGATGCACTCGCTGAAGACAGTGAGGGATGAGGAGGAGGCGTGTTGCAGGTAAGTAGTTTGTTACGCTGCAACGGAGTCATGTTAAAATGCTTTCGGAGGTGTTGCGATTCTGTAGCCGAAGAAATAACTGTTATTCATGCTGATTCCTAATGTTTTTTGCTGATTATATCTCTGTGTATGCCCAGAAGCTTCGCCCTGCTGTATGTCCAATTCACAGAACCATCCTCTTGTCCACTCTTCTATTCATTGCCGCCAGAAGCTTCTTGGAGTCACATGCTTTTTTCTGCAGACTGCATATCAGAAATGCAAAGGGCATGGGGTTCTGGAGAAAACACATCAGGAGAGAAGGGGGAATTGAGTTTTGTGAATATACAATAGTTCCAAAACATAGAGATTTATAGAGGGCAAACATACTGAAAATCGCAGATTGGTTAATTTTTGAAGGCATGCTTAGGGGCCACAAGCTCCGCCCACTTTGTGTTGACATGATTTCGCCAAAAAACGAGACGAGGGCGCACAAAGCTCATTCTAAACCAAATCACTCGTCCAAAAGCGCGTTGGATAGCTATTACTACCCCCTAACGAAATATCAAGGGCCAAACTGTGTGCAACTTCAATAAGTAGGTCAAAAATGGATCCGAAAATTTAAAAACGCTATTTCGACCACTTCCTGTATTGACACCGAGTTTGGCCAGAGATTTCCTGACTAAATGGAATATTTCAGGAATTTTAGACATTTCTTCAGATTTTTATCATGTCTCCCCGAGGTGTGCTTGAACCGCGGGGAGAGGGGAGCGAGAGGGCGGGGGGAGCGAGAGAGACACACGCGAGAGAGGCTCCGCCCCTTCCCTATCCCTCTCACTTTCTCCTCTCGCCCGGTGTGCCTTGCGCGCGTGGTTTTCTGAGCATTACTTTTGTTAGAGATGAGATATTCACAAACGCTAAAATGTATAAGGCTATTGGGTCCTTGAGGCACAGTTTGAGCACATTTTTGACCTCATAGCGTAAAATCGGCTATGAACGTTGTGGCCCCTAGGCATGCTTTTCAATCATCATTGACAGCTGATAGACAAGTTCACAAAAGCACACGCTGAAACCTGTCTAGTTCCAATCATACTGACCAAGTTTCTAGCAAACTTGTCCGACGAAGCATTGGCGAGATATTGAATCGATCCTTGATCTCCCTCAGTGTTTCCTCCTCTCCGAAATCACTAGAGTGCCCGTTCAAAACCTTAAAATGATATTTGACCTCTTCTCCTCATTTCAGTGGCTCCATCGCAACTCACTATGCATCATCAAAGAAAAAAAGAGAAAAAATGAAAAAAATCGCTGACGTTTAGTCTCTGATCTCTCCATTCCAGTGGCTCATCCTCTCGCAACTCAATCGTCAAGCCGGCCTGTCTACCCATCACCATTGTCTCCATACTGATAATCGCCCTGGTGTTTCTTCCACTATTTAATGTGAGCTTTTTAAAACTCGAAACTGAAGACTACATAATCAAAGACAAAATAAGTTGCAAGTTGAAAAAAATGTCCTAAAATGTAAAAGATCTAAAAAAAATTGTCGAAGATATATTCGTGAAAATATTTGTAGGACGAAGATCTCGAGGCTCCACTCAAGATGACACTCGCGACGCAGTGCGGGACCACTTGCAGGTAAGCTATAGGATATGGCTACGGTGGGGCAGTTTAGAATACTTCGACTTTATTCGGTTATGTTTCACAATTTTCCAAAAACGAGATGACATTTGATCGATTTCTCTTATTTGCAACAAACACAACGTTTTTCAGCCAGAACTTCACTGGCGTCTCCTTCCCTCTAGCTCGTAAACTAGGAATCTAGCCTTGAGTTAGTATTTAAGGATCCTTGTTGAGCGTTTGAGATGCGAATGAGAACACTTTCAGTCTCAACTTCGTTGAATCCATCCCCATCGGCGTCACATTTCCACCTGGCTCCACACATGCGGACACGGCGGATACATGGATCAAGATAATCAATGAGACGGAGGAGGTAGATGATTACTATTATTGGTTTTTTAAAGATCTGATCATGTTAAGGTCCTTGACATGGCGGCACTCTACTGGAATCTGAGTGACAACGAGAAGCACAATAGCAGTGACAAGGTGAGGTTTACCTTTGAGCCATTTTGACTGGCTGCAACAATGACAAGGCGGCTCTTGTTCATCATACTTAGAGACCGCAAGGTGGTATGCCGAAATGAGTGGACTGGGACATTCATGCGCGCGATGTGTTGCTATGAGTTTAAATAACATCACACATTTTACCGTTTGTGAATATCTCATCTCTATCAAAAGTTATGCTAAGAAAAGAACGCGCGCAAGGCACACCGGGCGTGAGGGAGAGATCGGGCGAGAGGGAAAAGGGGGCGGAGCCTCTCTAGCACGTGTCTCTCTCCCTCCTCCCGCCCTCTCGCTCCTCTCTACCCGCGCTTTAGGGGCACTCCAGGGAAGCATGACAAAAATCTGAAAAAAATTCTAAAATTCCTGAAATAATCTAATTACTCATGTAATCTTTGCGCAGCAATGAGCGAATACTGGAAATGCCCCAAACACATATTCCATCACCTATTTGGTCGTTTTTGACCTACTCAAAGTGGTCCGATCAAGATGCGTCTCGGCTCACTTATAGAGGATGGTCTTAGCTACACAACGATCACTTGGTCGTCCAAAACGATTGAGAACTAAGACTGCCCCGCCTCGGCGCAGGTTTTAGTCGATTTCGCGTCCCCACCAAGTGGGCGGAGCTTGCGGTCTCTAATCATACTCTATCGCTCTCATCAATTCTATATTGCTCTCGAATGTATCTAGCTGTAGAAGAAGACGAAAATAGTCATTGGAAAGTTGTGATTGAGAAGGCAAGGAAAGGAGGAAATGAAATGAGAGATTGAGCAAACAAGGGCAGGAAGCGCGAATTTAGACGAAATTGAGTAAAGATTTTCGAGAAAGATGCGAAACATCTACGCTTCATATCCGTTATATGGAATCCTTCGTCCATTCTAGTGAATGAAGTAGATGAAGTCCTGGGAGGCACAAAAACATTTGAAAACCAATCGACAGGTCGACATTTTCTGCCTTTCCAGGGCGCCCTCGTCCTCGACGCGCTCATAGCTGCTGGCAAAAGGGGTGTCCGTATCCGCATCGCCCAATCACCCCCATCGGACGGAAACCTGACCTACCCGGATAGTGAGAGACTGCGGGTGGAGGCGCAAGCGGAGGTTCGTTGATCTTTGATCTATTAATTCAGGCTGAATTATCTGCGCAAACTCAGATCGTGTGTTGGGTTATGTTTCACAAAAGCATATACATATCTGCATCTAGATTGCTCGAACCAATATTTGTATCATTAGTGATGCTAGAAATAATATGATCTGCAACGTGAACACATTATATCAAAATAGTTTCAGGATCGGAATAATTTCGAAAATCTCATATTTGCAGGTCCGCAACGTGAACATGACTCGCCTGGTCGGATCGGGAGTACTGCACACTAAATTCATCATCTCCGACATGAAAAGGGTCTACGTGGGATCGGCGAATATGGACTGGAAGTCGTTGACTGAGGTACTGTTGGGAAAAAGAAGGTGGTATTGAGTAGGGTGAGATCCAAGTTATGAGTTCATGCTTTGAAATTGGTATTGTTCGGTATGAAATTTGTATGCTTTGAAATTGGTATTGTTCGGTATGAAATTTGTATGCTTTGAAATTGAAATAGGTATATGAAATTGAAACTCTGCAATTGAAAAAGATATTTTTGAGTTGTGTTTCACGAATCGCACATTATTTGTACCTAGCATCTCTTCCAATTTGAGTTGGCCTTCGAAACTATAAATAATGATAATATGTAGATGAAATACTATCACATTTTCACACCAACAATTCCGTAGTCTACCGTAACCTACAGTACCCTATGTCATACCTTCCTCCCTTGCAGGTCAAGGAACTCGGCGTGCACGTGGCCGAGTGTGGCTGCGTGGCGACGGATCTCTATCGGGTCTTCTCCATCTACTGGAGGCTCGGAGAGGAGGTCCGGTAACTTAACCATGAATGGTTATGACGAACTGGCTTTATATGTTTTGAAATAGTAATTACTGTAGTGTGATGAAGCCAATCGTCTACTGTAACCAATATTCCTCTCAGGATGCCCGCATCCCCGCCAAGTGGCCCATCTCCTTCCGTACGCCGTACAACCTCGAGCACCGTATGCCGGTTACTCTCAATAAGGATATCATGGGCAGACTGTTCATCTCCAGCAGCCCGCCCGGATTTAATCCCAAGGGTGAGTCTTCTTAGTATTTCACGCTGTTTCATTGACAAGAAAATATCGTGAGTGAGAAGGTGGTATTGCAAAAAGGTGCCTGCAAATTGAGCTGAATCAAGTAATTGTCCTTTATAAATTCTCAAAGAAACCTTCCAGTAAAAACTAGGTAAAGCCATTGTCAAATGGCAGGATAAGAACGATACGAAGCAATTACAGGCCGAGAAAACGACAAAGACGCCATCGTTGCTCTCATAGGACGGGCGCAGAAGAGAGTCAGTGTGGCAGTGATGGACTACATCCCGACTACGTTGTACATGAGGGATACTAGAAATATGTGAGTGAAAATAATGATGGGGGAGTATTACTAGACTTGTTTGTGAGAATGCGTTTTTTTAACTTCATCAGGGCAAGAACAAAATTTCGAAGACATAGTATTCTATTCTTCGAATCATTCGTGAAACATAATCAAGCAAAAAATATGAAGAACGCCACGTTGCCCTAGATTTAGCCAGAGTACATCTATAGTCATTGCATCACCACTTTGTAATTCTAGTTTCTGGCCCGTTCTTGACGTCGCTTTGCGAGATGCCGCCTACAGGGGTGTGGAAGTGCGACTTCTCGTCTCACAGGTGACAATTTTTCTTATTTATTCAAATAAACGAAGCTCTGGTACAACCATTTGTTGGAGCACGTTACTCTATGAATATTCATGGATGTCACTGGGGTGACAGATTCTTTGGAATAATATTGTTTTCGTTTCTATGATCATTCTATCCCTATTAAGCCTCGTGATGAACAGTACGATCTTGAAGTGAGTAGTGTGGGCTTGATTGATTAGATTTTGAGCAATACGATGCTTCATTTGGTTGTGTAATGTAGCACCAGCTCTTGTCGATGTTGTCAAAGTACCGTCAAAAAATTGGCCAGAAGTGTCTACTTTTGCTAGCTGAGGGTATTCGTGCCGCTTATGAGTTTTTACAACCATTGTTATTCCGGAAAATAACTGAGTACATGTTCAGTGGGACCACTCCAAGAAGGCCGCCATCCCATACTTGAGAAGTCTGCTGGCGATCAATGAGGGACTTCCTACGCATGGAAATAAGACGTACATTTCTTTTCAACCATGTTCCTCTGACCAATCACCAGTAGGATAAGTTACCATCTTTGGTAACATGCGTGAAACATATCGATGAAATAGAGTAAAAAAGAATTACAGAGGTATCATCAAGATCAAGGTCTTCACCGTACCCGCCACGTCCGAGAAGATTCCCTTCACTCGAGTGAACCACAACAAGTACATGGTCGCTGACAATACAGCTTATATTGGTACGTCTCATGATGAGATAGGTCGGACAGTAATAGGTAAAAATAATAGGGGTAGTGCAAGATTCCCTTCATTGACGGCGTCTATTGGTGAGATTCAATGCTGTTTATTACTAGATTCACAATAAGTTTCACAACATTAACAAAGTGGAATCTTGGCGATGCAGTGCATTATGTCGCTGTGAGTGCAATGCGCAAAATAAATAAATATTCGATTTTCGAAAATATTTGCCCTCCAGATATTAGTCGTATTCAGGTACCTCCAACTGGGCGGGTGACTACTTTCTCACTACTGCGGGCGTCGGATTCGCTCTCGAATCTGCAGTAATTGCAGCTCAGCTGCAGCTGGTCCACGACAGGGACTGGACCAGTGATTACGCCAAGGATCTGTAGGATCCCACACCCACCTACCATACTCCTACCGTACATCGGTTCTTCAGACATTATCGGCATTCCATGAACGTTTAATTCCCCCTATTCAACCATTCCTGATCCCGTTTTCCCCATAATATTATTTATTTGATTTGCAAATTTGAGATGCTTCCGAACTTCACATATCGATTCTGGCTGTAAATTTGCGTACGCTGTACGAGTAATAAATGCCCTGATCTAAGTCTGATTTTCAATCACGAAAGGATGAGTTCTCATTGAAACCTCATGACAAGAAATCCGCATTCGCCCCATCAATTCTTCAATGGCGCATCTCGCCTTGGTGATAAAGATAAAGATAAATCACTCTTATACACTAAGTATTTATTCAACTTTATCTAAATTACAGAATGAGGTCAGAGTATTGCCAGATTAGCAAAAACAAATAGAGCTACAGAATCACGGCATCAGAGGCAAAGTGGAAAAGCAACAATAATGTGCGTCTAGCACAATCGACGAGCGGAAAGGTGGTCTACAATTCTTGACTGCATTCCTCGGCTCCCTCGTTGAATGATTCCATGGACACATCGCCGGCTGTCTCGTACATGTCATCCTGAATTGACTGCATTATTAGTGATGCTGAGTACGTTTCCCCAACTCTGGAAAATCAGTTTTCGCCGGGTCCGGGTCTACAAAAATTGTATCCCGTTCGCGCGGGTACAGCCCAACGCAGAGGACTCATCCACTGAATATTATCCAGACATGCAGATACTAGCAATGAGCGTGATAGCATAATGTGACAGCAGCAAATCAAATTAATCCGCTCATTCGGTTACGCTGTTTATTATTGGATACAGCGTCAACTGTTATCTGTGATCTGTGCGCGTGCTCATTCTACTTGTAGTACTCACCCCCCCCCATTCAATTGCATCACCCTCACTAATATACCACCTGACGGATTAATATTATTATTATTATTATAACTACTATTATTATTAATTTCTCTGCTGATCGTCTCACCGTTCGGTTGCTCTTGGGCGATTCGACAGTGCTGTGGGTGCCCTCGTGGTCGTCATCGGCCACTTCGAGATACGACTCGAGAGCTGCCTTCACCTGGAGAGGGTCGATTACATTCACTGGTGAGCCAGGTTGTCCTTTTGACCCCGCACTGCCGCAAACCGGTCAACAATCGGCGCGCAGCGCCTAAAAAATTGACGTTTTTGCCATTCGCACTGACGCACCAGGGGGGGGGGGGGGGCGGAGATGCACCCGCGCTGACGCAACTTGAAAATCAAGCACAACGATAGCTCAGCAGTGATTACATTATCATTATTTGTGCAGCAATAAAAATATATTTGCATAAATTAATCCTAAAACTAGCAAACCGGATGCGTATTGCTGCTATCCTAACCACAACTATAGCACTAGTTCGACATCGTAATGTCGTTATATCTAAATCTATTCGTTTCCACTTATGCTACCGCGCACTGCGCGATAAATATTTTATTAATATTATTATTATCCTTACCTTCTCAACGACGACGCGCATCTTCTCCTTCGCCCAGCCAATGGCGGTTCCTGTACCGTACGCCTCCTTCGTGTCATCGTACAGCTCAAATGCTGCCGAAGTCTTGTCCGTCACGAAGGACATCACCTGCAACGAAGATAAATCAATAATCAATTTATCATATCAGACATTAGATGATGATCGATCACAATTCTTCATAAATTGCACGCCACGAGTGGTTGCCAATAGCTTCTCTTGTAAGAATACGATAATATCAAAATCGATGCTTTAGCAATTAGGAGAAAGTTCTTCTTCTTTAAAAGGTAAAAAAAGAGAATTGAGAGCGAAGTGGTGTAGTGGTCTAAGGCGCCCTCCCATTCCATCCCACACGGGTTCGATTCCCGGCCGTGACACCGCCTCCGCCCCACCAAGGCGCCCGAAAGGGGAATTGGTAGTGACTATATCACGCGGTAAAGTAGGTCCGAAGAAGAGATTAGGCCCTCCGGACTGAATTGGCCTTTAATTGTTCACTGGCCTAGCAGTGGCGCACCGCAGGACGCAAGTGCCTAGAATAACGGTGTCACCTTTACCTTTTTTACCTTTTTCTTCTTCTTTCCTCTTACCTCATCCTTCTTGGCCGTCGCGTAGTTCACTTTCTCCGTAGTGTAGTTGCGCACACGATCGACTCTCTCGACTAGCTGAAACATTTATTGATGTTTTAATTTCCATAATAATACTTCTCCCATTCCATCAGTGCAAAAAATAAACGGTCTCTCTTTTCGCAATGATTTCTCGAATGTCAGACGGAGCGAGAGCGCATGCAAAATTAAATTACATTAAATTTTTAACACACCCTTGACTACCATCCCATACCTTGGGTGCGTACTCGTCCACTTTGGCTTTGACGACTCCTCCGTGCTCAGTCCACAATCCCTCAGCCTGTCTCATTCTTGCTCCCGCCCACTCCTCAACGCCTCCATTGTCGCGCACGTACAGCAGCCTGCTATGCAAACGGTCACTCCACGAGTCATCAAACAGATCAGAATTAAAATAGTTAATTTTGAAGGAATGGAAACTACTAAAGCAGGACGGTAAAAAGAAGCAAAAACAGAGAAGTATTAGCCATTTCGTTATTTATTTCATAAGAAAACCACGGTTTTTCAACAATCGATTTACGTTAACTTTTCAACTTTGCGATCCGGTCTCCGGTCCACTCACCAATAAGCATGGGCGACGGCGGGCAGATAGCAGATGACAGAGAGATAGAGGGCGAGTGAGAGTGCCAGATGGCGAGACTCGAGATCCACCTTGCCCTGTCTCACTGCGATCGCCGCGGGCTGCAACACGCACAATAAATGGAGAGCAGGTACTACAGTTGGCCATTTTGCCTAACTATTAGTGTCAATAGAATCTACTTGAAGTGTGCGATTACGCCGCTTACCGGCACGAGGAATGCCAGAAGGAGAAGGGCAGGGTCCTTGTAAGTGGAGAGGTTGAAGGACGATGACGTCGCATTGACGGAGGGAGTGGAGTCGACGTCAGCCATCTGGAGAGATGTATTCGTTGTGGACTGAAAGCAACACAATCAGAATACGCGTAATGACGAGGCTCTCGCTCGGTACTCACAATAAATTAACGACATCATCAGCCCAAAAGCAAAAAAAGGGCTAGCTCGGGATGAAAATGAACTCTCACAGCGCATTATCTGTCGACTTGATTCCGATAAAAGAATAAGGCAATGGGTGAGTGAAGGAGCGAGAATTTGTCGAGCACTTACGCAAAAAGTAAAGAAGTGCAAAAGATCAATAGAAAAGGAAGCGCGTAAACATGATTGTAGGCAAGAAAAACGTCAATAGTGCATGCGTAGACGACGAAAGTGTTCGCAATCATTACTGACAGAAAATGATAAGTTAAAATCATACAAAAACAGAGAAAACAACCAACAATGCGAAAGAAAGAGCGAAGCGAAGGCACAGCACTACATTGATATCCGGGAATCACCAAGCCGGGAAAAAGGAAAGTGTGATTTACCTTACCGTAATCTGCATGATGACATTGCTCGAAAACTGAATTTTCTC
>LS532879.1:86713-103008 GCA_900490775.1 Pristionchus maxplancki | reverse complement strand
TACGGTAGCACCACGGCTCCCTATCGTGAACTGGTGTTATTTCCCCGTAGTACGGTAGCACCACGGCTTCCTATCGCGAACGCCCTTCTGATGCTGTAGGCGATAATTGATGCGTACACGTGACGAAGTGCTAGGGAGTACTGCAATACGGGTGCCTATCGAGAACTGATTTTGTTGTCCCGGATATTTTCTTTACTGTGCACGTGTTCTTGTTGTCTTCGTGCGACTATTCGCGATTTCGTATGCGAACAGCGTGCCTAGGCTTCGGGAGTACAGCACTTGAACCTGGTGACTTGATTTTGAACCTGAGGGCATTTCCATTGCTTCCGTCTTCCTCCAAGCGTCGAGGGAATTGGCTTTCTTTCTTCCCTCGTTTTATTTACGTTCCCTCTATCGGTTTGTATAATTTTAGTGCTTCGCAACTATGCATTCTAACGCAAAGTATTCCAATTATTACGCCATTGTTTTTGTTATGCTGAACAGGTTTAGCACCCATGAACTCTATCGTGTTTGACGAAGGAAACGAGATCTTTAAATCGTGATGATTGGGGCGGAGCCAGAGGAGGGTGGAGTCTTAAATGGGCGGGGCCTGGGAATAGTAGGAGCAGGAGCAGTCGTGCTCCTTCTCGAATTGCTGCTTGAATCCTTCATACATGTTCTTGAGCGCGTAGAGTGTGAGGCCACGGTGCACCTGAGGTTACGGTAGCCGTCTTTTCCAAGTCAGTCTTGATGAACAGTACGATCTTGAAGTGAGTAGTGTGGGTGCATGTGAGTCCCTGAAATTAAAATTGAAGACTCGATATGACGCCGTATTTGTAAGACTCGAGCAGAGGCCGGCACAGCTCAAAAAGGTAATTTCTCTCAAACTGCGTGATTTGAGGTTCTCGATGGTGCTAATGACCGTAGGCATATTCATTTTTCACAGTGAGTCTCCGTTTGCTCCAGACGGCGTCACGTCAAAATACGATTTTCTCAAATTTCGCCTCACTCGAGTGCGCTAAAATTAAGTGGAAATGGCTCCAGGGTTAAAATTTTTATGGTGATTCTTCCTGTCTAATTCATTTTTCAATAATTATAAAAATAAAGTAATTAGAAAATTGAATTTCCGCGAGAGGCGTTTGCAAGCTTAGCGACCTAGATAGATCGATCCGCCTTGATGGGAGGATTCCGAATCTATATATGATCGTTGAAAAATAACCTCGGCCTTTTAAATGAGCAAGGAAAAACCGAGGGAAAACTGAGGTAAACGGGGATAGACGAGAGAACGGACGCACACCACACCAAGGGAAGAGGGTAGATCAAAGGCGAGAGTTGCAGTTTTCACGCGTTTCGCTTCAGTTTTTCCTTGCTCATTTAAAAGGCCGAGGTTATTTTTCTACGATCATATATAGATTCGGAATCCTCCCATCAAGGCGGATCGATCTATCTAGGTCGCTAAGCTTGCAAACGCCTCTCTCGGAAATTCAATTTTCTAATTAATTCATTCTTGTAATTATTGAAAAATGAATGAGACAGGAAGAATCGCAATAAAATTTTGACCCTGGAGCCATTTCCACTTAATTTTAGCGCACTCGAGTGAGGAAAAATTTGAGAAAATCGTAATTTGACGTGACGTCGTCTGGAGCCAACGGAGACTCACTGTGAAAAATGAATGTGCCTACGTTCATTAGCAGCCTCGAGAACCTCAAATCACGCAGTTTGAGAGAAAAGATCTTTTTGAGCTGTGCCGGCCTCTGTTCGATCTGCTCGACTCTTAGGAAAACGGCGCCATATAGAAATCAAAACAAAAAGGAGGTGCACTATAAGTTATGCGAGGAAAGAGGTAACAACTTCCTAGATAAGCGGACGGGTGTTTCGGCCCGTAGGTAAAGATGAGTCTTGTAAGAGTATCGTGCGTTTCGAATGCTCAGCAAAGTCACTACGGTGTTTAGCGCACATTACGGAACATTTTATTTTCTATTTGATTATTGATTAATTCTAAAATTCCGTTCTTCTCCATGCGTTCAATTAAAGGCCATAGGTACCGATTGAGCACATAAACGAGACTCTGAGACCTCGTAATCAACGATAACATTCGACAGAGCGGAATCAAAATAAGCGGAAAGGTTTATTCTTTTGCGATAAGCGGGGAGGAATAGCATAGAGTGAGGAAGAGGAAGAGTCAACAGGGACGATCAGAAGACTAGCGAGACGAGGGAGGAATTCAGGTTAGTCTGTGGAAAAACAGGGTCGAGGAAGAAGAAAGGGAGATGAAGAGAGGTCACTCGAGTGACAAAGAAGAGGAAGGATATGGCGATTGTTGGGAGGCGTTGTCCGCTAGAAGAAGGACATGGAAGGAGGAGGGAGAAGAGGAGTGAGGATCACACTGGGTCATCAATACCCCCGCCCATAAGCAACATGTGTTACCCAGTCGATACACGCCATATCGGGTTACAGAAGCCACAATAATTCGATCAATCCAAATGATAGTGTAACACAAACGATTTTGATTCTGCTCAGACTACTCGAGCATCAATTTTATCGGGAGTTTACAATAATATTATACAATATTGCGACCGGAAGACGGCAGCCCGATTTTTCATAAGTGTTCATCCGTTTCGTCCTGATAGATTGTTGTACGGACGTAGTTGTCGATCTTGGCGAACATTTTCTTCCACTCCGCGGCGCTTCTCGGCTCTCTCTCTGCAAATATTCGTTTGAACCATTAGAGGTAAATTGACTCGTTGACGGCGCCCTGGGGAAAGAGCGCCATTCCGCGTCCTTGCGAAATCGAGCTGTCCCCAGAGGTTTAGATTACTTTTGAACGGAGCTCTTCATTTATCAGTTATTGAATAATTGCTAAATGCTCACCGTCGTCCAGCTGCGCGTCGTTACGTTGTCCGGCACCAAAATGTTCATGGTCGACTTCGGCCAGTTAGTTAAGCACACTGGACACACCTCTCGTCCCGTGCTCTTCATGACGAATCTGGGAACCATTATTCTCAAATTGAATCTCGATGGCTCCCATAATGTTCAAAACCGTGAATTGTAGACTATTCGCAGCCGTTAGAATAACTGCGCTGTATATCTGCTAACCTCATAGTTGGATTTTCCTTGGTTCTTGAACAGCTTTTTTTTCAGAAGATAAGAAGAGACTCCGCGTGTAGATCGGAGAAACTGAGCAACGGATATTTCAAGTCAGTAATATTATACCATAGTTTGAACAAGAAAGCCGCGCCGCGAAGAAGAGTAAATGAACGAAGAGAGTATGGTGTCTAAAGAGTGAGGAAGAGAAAGAAGCGCTGCCTCTCTCTTAGGAACCCAAACTTGTGACGCCGAACGAGCCAGAGTCACATACTCTCTCACCACACTCTCTCTGATTCACACGCTCTCTCATCAGCACGAGATCAATAATTTTCAGTGTGAAGTTCGCTTTGAGGACACGATGACCGACACAGATAGAAAATGCAAAAGAAGTGGAGACGATTAAGAGTAAATCTTTCTGAAGCTTTCTTCTTCTTTTTTATTCGAGGAATTGTGTGACAGCAAGAGTGGGCGAGATAATCTTCATAATAATCTTCACATATTGCAAAATAATAACAGAAACGTGTGAATTCACGCTGATTTCTTCGTCTCCACATTATTTTCTCTCCTTGTTAGATTGCACACGCTTGTTGTTGTTAATGATGGGAGATTAAAAGTAAGGAGAGACATCGATCTGAATGTTGGTGTTTAATGGTTTGCACTGTTTAGATAGGAAATTTTGAATGTGAAACCAACCAGCCTTGAGTCCACATTTCAGTTCGTCTTTGTGAATAACTTTTTGTACTCAGTCTGCATTCTTTTAAATTGCTTCGGATGAGCCTGAACGATCGTGGAGATTGTTTCATCATCAAAATCGCACTCCAAGCCACTCCCTCTATCACAAAAATATCGCCTGAGTTTAATAGAACAACTCGTCCTTGCAATTAGTGGCATACCAGGGCTATGCAAAAACTTTGCGAGTATTTTCAATTCATCATTGTTCTGACCGACGAGAGAGCATGAGAAATGAGGAGTGTCGCAAACTTTTGCACGGCCCTGTGGCTAGGGGCCACAAGCTCCGCCCACTTTGTGTTGACATGATTTCGCCAAAAAACGAGAGTAGGGCGCACAAAGCTCATTCTAAACCAAATCACTCGTCCAAAAGCGCGATGGATAGCTATTACTACCCCCTACCGAAATATCAAAGGCCAAACTGTGTGCAACTTCAAAAAGTAGGTCAAAAATGGATCCGAAAATTTGAAAGTGCTATTTCGACCGCTTCCTGTATTGACACCGAGTTTGGCCAGAGATTTCCTGACTAAATGGAATATTTCAGGAATTTTAGACATTTTTTCAGATTTTTATCATGTCTCCCCGAGGTGTGCTTGAAACCGCGGGGAGAGGGGAGCGAGAGGGCGGGAAGAGCGAGAGAAACACACGCGAGAGGCTCCGCCCCCTTCCCTCTCCCTCTCACTTTCCCCTCTCGCCCGGTGTGCCTTGCGCGCGTGGTTTTCTGAGCATTACTTTTGTTAGAGATGAGATATTCACAAACGCTAAAAAGTATGAGGCTATTGGGTCCTTGAGGCACAGTTTGAGCACATTTTTGACCTCGTAGCATAAAATCGGCTATGAACGTTGTGGTCCCTACCTGTGGCGTACCTTTTCAATGTGGTCGAATAGTCGTAATCTTCCACGATAGAGAGTGATTGATTCAGGGCAATGAAGGCAACTTCTTTCTGGAATGCAAATCTTAGCATGTCAAAATGGTGGGAAATTAGGAATGAACACAAAAATTGGCGTACCGCTTTTCACGGACGAGCTGCCGATTCTAATTGACATCCATCTTTCTTCATTGCTCAACAGATGGGTTGTTGAATTGTAATATAGATCATAGTGATACTAAAGAGTTATTAATGTGGGATTCATAGACGACAAAAGCTGATGGATCGCTCTCTTCATTCGACGCACTGACTCGCCGGTAGAGCGGTTGAGAGAGTACGTAGACTAAAGAGAGTGATCGAATGAATAGTGATGAGAGTGATGATGCGAGTGCTTTTGTCGAATGTTTCAGTGGACTAAATAGATATGTCAAACCTGGCGATAGTGGTCCCTCCTCGATCCGCTATTATGTCCAAGAGAGCTTCCGCATTTTGGGCACTTCTTACCGTTTTTATTCGGATGCCGCCAATAGTTAAAATCTGGAAAAGTACATATTTTAGCTAGGCTCTCTCTACTTGAATAACAGTAACTCACGCTTAGCAATTTCCTTCTCGCTGTACGCCGATCTCTTAGAAGATGGCATTGCTTCTAGCAGCTGCGGTACCACTGGTAAAACGAGAATGACAGGAGCATTTGCTGCCGGCTGCAACAAGTGATGATGTGCAAGAGAACCTCGCTGGGAAATAGGTACCTCTGGTTCCTCTGGTTCCTCTGGTGACTCCGTATGCTGCTGTACAGATGGAAGCTGAAGTGGAAGAGGCAGCCCCGGCACAATCAGCCCTCTAGCATGCAATAACTCCATCAACAGCTTCTGAAAGGCGCGGAGATAAATGTAAAGGTGACCCCGTTAATCTAGGCACGTGCATCCAGCGGGAGTCACTGCGGTTATGTTACACGCCAGTTTTCAAAGGTACGATTCGAAGATAAAGCAAATATCTAGAACAGACCCGCTCATCATCCGTGTATGACTCCATAAGAGCTGCGAGTCGGAGAGCAACTGGTTCAGCACGGTGTCTCCTCCTTGCTCTCTCTCCGATAGCCTCCGTTGCCGTATCAGGCCTAGTTTCCTAAAGAGAAGACTTTATCTAATGAGACGCTAGAAATACCTCTGGCCCCTCTTGGGCAGACTCGATTGGCTGCTGGACAGATGGAAGAACTTCTTCCGCCTCATCATCGTCAAGAGTGATCTGAGTAGAAGAGAATTCACCATCATTCATCCCTTGTCCCTTTTTCATCATTCATCCCATCATTTATAGGGTAAAATAAATGAGATATATATGCAAAATTACTAACCACTTCCACCTTGGGCTTGCGAACGACGAAGCCGGCTTGGGGATTCTCCTGCATGAACTTGAGGAAGAGGCGGAAGAGTGGTGCCGGATCTACTGTCGTCGGGACAGCTGGAGGAGTGGTGTGAGTTGTCTGAGGAATTGGCAGAACGATCGAAGGATCGGTCGGGGGAGTGGTCTGTGGAAGGGGTTGACTGTTGGGCATCACTTCTCCACCCGAACCTGCCCCGTCCCTGGTCGTACTGGGCAGGGGAGGGGCTGGGCTCAAGTAGGATCTCCCCAGTCTCCGCTTCGACACTTTCTTTGGAGATCGAAGGTTGGAAGAGGAAGAGGATGAAGGTTGAGATGAGAGAGCATGATAGAGTTCGAGGAGCGTCTGAAATGGTTGAATTGATGATTGTTCAATAATTTACTCAGAATTAATGAAGTCAAGCAAAACCTTGGTCGAAAAATGTACAGGTCTGTTTGCAGAAGAGATTCCCACAGTAGCAGCCGCCGACCGATCGTTGATAGGTGGCGTCTGAAATAAGTTTAATTCGGCGACCGTAGTTACTAGCGTACCTCCATTGTCTTCTTCTGAGGGTTTCCGTTAGTGTGTTGAAGCAAGTCAGCTTCTGTGAGCTCTCTTTTTACTTCAATCTTGACAGTAGGCATTCTGAGTCTCACTGAAAAGAGGATCTGCGAAACGACTGGGGGAAGAATAGGGGTGGTCACCACGAAATAGGGATAATAGGGGTGTGCGGCTCGAGAGAGGGATAAGACGGACAGAGTTATTTCACGAATTTTGAAAGCTTTGAGAAAGAACCAAAAATTAGAACAAAACCCAAAACGCAATCAAGATGCTGAATCGCAATTGTCCGCTTGGGATAATGAGAAATCAGAAAGGCCCACCTCTCACGAAGTTGGCTGTCAACAAGATGCGAGTCGGAAGGGCCCCCTCCTCCCTTTCTCTCCTTACACACTCATTAATCACTGTGCAGGCAGGCATATGCTGAGAGATTCGCGGCAGATATCAACAGGAGGGGATTCAGAACTCTCGTATGGACCAGATACCCGTCTAAGAGGCGAAGTGGTGTAGTGGTCTAAGACTCCCTCCCTTTCCATTCCACTCGGGTTCGATTCCCGGCCGTGATACCGCCCCCCGCCTCACCAAGGCGCCCGCATGGGAAATCGGAACGCGGTAAAATAGGTCCGAAGAAGAGATCAGGCCCTCCGGACTGACTTGGCCTGTAATATAACTGCTTGCATATCAGTGGCTCCCCGCAGGACGCAAGTGCCTAGATTAACGGGGCAACTTCAACCTTTACCTATACCTTTAGCTTTACCTAACAGGTCTCCTTATTTCTTAAGGGGTCAAAGGAGAGGACTGTTTCATTCACAGTGGCATTCTGTCAAGGATTATTCAGAAACAATCTACGATAGAATAATATACAAGATTATGTTGAATCATTATGGTAATTTGGAGACATAAATGTGTTAAATGTAGCATGGTTTCTATCTCCAATCGTTCTTGGTAATTGGATAGAAGGAATGCGAATTGGCGGAAGCTTTTTGAAGAACCATTGAAATCTCTCGAGATGATGGGCCACCAGCACGCTGCTGAAAATAAATAGCTTAATAATAGCAAAAGAGATTTCTCCTTAGTCTGCCCTAATTTGCGGCGATAACCATCGATCCATTTCTAATCGAATTCATGACTCTGTACGGGTTAAGGAGTCCCATGGGAATTAAGGGGTCCCTTCAGAATTAAAGGGTCCCAAGAGAATTAAGGGGTCCCAAGATTTCTAAAACAGGTCTTTTCAAAATCAAGGGGTCCCAAGAAATCCTGCTTTGTACGGAGATCGTGTTCGCATGATAATATCGTGGCACCATCAGAATATAATTACTGGGCAGATTATGATGGCTCACTAGACCACAAAAATTCCGCCTTAGATTATGGCGGCACCATGATGTTATCGATAACTGACTCTGCCTGAAGTAATTCCGAGTGCTCTAGCAACCGCAGGAGTGTTGGATAGAGAAAGGGGTAAAGCCATATTCTGTCGAATCGTTTGATTGCTGTCGTAGAAATTGGAATGGGTGAAACATTTAAGATCTCACAAGGGGGCGAAGGAGCGTGTGGGGTAACCACTCTATCCTACACTCCTGTGGTTGCTAGACCACTTCAGTCAGAGTCCGTTATCGAGTACGTTATTCTTGGTACCCCTTAATTCTGAAAAGACCTATTTTAGAAATCTTGGGACCCTTCAATTCTGATGGGACCCCTTAATTCTGAAGAGATCAATTTTACAAATCGTGGGACCCCTTAATTATTTTTGGGACTCTTCAATTCTAAGGGACCCCTTAATTCTCACAGGTCCAATTTTTTAAAAATCTTGGGACCCCTTAATTCTTTTGGGACCCCTTAATTCTGATGGGACCCCATAATTCCCATGAAACCCCTTAGCCCGTACAGAGCCGAATTCATTCGCATAAATGTAATCACTACATAAATTCTGGAGCCCACAATAATAAAGGGTATCGTTTTAAATTTGTTTATGCGCAATCATGGCGCGGACCGGGTGGCGCAGTGGTTCTGTGCCAGGAATGCAATTGGAAAGTCACGAGTTCGACTCCCCGTGCGGGGTGTATCATTTTAGATCTGGTCATTTTAGAACGCATGTTATTTTCATCTCAGGGGTGTTTCCCGACATTTTATTTTTGACTCCTGTAAAGTTCTAAAATGAAACACCTCTTCTCCACGCCCTCAGATCTACCCAAACCAAGGTGGTTAAGAAATGTTGGACACAGCTACCACGTGCGCAAACCAATGGTGGTATAGCCTCACGCTTACGTGGCCGATTATCTCGGGACAGACTATCTCGATTATCTCGCAGAATTGGCTCAAGGTGGCAGATCCCGTGGATACCCCTAACGCCTATACTTTTTTTACTTTACATTTGACGTGATGTCACAAACAAACATACGCGAACAACATATCTATATGTTGAAAGTTTCCCTATCCATGCTATTGTCCACAACTATGGTCTTTTCGCCGCAATAAGGAGAAGGCTTGCAGCAATAGCAGGATCAATAGATTAGGACGGTCTCACGGACTTATTCGGTAAATTAAGTTCATCAGGCTGGCTCATTGCTGCCTGTTTCGAGTCCATATTCAAGTGCTCACCTTTTGACACATTCAGAGGTCGCGATGACGCAATAGAGAGTTCTTTAGCATCACTTCAGACCGAGATCTATAACGACTTTTGAACCTTCTCATTATTAACAAGAGCGCTGGTACTAAAATGTCCGGAAGCTTGTCCGGAAACCAATTGCTACATCACCCATGATGATATCTGGATTCTTCGCTCGTTTCGAGGCGGCGTGTGCTAATAGCTTTAACAAATAGTGTGTCAATAGCTCCAAAAATTGTGTGTCAATTAGTTTCAAAAATAACACCGTGTTCTTATTTCACGCGGCCGTACGTTTGTTTCATAATTTTAAGGTGTTAATTAGGGTTGGTGAAATCAAGCCAACCCGACATTCGGAATTCCGACAGGGAATCGAGATGATTTGGCTTGGTCGGAATCGGAATTCGGTCGGTCGGTTTGCTTTCGAGAGTCAACTGTCGGAACAGTGTCGGTTCTCGGGCGGCCCATGTTCCGACTTGTTCCGACTGTTCCGACTTTGTTCCGACTCTTCTCGGACTCAGGGAAGGAGGAGAGATTACTGATCTACATAGAGAGGGGAGAGAGAGAACAATGCCCTTCCGTCTTGCAAATCGATCGGGTCTCTTCCCTTCCCCGAGTCCGAGGAGAGTCGGAACAAAGTCGGAACAGTCGGAACAAGTCGGAACACGGGCCGCCCGAGAACCGACTCTGTTCCGACAGTTGACTCTCGAAAGCAAGCCGACCGACCGACTCTCCTTGTTTTCGGGTGTTCCGACTCTTTTGTTCCGCGTCGCTTCCCAAAGTAGGAATACCGACTGGCCCGACGCGATTTCACAAACCCTACTGTTAATCAATCTGATATATATAAAAAAGCGGTTAGCTAAAGTCGTCGATGACCTACAGAAACGCACGGCCACGTCACGCATTTGAGATAATGCAAATACCTAGCTGTCATGAGTTTGATTTTGTCACAAACACTATAGTAAAATGCCAAATTATCCCCACTGTAATCTTTAATACAGCTACATATTTTAAAATTGACGCACCGTACATTCCCACAGTCTTGAGACAGCTCCAGTCGTTGCTGAAGTCGAAATCTGGAAGGAACAGTTAATGAAACAGATTGTTTCAAACAATTCCCTATTCTCACCTGAATTCGACGAGTGTGGAGTTATCCGCAAAGGGTTAAATCTTGACACGACTCATCTCACGGATTTCGAAGATCTGAAAGTCGTTCAAATGCTTCAACACTCTGGAAAGAAGGTCCGCATGTGTCAGTTACTACCAGAAGGATTAGCTAACTGATCAAGTAGCGGTTCATTAAGGAGGACCTGAAAATATCCAGAGCCGTGATTCGTCTTAGCCGCTAATCTGAAGCTGCAGAACAAGGTCCGGCATTTTGCCTAATAATTCAAATTATTTTAGGTCTCGCAGCGGTACAGTAGGTTATTTGTCATCATTTTCATTTTTTCACGCATATTCTCTCGCATATTTCGTCATTCGATTCCCGGCTCCTGCTTGTGAGTTGCGGCAGTTAGTTCGTCTCTACTCTAATCTACTTATCGTTAATATATGCGGTTTTATGAACACGGTGATAAAATCTCATTTCAGGTCTGGCAAACAGGACCTAAAACACTCGGGCCTCTGTCAACATATTGGTATGAATAACGTTTCACTGCACGTCGTTTGTTGGTACTTCTGGTGCTCACTGTCAAAAGCTGCCAGCAATTTATTGTTTAGTCAAATGATTAAAAAAAAGTCAAATGAACTACGTATTATTCCCAGAGAGTTCCAGAAGTATCCAAACATTTTTTTGTTACTATTCCATAACTAGTGCTTCCCACCTTCTTTGCTTGAGCTATGTTCCTATTTTCTATCCTGTTTGATTAGTTTTATTATTTGGTGGGATTACTTAGAAGGCAGTACAGCGCACTAATCACGACAATGACCTGTCCCTGCCGGCCACTAACCTGAGACAGTGCACCGCTGCTTGCTGCCAGTCGAACATCCTCCTTTGTTTGTCTCACTCGATTCCGCACTCGCTTCTCAGCATCGATTGTACCTGGAATGGCTCGATTAAGTTATACCTTTGGCCCGTGTGCAACAACCAAATACGCCGGAAGGGCCTGCAACTACGAATAACTCCTTGCTAGCTAATCGTCCTTAGTTGTCCTGAGTGTTGTGCTTGGCATTGAATACGTTCCGGCACACCCAATAGATCCTTCTATCATCCAACCCAGCACCACACGACCCTTCGGTGAACGACCTCACAATATGCATGTTACTGATGAAGCAATCAACACCCTCTTATTATTCTCTTAGATGATAGTAGCACACTCACAGTAAAGTCTTGCGTCAGATGAAATAGAACTAAGCCGAGATGTTGGAGCCCACTGAAGTTGTTGGATCAATAGAGAGACGATCTTGAGAAGACTCTCTCTCTTGCTCTATCTTTGCTTCACGCAGCCTGCTGTTGTCTCTATTCAATTCCTCACTCTCCGCCTACTGTGTCCCAGGTCGAGGCAGGGTCCGTCTGCTCCTTCGTACGCGGCCATAAATCTAGATTATCCTGAGCAATAAAGCCGGGAAGGCGTATCCCCAACAGATGAGAGAGAACGGACCAGGGCATAGCTTGGAAAGACCTAGCCTGGAAATTCGGAAAGAAAGAACGGGTGTCATGTTGAACGAACACGATCGAAGACTAGTTCAACAAAAAATGCGTACTGACGATTCAATAAAGTTCACATTAGTAGTACAGGTCTTATTTTCTGAGCCGGAGAACACAATTTTCAATCAGCGTAGATGTAGTTAAAAGTCTTGATATCGAGTTTCCTTTCCAAAGACGAATGAAGTTTATCTCAGAGATCGCACATTATAGAAGAACACTCATTTCATGGCGGCTTGAATAACAACTTGAATTACTTGTCGAGTCTTGTTTGACCCTTGAAGGAGACGAGAATATTATAGTGAAATAAGGAAATCGATGACTAGAACGCTCCCCTCAGCAAGATGCTGTCCGAAACTTGCCCAGAGTATAAAATCTCGCAGGCAGATTTGGGATGACTTGGACATGAAATCAGCATCTACATAACAAGAAAGAGAGAGAGAGAGATAAAAGGAAGAAGGGAGGTTTCCAGTCTTCTTATTTCCACTCATATCAAAGTAGTGCCAGCCAGGAAGTAACAGATCGGCAGCGGCATAGAGAGAGACTTACCATCTGGCAGGAACGAATCAGCATACCAATTCTAAATTTTTTGAAGATATACCATTGACGTTGACACTTAAACAACTTTATCAGCTGGTTATTGTTGGGATCTCAGCTGGGTTGCCATACGTGTTCTCCATTGAGTGCTTCGACGTGCGAATCGGAGAAATTGTGGTCCGGCTGCTTTGACGATGTCGTCTTTCCATCACCATTACCATTGTTCCTTATTGTGATATAATAATAAAAAAATTTACAAGGAGCTAAGTATGTATACATAAATTTTAAACCAAATTGAAAATTCACTTTTTCAGCAGTTGAAATTATTTTCACTGTCAGTAAAATTCAGGTGATTCACTACTGAGCCGCTGTACGACTACACGGAAAGGAAAGCGAGATTAGAAGCAATGGCTAACGGTAAGCATTGGTCCTTCTCTTCAATCTTCGTCCTCGGCAGTCAGGAACGTGCATGATTCTGAAACTACTAATACAGGAATTTTGTGCGACGGACTCTACTGGAAGCTGGTGGCTGAGTCTTGCCCTAATCGAGACGAGCGTCCGGATTCGAAGGAGATCAGTAAGTGTTTAGTCAATCAAAAAATTCCTCCTCTCATTATTGCCCTTTATGGAATAAAGTTAAATTTGGATACGTTCCGTCATAACAACGCTGTTTCCAGTCACAGGTGTATTCAGAACGGTTCGCTTCGAGTCACAACTCTTAAATTCTCAGGATCATCGGACAAGGAGGATCACTGCAGACGCTGTAACGAACACGTCGGATGCAGTCTCCAATCCAAGCGGAATCATCACAAGAAGGTTAGTGAAACTGAATCTCATTATTGAGCCTTATTTACTAAAAATATCGTTTAAGGACCACTTCAATGTGTACTTCTACATCGGAAAACCGAAGAACCTGACCTTATTTGAGAAATGGCTCTCAGAAGGACTCGGACAGCCTGAGATTGGTGAGTATACTCAGTTGATTTCCTATTTTATTCTAGTTTACAAATTCCATTTCCCACTAAGAACTTGTTGCATATTATCAGTCGACCGTCGCTGTGTTTACTGTGGACCGACGACAAAAATACATTTCCAGTCCCGAGAGGCCCTAATCGACCACATGGACAAGGTAATATAGGTCCGAGCTTGGACACTATAAAAAATGGAATAACTCATTGACAAGTCAACTTTTCAGGAGCACCCCGCCGTGATTGACCTCCTTACGCAGTTCTACAGAGAGAAGCACATGCAAAACGCACACAATAGAGCAGCTGACCCAAGACTGCACTCGCTGATGGTTTGTGGTTCTTCTGTTAGTCAGAAGAGAGAGAGAAGTGGAAATGTTATAATATACCTTGAAGACAAGATATAATGCTCATGAAGAAAGAGTTATAAAGACCAAAATCCCACGTTATCTCTTGCAGATGGGAGGAAGACAAGAGATCATAATGAGGAACGGCCTAGCCGCTGGCGTTTCAGTCAATGTCGCTCGTCAGGTTCGCATAGCGAACTTTCAAAGTTTAATTCCAATGTGGTCGTTACAGAATAGAGCTGTCAACATGCACCCATCCGCCGTCATTCCTCGTCCCGGCGGTCCTTCCATGCCCGCCTTTCGTTCGATCGTTTCTACCCATCGTCAACCTCTTCTTTCGATCCATCCGAATCGCAAGACTCCTGACCTCGCACGTTCCCTATCGGTTTCTCTTGTCCCTAAGACCCCTCTGGCTTCTCAAGTCCTTGAGACCCCTCAGGCCACTCAGGCTCCTCAAGCTCATCAATCCCCTCAGACGACTCATCAGACCCTTCAGACTCGTCAACCTCCTCAGGCTTCTGAGGCGCCTCAAGCTCACCAGGCCCCTCAGATGATTCCTCAGGCTCCTCAGATCCTTGAGACCACCCCTCCGGCTGCTCAAGTCCTTGAGACCCCTCAGGCCGTTCAGGCTCCTCAAGCTCATCAATCCCCTCAGACGATTCATCAGGCTCCTCGGACCCCTCAGACGACTGCCAGACCCATTCCGCCCTGTCGCTGTGACTTCTGCAATAGACCCCATCGATCGCTAGAATGCCCCAAGTACACAACGATCCATGCAAGGCTCAATTGTCTTCGCTCTAGAGGCTGTTGTTTCAAGTGCCTGCGTGGCCTCTGCAATCGTAAGTGCGCACCGATCGTGTGTACACATGGTTGCCAGAAGCCGCATCATGAGGCACTCTGCCCCCGGAAGGTGCCACAAGGCTTTAAGACGGAGTGGAACCACCCTCTCCACACATCCTCCTTCCTTCGTCGTCCATAGATCGCAACCCATTTCATTATTGCTGTTTCCCCGCACAATTAATCTCTTTGCTCACCTTACCTATTGGGAGTGATAAGCGAGACAACCACCTCTTGCTAGTATTCTATCCATCTTATTCTCAATGGAATTCATCTAGAATCAAAAAAATCGCAATGCCTTTAGACAGCTCATAAACTTGCGTTTCTTCCCCAATTCGATCTGGCATCATTGTACTTTCCCCATCTCTAATGTACTATGCAAGTACTCTTCCCACCTTTTTCTAATTCGCAGAAATCACATCATTACATTTAGATAGCTCCTAAACGTGTCTTTCTTACCCGATTCGATCTGGCATCATTGTACTTGCCCCGTCAAAAATGTACTACTGTATTATTTCTTCAAAAAGACTCCCGTAGTAGTGTCTCGTAGCACCTCTATAGCTGTGCCCAGATTATCGATTCATTCTATCCATTAATACTCTTGCTTTTGAATATTCTTACCCATGCTTTTGCTTCATATACTCTTGTTTCGATTCGCTGCACCCGCTAATGGTCGTTACAAGTTTCCCCGTGTGATAAATATAGAATAGGAAGACATCGATCAATGACCGAATCATTTATTCCATCATCGAGACAACTTAGACTGGAATCAATCATCATAGTCCTCCAGATCACTGAAATCAGCGACGTCCAAATTCCCCGCAGGCACGTTGAAGAGGTGCTCATCTGCAGGCATCGAGTCGTCATCGTCCTTTAATTAGTTGATTAGTTAACGATTCATTCAATTTAGTACTCGGGAGATGGTGACATAAGGTGGATGGTGTCAAAGTTCACTAGAGGACAAGGAGATTGGTCAAGAGAAGTAATTAATTAAAACAAACGATGTTGTTCTTCTTGTACTCGACGAGGTGGTGCAGTACGCGCTCGAGTATACGCCTGAAATGAAGTTCTCCTTCACTTATCCTTATCCACTCAAGGATAGGTCTTCAAGGGGTCTAAGCAAATTATAGTAGTTACTACCTGTAGGTGTATAACAATCGCAATAATCAGTCAATGCGTACCTGGCCGTTCGATCATTTGCAGCCAGCGAAGTGGTCACATCACATGCATCGCCCGCCTCCCGGATGAAGTACTCGAGGTCCTTCTCCTCGCCTGATATTACAGATGAAAGTATATCTAACACTCCACTGAAAGTATATCTAACACTCCACCTATCTATACCTAAAAATTCACAATATTCAATACATGAAGTGATGAAGAAATGAATGATGAAGGTCTTACATTTATGCACCAACTGCGTCAGCCTCACTTCCCGCGACGAGAACATCTCATCGAGGTCGAACATCTCGAGGTCGGGAGGAGGGAGTTCACGGAAGTTGGGAGGAAAGACCTGATGACCTTTTGATTTTACCAACAATTCATCGGTTCCTAATACGTGCACAGACTCCTAGCTACTGCTGCTATTCAGTAACAGATTCACAGTGTTGGGGCAAAACTGCTTAGATGACGGTACGTCCTTGACCCAAACAACGGATCTCACCGCCGGCTGCAGCCGCAGTATCGGCACTTCAAACGTAGGCGTGATGAAGGACAGCCGGTCGGCCTTGACGTTCAGCTCGTCGTAGGCTCTGCAATCTCCGGATGAGCTATATTCCGGTTCTGAA
>LS532879.1:68040-79897 GCA_900490775.1 Pristionchus maxplancki | reverse complement strand
TGCGTCTCGTACACTAGTCTGGGCAAGGCGAATTGGAATTTCCCACACAAAATAGGCGCATTTTGATAATCGATTTTCGGGTCTTAGGAAACAATTATCCAATAATGTTAGAGCTGATTCGGACTTCCCTGAGGGGTCTCTTTCGACATGTGATAACAAATTTACTCAGTTAGGAGGCCCACTTATGGGGTTCCCTTGTTAGTTGCTAACAGGCGAAGGGGTGGCACAGCCCGCCCTTGCGTGGAAAAGCCTAACTATCTTATCTTTTCTTGGTAATTCCGTTTCGAGAATCTATCGGCAGCATTCGATGAGACTAATAAAACATATTAGGTGAAACCGAAGCAAGACGAGTAAATTCATAAAATAAATTTGCCTACTATTTTCTCTCAGTTAATGTCATGTTACTGAAGAGGCCGGGCCAGTAAAAAATGTATGCAAACGCAGAAACCGAATTCAACCGGGTCTCCTCTTCTCCTCACTCCGTATTTCGTCCGCTCGACCACCGTCCTTGTCAGCGTGACCAGGTGCCCCAACTAATCTACTAATTCTACAGGGGTCCCATCTTCCCAAGGTTCTACTGTATCTGAAACCGGGATCCGCAGGGTTCCACTCACCCCGTATTTCGTCGGCTCGGCCATCGTCCGCAGCGTGACGACGTGCGTGTCGCACGGCAACGACGCGTGCAGCCCGGTGAAGGAGGGAGAGAGGTCCGAGTCTGCAATAATAATAAGTGAACTAATAATTGAAGGTACTCTCTCAAAAGAAGTGAAATAACCAGATCGCTATAGATTTTGTCAAACAGTCTCCCTACAATCAACAAGCGCCGAAAGAAAGATCTCAGGATAGCCAACACTGTGATTCGGAGTTTCCATAGAAATGTATACCTGGCTTGATATAAGTCGCGCAATGTTTGTTCCATTTCCAAGAGTTATTACAATTATTTCGAGTTTCGAAAACATTAATAATCGCTCACCCTCACTCAGCATGCGCACCCACGGGTAGTGCAGCGAGCGCGAGGCCGACTGCGCTGCTTGAGAGAGGAAACCCATCTGGAATGCAGCTTTTACCAGCGTTCTTTTTATTTCTGCAGCGGCTACATAGCCAAAAATCATTTTACTGCATTCGAAACTCATCATGTGCTTTCTGTAGCAGTGTCTGGCAATGAAGTTGTAAAAAAACGACAGGAATAGCCCCCTCACCCTCTCCATCTCTGCACTCCTCTCTCTGCCCATCCTCTCGACCAACGTCTTTTCAAGCTTTTTTGCACCATTTTCATCATTTCACAGTTATCCGCAAAGAATCAACCTCCACCTTCACCCTTCGCACTAATTTAGCATTCACTCACCCTCTCCTCCTCCGCACTCCTCTCTCCACCCATCCTCTCGACCATCAGTCGGAAGTGCGACACCGTGCGCAGGTTGTCCGTCACGCCCTGCGTTCAATTGCAATAAATGATTAGTTTTAAAATTAGAATTCTTCTTGTTACTACACACGACACGAATTCGTCACTATGAGATTTCTGAGAAACAAGAATGCTCCGCTTAGTCGAACGACATTTAAAAACTATTGTATGCTTGCATCTGAGTTCTCTGCTTTGCCAGTTGACTAGAGACCGCCTCCATAAGGGATTAGTGAAGCAAGGATGCTCCATCAGTCAAAAGGCTTTTAAAATTGAATTGTTTCAATTGAATTCTTCACATGATCATGGAAGGCAAGAATCCGCCATTATGAGATGTCTGTGAAGCACAGATATCCCGCCAAGTCGTACGACAATTTTTTTTACATTTCATGATTGAAATAGTGCTTTCTCGATATCATAGATGACAAGAACTTGGTACTAACAGAGATCAGTGAAGCAAGAATGCGCCATCTAGTCGAAGGACCTATTTTTAATTTCATGATTGCTTCAGCATTCCCTGCGTTACCACAGATGACAATAGACTGTCATTTTGAGGGTTCAGTGAAGCATGAACCGTACTATTCTCAAACAGCTTTCACAGTTTTCGCAACCCTTCCCCCTCACCTGCTGCAGCCCCCTTCCGTCGTCCTGGAGCAGCCGCCGCTCCAGCATCACCTCGAGCTCGCCTGATAAAAATTACAATTAAATATGGGCACTTTCTCGTTTCAGTAGGGCACTATCAAACAGGCGATTGCTTCCTGGCATTATATTGCATCCTATTATCGCTCCAAGCGCTCCAATCAGTGCCGCATAGAGTAACATGAAATTGCAAAGGGTTTTTTTCGATGTGTTTTGGGACCAGAGTACTGCACAATTATCAAGCAATCGTCATCACTGGAAAAATATCATACCCGGTTTCAACGAGGCCACGCCCAGCGCCTGTGCCCCGAGGAGAGAGAGTCGCTCCTCGCCGCTCTCGATGAAGGCCGCGCCCGGCATCGGGTAGTAGTGCGCCTGCAGGGGCAGACGGTCGAGCTGCCGACGACGACGAATCATCTGGAATGGTATAACTAAACTCCCTCCACTTTGTATTGCTGAATTACTGTCAAATCTAGTAGAATATTCCATGTTTTACGACTTCCACAGTGATATCTATTGGAGGAAACTAAAAAGCAAGTTTCTGAAAGCTCACCTGCATGCCATTGAGATCCGTGTAGATCGAGTCGGCGCTCGCGACGCTGCTCTCAATCTGAATTAATTGAGTAATTAACTAATATATTAATTAGCCTAATCACCTTCATGGCTACCTCCACGTTCTGCATGCGCTCAGTGATGTCGATCTCGTTCGTGATCTACCAATCAATAATTAAAATAATTTTAAAAAGTTAGTCACCGATTCCAGAACACTACTGTAGTCTACTATACTCACCTCCACATAGGCCGCGCCGGCGTCCAGCGAATAGGTCGTGAGCAGGCGAAACTCCTGCAAATCGATAACTGGTTACTGTATCCTACCGTAGTCTTGGCATTCGCAATCAATAAATTCCCTTCTACACTATCCTACCGTACTCCCTCTCCATTCCTCACCTGCGGTCCCTGCACGTACACACGCTTCACCAGCGGCCCGTCGACGACGACGTAGTGGGAGTCCGAGGACGACACCTTTAATTAGGTTAATTACGAAATTTAAAAAATGGCAATTAGCATAATTAATTAACAAATTACATCTTTCGCCTCTCCGTCCGGCAGGAAGAGGTAGGCGCCCGACAGGTCGTCGCCGCCGCCGTTGTTCACTGCAAATTTGGAAATATTTGCTCGATTTTGGAAATTCAAGATCTACATCTAGCCAAGAAAGGACCCAAAAAGGCTCTAGTTCAAGGGAAAATGTTCAAAAAGGGAATCACGAGCTAACGTACGGTTGAGGACAAAAATGGGTATAGATAAATCCAGAATACACGCTTCGTAGTCTACAATTCTATTGAGGACATCGGGGGTTGACATCAATCTAGACACATAATTTCCGATGGAGCTCACACACTCTTTCGCGCAGCGTCATCAGTTTCTCTGGAAGAGTGGAAGCAGTTTGACAATGATTTGACTCTCTCCATAATCCATGCTCTCTAGCAGGTCAGACAGAGTGAGAGAGAATGAGCAAGTAAGAGAGCCAGACCACTGCTGACTTATTATCTCTTTCTTGCAATTTCCGTCGGCGCACGCGGTGTTCAATGACAAAGGCAAAAAGTTCGCGCACTATTGAACCCTGCCTTTACGTTCAGTATAAAGCCAGCTCAGCAGATTCAGTAGGCATCCACCTCGTTCCCTTCTCTCTACTTTCTTCTCTCATTTCGTTTGTAACCTTCCCTTTCGACATTTTCAACTCACAATCACAAACTTTTCAGAATCATGACTTCAACCCTCGCCCTTCTCGGTTTCGCTGTTCTTGCTGCAGTGGCTACCGCCCAAGGTATTTCTTATTTCATCGTAACCTACTTGTACAAACCATTAGCATGAACCAAACACGTATCATCTTAGCAGAAACGTGAAACTGGAAACGTGAAGGCCAAATTTAGAGTTCAACATAACATTTTCACATTTTGCATTTCAGACCACCACTACGAACATGATGACCATCCCAAGTTCGTGATGCTCCATCATGATGGTAAGATTTGAAGATCTGTAGCCCATTCAGTCTCCAAATTCGGCTTTAATCTGTCTGCCCCACCTAATCTAATCGCTTTGAATGCAGCCTATACCATACTATTCCTTCTCCAACCTTCAGTCTTACAAAGCCCCCCCCCCCTTATCGTACACTAATCAATAATCGCCCTTATTCAGACCACCACGACGACCACCACGATCATGATCACCACGACCATCATGACCATCACGGTGAGTTCAGTTTGCAATTGCTCATTGCTAACGTAATCACCCATCTACCGTACTCTCATTGCAGAACCGCACCACGAGCATCACTACGAACCGCACCATCACGATCATCACGATCATCATGGTAATCATTAATTAATTAACTAGTTAACCATAACTAATTAAGATGACCATCACGACGACCACCACCATGACCACCACTACGAGCCCCATCACGGTATTATCAAATCATAATTAGCTAATTAATAATTTTAATAATCGATTAAATACAGGTCACCACGACCACCATCACGAGCCCGCGCACTACTACGGTATTACAGTATTTTTCATGACCTACTTGACCTACCGTACTTTCAGGCTACTACGGCCATCCCCATGAGCACTACGGCCACGACGACCACCACCACGGCCACCACTACGAGCCGCACCACCACTACTACGGTAGGCGCACAACCGGTTGCGATCACGGATTGATTTTAATTAATTATTAAATTTAATTAATTAATTAAAGGCCACCACGAGCCCCACCACCATGGCCACCACGATCACCATCACGATCATCATCACCACGACCACCACAAGGCATAGAGTGCCTCAGCGCTCCTCTACTCACTTCCAGAGAAGCAATAGTTCACTAGCTTACTGTGTAGAATTCTCTGCCTCGATAAATCGCTTTCATGTTAACGCTGCCCATTCTTTCACGGAAAAATTTCGAATTTCCTATTTTCGAAAACATTTCGAAAATATTTTAACACACTTCGCTTGTGTCCTCGGGCGCCGTACTTGACGAACTTCATGTGCGTCTTCGTAGCCGTCGAGGCGCCGACGGGCGTCACTGACTGGAAATATAGAAAATTATTGGCATTTCTGCGTTTCAAAGTCTAGACATCAATGCGCAGTCATTCCCTTCAGCGATAACTTGGCTAACTTTGTCCGACCTCAACGAAAAATAAATCAGCACCTCACTACCTTCTAGAAAGTCAAATAATGCACCTGCTACAATTTTGATTGTATGCGGATTACATTTTACTTGGTGCCTTTCTAGCTGGGCTAGATCGAACAACCCACCTCCAGCATGCCCGTCCCGGCGTCAAATTCCGCCGAGATCCGCTCATTCTTGAGCACGACGTTGCCCGATGGAAGGGAGGCGGACTTGAAGTCGTTGCTGAAACATACAAATATTAGGAACTGATGGACCAACTGTCACGCATAAGCTTTAGCAAGAAATACACACATTCGAAACTTGTGGATCATATGTTTCATCAAATCTGTAACTAGGATAAAATCCTGTATTACCTAATAGTAGTGATCGAAGAAGAAATACGCTCTCTCTAACCCGTCGCGTCTAGCACGCGCCCTCTCCTCACCTCTCCACCCTCGCCGTGCCTCCCACAGCCGCCTTCTCCCCATCAGCCGTCGTCGTTGACTCGCTCACCACGTTGTACGTCTGCAGCGAGAGCGGCGGGATGGAGGCGTCGAAGCACAGCTGGAATTATCAATTTGAACGTTTGACCACAGAACAGGACCAATAACTGCTTCGAGCGTTGCGGATTCTAATGAGCATGTTGAAACGCATAATTCGCAGGAATTTCGCAAGTCTTCGAACAGTAAATCAGTGAGTACATACTTGAATGTGGTCAGGAGTCAAAATGCGAAGTATTCCTCACCTCGAACTCGTCCTGGCTCGCCACCAGCGCGCCTCCGGACAGCTTCACCACCGGACTCAGCTGCTGTCGCGGGCGCTCGTCTGAAATTGAATAACTCACAATTTTGGAAAAGCCGGACTTTTAAAGTCCCTATGATTGCTGGTTCCTCCCTGAGGCTATTTGTTTCTTCGACAAGCTCTAGCACTAATGTTATCCGGGTTGATCAATCAGCCCAACAAATAA
The DNA here is from genome assembly GCA_900490775.1 of Pristionchus maxplancki. Lineage (NCBI taxonomy): Eukaryota > Metazoa > Nematoda > Chromadorea > Rhabditida > Neodiplogasteridae > Pristionchus > Pristionchus maxplancki. The sequence continues at coordinate 73,723 of LS532879.1, read as the reverse complement.
TTCACTCCTATTTTCTTTTTGCGGGACGAAACAAATAATGCTCTCACCTCCCCCATTCCTCCTCACTCTCGCCTTGGCATCGGCCACTCGAATGCAGGCCACCTCGTGACGGACCGTCGAGAGGGCGTTGAAGAGGATCAGCGAGCTGAGAATTGCACATTACCCTTTTTCTCATCAGTCATCCTTCTTTCCTTCTCCCCAGCATAGAAAGGCTCCACTGACGCGCTAATATAAATGTGCATGGAATATGAAGATGTCCTCCTAACAAAATCAAGACTTGCGGACTATAAACTACATAAAATATTTCTGCCACTCACCTGCCCACCTCCGCCGCTCTCCTCTCGGGCAGCGCGTCGTGGCCCTTGCGGCTCTCGTCCAACTGCAGCTGACCTGGCGCCGAGCCCTGAACAAATCACGTTTATTGAGCATCAAAAAGGCCCCGAAACGACCACCAAAATCAGCCCAAAACGCGCCATTTTCAGAGTACTAGGGGCGTAAAACGAAAGATCGAAGGCCAGAGACTGCAATCATAAAAAATACCGAACAATCACTAAAATCAGCTAAACACGTGCCCTTTTTCTACTAGTTCGAGGCGTAAAAACGAAAGATCAAAGGCCAAATGCCGCTCCTCCTGACCTTCTTCTGCAGCAGGATCTCCGTCGCCACCGTCATCACCTCCTCGCAGTCGTGCAGCGCGTCCAGCATCCTTTTATTATTATTATTATTATTATTATTATTATTATTGTTGTTATTTTTTCTAACCCGTCGCGCCTAGCACGCACCCATTCCCCTCGTGCTCCTTCCCCCCCCCAACATGGGCATCATTGTTGGTAACAGCAAAACCCACCCGGTTCTGTCGAGTTTAACATACCTGATTTAATAAATTCATAACAAAACTATGCGTACTGCTCTTCATTTTGGCGTATTTTCACTACGAACCCATCCGATATGCATACAGCATAAACAACTCCTGCTCATGTAAGCTCCCCTTCCTCACTTCTGCCCGTAGTCCTTCACGACGTGGTCCTTGCCGGTGCCCGTCACTCCGTCGTGGTGCTGGAAGAGGGCCAGGGCACGACGAGCACGAACGAGTCTGCAATTCATTGCATTTTGGATTTGAAAACATTTATCAAGAGCCGGCATATCACTTACAACCCTGTAATGATTGCAATCAAGCGTCTGACGTTCTCCCTTTGATATACATTCTCTGACTGGTGATGTAAACCCCCCATTTCAGCAATCTTCGCATGTGTAAGAACACCAAAACGTGATAAATAAGGTATAAAAAATTACCTCTCGAAGGACTCCTCGCTCGCCGGTCCCGCATCGCCTCCGCTCATGCGCGACAGCGAGAAGACGATCTCCGCTGATCTACAATTTTTATAATTATTAATTAACTAAATAATTAATAATTAACACCTATACCTCAGGTAGTGCTGCAGCACGCGGTCGAGCTGCTTGTAGAAGGGTCTTGAGGTGAAGTAGCCTGCAATTACATCATTAGCGATAATTCAACAACAACAAAAAGAAATAATAACAACAACAACAACAACAACAACAACAACAACAACTCCTCACCGCTCCAGTAGTGGTCGTCCCTGTCGGCGTAGGTGAAGAAGTCGCCGGACAGCACTGGTAGGTCAATCTTCTGATCTTCTGCGTGTCTTTCCAGGACAGAGAAGTAGTCGGAGAGCGTGCCGAAACGGGCCTGGAATCATAGTTACTTTTTCGTTTCACTGAGCTCTCTACAGAGATTCAAAAACTACTGGAATCTAATTTGAGTGCTAATCGAGTTGCGTACAATTTAGAATCAGACCGAAACTGTACAACAAGGGACCACTTCGTTTGCTCTGTAATCATTCCGCGCACCTTGACATTCCAGTCCGTCTGCTCGTTCATGTAGGCGAACAGCTTCTGGAAGTTCTCGTACTGCTGCTTCCACTCGAACGTCGTGTCGTATCTGTTATTTATTAATTAATTAAAATATAATAAACAAAAAATCGAAATTTTAAATTGTTTTTCATACCATATATCGATAGATAAATAATTCACCACCTAGCAATTCGCATTTCTAGAAGGATGGCTGAAACACGAGTCCAACCGCAAGTTCAATCAATAAAATGGGGGAACTTCTTCGGTTCCTGACCCAACTGTTGCATAAGAGGAATGAACGGGAGGGAAGGGGAAGGGAAGATGGGACAGAAACCCAAGAAGTACAAAAATAAGTTATTAAATAATCAATAAATCACCTGAAATCATCTCCCAACGGGATCAGCACGGCGTTCGTCTTGTACAGCTGCGCCTTCTTCCTGTACTGATCGTAGATGAGCGCCGCCCTGCAAAATATTAATTTATTTCATAATAATTTTGCAAAATCGTAGAATCACATGCCCCATCCGTGTTTCAAGGGAGCATACAATTCGCTTTCAATTGCATTCACCAAACATGATTCTAGACAGAATATCCGTTATCAACCCCATATTTAGGACCGCCCTCACCTCGTCGCCACATTGCCGTCGTTGATGAGCTGGGGGGCGACGCCCCATGGGCAACCCGCGAAGCCGCCGCCGGAGAGACGGCGGAAGTCGAACTGGCAGCACACCTGGAGAGGGGAAAGTCATGAGAACACCACTCAAACTTCCTCAACTATTCCATCAGCAACTCCATGGAGAGTTGTGATGGAATGGTTCAACAAGCAAACAACAAGCATCAATTCAACTCCACACTAATTAGACGTAGTGCCCAGGACAATTCATGTTTCGGGAAATCCATGTACGTCTCCATAAGTAATTATTGTTGATAGTTTTCAGACAAGTTCGATATAGATAAATTCGATACCCTCTTGCCGATTACAGTATCGTGCGTTTCGAATGCTCAGCAAAGTCACTACGGTGTTTAGTAAAAGTTCTGTGTTTAGCAGCAGACTCCGCTCACCTTCCTATCTGGGCGCCCTGGAACGCTTTAATCGCTGTTTTGCTCGCACGTTTTCGCGACTTGTTTTATCGATTGATTGCGCGATTACGGCTTTGTTTTTGTGTTGTTAGACAAAAATAAATGCAAATAATAAGCCAAAAATTCAGCAAAACGAAAGTGGGCGGAGCCCGAAAACGCAACGCGTGTGCTTGCTCCGACCCCTTTCGTTTTCGAACGACTGGAACCGAATTCGGCACTACCGGAGCTGATTATATTCTCACGATACCCTTCACTACCGCATCCTACCGTACCTTGGGGTCGGGTCCGCACGTGTGCGGGATGTCGTACGAGTAGAAGGGGAACATGTGCGTGCGCACGTCCGTCGACTTGGTCGAGTCTTAATTAGGGTAATTAATACCAATAAAAAACAACAATAACAACAACAACAACACTTACCCCACATCTGCCGCCAGACGAACTCGAGACTGCGCCGCTTCGCTAGCTCCTTCTTCACAGAGTAGTGCACACGCTGCGATGGCTTGTGTTTCACAGATCTTATTTTTTTCCCTTTGTCATGTCCTTCTGACTAACGAATTGATAGAAGTAGTACTTGATAACTCAGATACAAACAAATTATTGAAATATACCCTGCTCTATTACACTAATGGCAAACTTGCAGCACAAACGGGACAGAATCCAATTTGTTCACGATTCCGGAAGATGGGCATATTTGCTTTCCCGGCCCTCACCTGAATCGCGGCCCTCGTAATATTCGCGGCGCTCATAATGTACGGCACGGTGGGCGAGATGCCGAAGGGGTCGATCGACCAGTGCACGCGCGGGAGGGCTTCTGAAATCAACATTTAAATTTTTAGAAAATAAGCCTCAATGGTTAAAATGAGTGCAAACGAGCCAAAAATTGGTTCCATTTATACATTTTAATTTAGGTACCAGAGTACCAGAAATCCCGGTACCAGGCCCCGAACCCACCCTTCGGGAGATGGTTCCTGATCCACTCGTGGCCCTCCATCAGCTCGGCGACGATCGAGTTGTAGTGCGTGTTCGCCTCGTCGGCCATCACCCACCCGCCCGTGACCAGCTCCAGACGACCCGAGGTGAGCAGACTGGAAAACAGGATATCAATAATTGTTGATATTATCTCTCACGAATTATCAATCAAATACAGTGGAGATGAAACAGCAGATTCATTTCGTTAAATAATCTATATCAATCGGTTATTTTCCGATGAAACGTAGCAGAGAAGTTGAATTATGCACAATCCAGAAATCACATGCCCATTTTTAGAAACGAATTTTAATATTTAACTATCCAAAAACTCACCCCTTCACTTTCTCCCTCGTCGGCTCGTCTAGTCCGCGCCACCACAGCTCGAAGAACGACACCTCGGCGTAGATGAACGACATCTGGTCCTGCGGTGAAGATTAAAGTATCCGATAAATATATGACTATAATCTCCAATCAATCGATCAGTCCCCGCCAGTCTACCGTATACCCTACCCACTGCGGAAGAATCGCCTATAGAAATGAGCTAGAAGTGATAGAAATTATTCAGTTCCCGATAACCCCCTACAGTATACCCCTACCGTATACCTGCTGCGGCAGATGCGAGACCATTCCGTCAAGGATGAGCTTCGTCTGCCCGTCGAAGTACTCCTCGAATGTGCGCAGCCAGCCTGAGAATTGCTAATTATTGTTACCGTCTGTCAAGCGATGCATCGATAACCGTTTTAGCAAAGACGTTTACTCGGGCCTCGCAAAGAAAGCTGATTATTCAAATATTTGCTTAAAATTAGTAGAGCTTACTTCAAACTAATTGTAAGAACAGCATGGCTTGTGATCAGAACTTAAGCTCAGGGTCGAATATCTTGCAACATCATAGCTGCACTCACCCGGGTCGCAATGCGAGTGCGGCACGACGATCACCTCCAGCTGCGGCTCCTGTTGGACGGCGTCCGCGTCGTATTTGATCTAGTATTTAATTATTAATCGTGTCAAAAAAGTAGTGTGAAATTCATATCAAAACGAGTGAATTTTGGACACGTTTGTGTACACAGTAGCAAAAAATGGAGTATTGGAAAACAAATTAATAAATTTCAATCACCTCCCATCCCTGCTTCCACACTCCGCCGTCCGGGTTGTCGAAGGCAATCAGATTGTACATGTCGAACATCTGCCAATTATTAATTATTTAATCAAATAAATTTAAACCACAATTCTAATACTCCACAACACTAAGGAATGTTTAGTACTGCTGGCTTGTGACTGAATAGCAGATCTGATAAAATCATACTAAGGAATGAATTAGAAACCCGGAAACTCCTACCTCAATGCCAACAGCAAATGAATAGTACCAATTTTTATCAATGCATTTTCGAATTTCGAAACTCCAAATCACCTGAATATCCGAGTGCGGCACACTCATGTCCTTCCGCAGCGGACAGACGTCCCGCGCAGCTTTCGTCGTCTTCGAGAGGAATCTGGAATAACAACAACAATAATAAAAACAAAAACAAATAACATCGCAATAAGAAACATACGGATGTAAACAATAACAAACCTCCTGACCACCTCGGCCTTGTTGCCGCCGCCCTGCGGTTCGGGCACTTGCGCCTGAAATCGTTGATTTGATTTGAATTCACGTAAAACGACGGTTTCAATGGCACTGCATAACATGCACCATACACTAGCAGGGATTCCTCATCGATTCGAGGCTGAAAAAAACATACAAATCCGTAACTCGATAATCTAA
>LS532879.1:52585-63500 GCA_900490775.1 Pristionchus maxplancki | reverse complement strand
GATTAGCATGGTGGTGAGACTACACTACCTTGTGGTCCGTGAGTGCGGCGTTGATAAACGTCGTCACGCCGTTCGTGGTCACGCCGTGCTTCTGGTGGATGTGTCCGAAAACGTGGTATCTGCAAGATGAAATTCGCCGTCTAAGAGGGAAAATCGATATTCAGAATAGAATACCGTACCTCGGCTTGACCCTCTTCTCCACTGTGTTCAGAAGCTCTGCACAGCCAGCGAGTACGCCATCGCACTTGGCCCATGCGTTGAAGTCGCCGTGGCCTGGAATTAAGTCAGTTATCGATGACGATCAGGTACGGTAGACTGAGATTACGGTAGTCGTATTACCAACCTAGAGGAGGCGTGTGAGTAATGAGCACGTCGGTGTTGGCCGGGATCAGGTTCCACTTCTGCAGGATCTTCTGTCCTCTGGCACGGTAGAACGAGTAGCCGGGCATCGGGTGCCACGGCGCGCCGTAGAACTTGATACCGTACAGCTGCAAATGGATACGGTAGGAATATCGTATATTGATTTTTCATACGGTGTGGCTATCAAGTATTCATTATTTACCTCGATCTGCTTGTCGCACAGATAGATGCAGTTGGACAGCAACTGGTAGGCCTTGTCGAGTCCGAGCATGTTCAGGGCGGCCTGGGAAAGGGTACGGTAAGTCCTCAGATTATTGATTTTCGAGAATATTTGGCACTGAGCCAGAAATTGAATTCAGACCTGCTGTCTGTCCGTCATCTCTTCACCATCTTCAAATCCGAGTTCATGATTACCAGCAACGACGATCTTGTGCTTGTGAGGCAGCTTGCCTGCAAGAATTCCACTTGTTTTTGTTTGTTTTTTGCTTTTCTTGTAAAAAACCTCAAAACACCCACAAAATCACTTTTTCCTCCTTCAGTCACGCTGTAGTGATCTCATGCCCATCTATCATCCCCTTTGATCTACTAGCTCCCTTTAGTACAATTGTAAATGCGCGCCGGTCTCTCAATTTCGTATGCTCTCTCGTTTTCTCTAACTGACAAGAGAACATGAGAAATCGAGAGAGCCGTCACAAACCTCGCCGGTTTCGATAGTATCTCCATGCATTTTCGCTCGATCAGATAGCGAAACTGAACCCGGTAGCGGTCCGGTGGCAAGAAACATCTCTTTTCCCTTTTCGTATTATGTTTCACTGAGATGAGATCGGTACTTCATTCTAGTGCGTTTCTGTGCTAAAACGAGGCAATATGCGCTAGACACAAAGTCGAGCTCACAAAATCAATCTCAGCTCTGACTAACTGTGGAGCGACACGCGACCTTAGCCCTATTCTAGCGACACATTATCGTGTGCTGAGCTGTGTCAACTAGTGATGGCTCTGTCTGGTTCTCTCTTCGTTTACCACACTGTCTGACATTCGAAATCACTAGTCACCTTACGGGTCACACACCAGACACATGAATTAGGCGAACTATCGATTATAGGCACCCCGAGAATACAAACCAAACCTAAATGATGATCGGAAAACGCAAGAGAGCACTGGAAATGAACCCTCAGCTTACCAATTTCCGCGTTGAACTTGATCACTTCTCCAACATCTCCGTAGTTTGTGAAGTCTCCAGAGTGGATCAGGATATCTCCATCGGGAACAGATGGAAGGATCTCCTGGAAATTACGTTTTTTTAATTAGCGGGTCAAATATTTGGTTCCAAGATCAGAATCAAGATTGGAATCAGTGCAATGCATAGAATGAGTAGACTAATGCAATTATAACGAATTTGGCTATTTTAATTCAAACAAGACCTGTAAATTCTACTTACCTCCAACTTCTCATGCGTGTCCGAAATGCAGACGATCCTCACTTTGTTCTCGTTCACGGGAGTGTCGAGCCTGAGCAGAACCGGGTTCTTGAACTGACTGGGGTCGGGTCCGTGGTGGGACAGGTCGGAACCCATCGAGTACCAGGGTACCAAGGAGTATCCACGAAAGGGAACACTATCGACTGACTAGTGTCGAAAGTGAAAGGACACACTTCCTTACTCACCCACCTCACCCCTTAGATCGATAGTTTGTGGAATCGGTGATGTTTGGTTTTCGCTTGTTTCCTTTGTTTTATGAATTCATGGGTTGCTTTACCAATGAGTTTGCACGAGAACTGTATTAAATCGGTCCGAATAATTCGCGTGACCATCTATGATGTGCTAATGCGTGTTACATAGGCTGCCTTTGTTACCGTGAGATGACACCATGTGGTCAGGTGCCCATGTACATACACAATAACTGAACAATAACTTAGACACCGCGATTGGTAAATGACAGTTTTTATGTTCAAGATCTAGTGCTTCCAGAGGCGCGTAACCTTGTGTCATTAGTATGATCTCAAGCACGCCCCTTCAACCTCTGGTGTGATACACTGTGTAATACCGAGACGGTCCCTTAATCAATGGTTGGCAAAGAACAATGCACCAATCGAAACAATTTAGACAGCGAGTTCCTTCATATTTACTTGTAGACTCTGTCCCCAATCTAAGATTGCCCAGCTAATTTGCTCATATTTACCAGCAAACTTTGCTCCGACCGAAATTAAAGATTGCCAATCTAGAGGCTAATTTACTCATATTTACTAGTGGACTCTGCCCCCTCCCCCTCCCCACAAATTAATGATTGCCAATTTACTCATATTTACGACTAGACTATGCATGGCATCAGAGATGCCGATCGAATCCACCGAACTTACAATGGAAAACAATTTCAATTACAGTGTTCTTTGAGCTGACCAAAGTGATTGCGACCTAGTTATCCTACACAGGAGTACTTATTTGGGCACATCCCAAGATCAGGGGGGGTCTATGTTTTGCCTGTCTAGACACCTTTAGTCATGGGTCACCAGTCCTTTTTAGTAGCCTATTGACTTCAAGGAGTAGAATCAGATATTTTTCGCACTTTAACAAAGTATTTGGGCCAAAACTCAGCATTTCTGCTCACTTCAGGCTCTTGACCGGCTCATTAGTTCTAAAGGAGCCTTTGGTCTGGGCCAAATGGGTTTCAGCTTACCTCAGGCTCTTGGCCGGTTCATTGACCTACACACCTAAAGGAGGCTATGGGCTCAGCCAATATCCTTAGAACAACCTCTAGGAGCCTCAGGACCAGGCCAAAATAGGTTTCCGCTCACCTCAGGGACTTGGCCGGTTCATTCACCCTTCCTTGCTTTTGCCACTTCCTCCAACACTCGATCGGCCGTTCCGACAGCGGATCAACATTGATTATCGGCTCCATATCTGCAATTTAGTCAGTTTTCGATCGATTTCCCGGTCCAGGGTTACGGTAGTCGATAGGTCTCACTTATGTGCAGTAGTTGTGCTGATTCGTGATGCGTGGGACCTCTTGGCTTGAGATTCGATGGGCAAACCTGCCTGCAATCAATCCTTTCCATCTCCAGAGCAGAATATCTCGGAATAGGCGCGCCAAAAACGGAGCGAGGCGGATGTGCGGACTCTCTCCGATTCGCACGCTCTCTCGCTGAGTATGGCAAGCGAGAGAGCACGAGGAACGGGGAGTGTCAGGCCAAGGGAATAGCCGGCATACGTAAACGAAATCGATGAGGGAGCGGGATGAAGAAGGGAATAAGGGAATGGGAGGGGTGAAAGTTGGAGCGAGGTGGTGGGAAAAATGATGATGATGATGAAGAAATGCTGTGGAATCAAGAAAAAGACGCACTTTGGAGGTAAAGGTAAGCGCTCAGAACAGTATGGCTGATCAACGCAACCCTGCTGTACAAAAGAGCGCTGCGTGACCTGAGGGTGAATGGGGAAAGAACGTGGTTGAATTGAGCGTATGCGGCGCACGTGAACCGCACTATGACTGGGGAAAAGGACTTCAAAGCCATATAAGGCTGACATAATTGATTCCAAAGCTCGTGGTGCTCCATGCAACAGTGAAAAATGGACCACCGACCGAAAAAATAGCAGTAAAGAACAAATATCTACTGACCAATGCACTTCTTGGGTACACTTCTCGACCAGCGGGGGGAATGCTCTCGCTCGAGATAGAAACAAGGCTGTTATTGAGTGGGGGTGAGGAAGAAGAAGAAGAAGGGAGGGGGGATAGTGCCGAGAGAGAACGATCCAAGGTTAGGCAGTCAGTGAGAGGGAGACGGGGAGAGTGGCCACAGTTTGGCACCACCCCCTTGCTGCTGCGGGTTTAGCGTCCCGGGTTCTGGATCCATGGTACTGGACCCAGAAGGAACCTGGATCCGAGAACATGGTAGACGTCGATGAGTAAGGGTACTAGATAGAACACCAACTAAGATTTAAGAAGTGATTGAAGGAGTGCCCCTCCCCCTTGACGAGATTACCCCTCGGAGCGCTCCTGAGCACCATTTCTGTTATTTTCCTAGGTGAGACGGTGCGAGAGAGCATGGGAACTGGAGAGAGTCAGCCAACCTCCTGGAGTTCGCAACATCAACAACTGATAGATGAGTGTGCGCGCGTATCTGCGCTGACTCACCTCTCCCCCTTTTATCGCATTTCGTGAATACACACACTTGCAACACGCTGGTAAACAGGCAATTGCATGGCGAAATTGGGGATAGCCTTTGTCTATCATGCCTTTGGTCCCTTCGATTGGCTGATTCTTTCACGGAATTTCGTTATGCCATGGTAAAAATTGCAAAATGGTGTATCTCTAGAGACTGTTCGCCAATCGCTATGAAAAGAGGATTTTTTCAAGAGGAACAGACCGAAAACCGGCGCGAACTACACTTGAGTATTGCGAAATGCCTTCCCGGTCACCCACTGTAGTCCCCATGATCTACCGCTGGTCGATCGACGAAAACAGCTCAAACTTCACGCATCACAGCGCTCTCCATTCCATGGGAGATGGAGAATAGAATGGGGGAATGATGATGGGCCTCCTTTTTGCCCATGCAAAAAAATAATAATGCACGCGTGTTATGACGAATTGTGAAGTGGGTGAGAGCGAGATGGGGACAAATGCCTACCCTTCTTGGTTTCTCTGGTAAGAAAGTTCTAGATACATAGTACGTGAAAAGGTGAGAGCCACACAGTTCAGAATGTCGGTGGGACTCTCCTACCGTACATGCTATCTAATCGGCCAGAAAGGATGAGAAAGCGTTGCACTCTCGCCTGTCGTACTGAAGATGGAGCAGTGGGAAATGAGAACATGAGACAGCGAGTAATATGTGAAACTGTTTGGACAGATGAGGAAGCGAGAGAAGAATAACTCTTATGGTCAAGTATCGAGAGTAGAAGGAAGGAACGGAGGGGGAGAGGGGGGAAGGGGCCGACCCTCTTGGCTGAAACTGGTATGATGGAAGGAGGGGGATAGCGATCACAAGGGCATGATGAAAACGAAAATGGAGTTAGTGTAGATTCAATCTACTGTTTCAAGGGAAGGACGGAAGGTTACTATACGATTTTCGAAAATGATGAGGAAAGAGTGTGACCATTCCAATATAAGCAAAATTGAAATTCAATCTGCTGTTTCAGGGGTACTAGTTTCGAAAAGCAAAATGCTTCTATAAGATTCTTTACGATTGATTGCGAAGGAAGGACAATTGAAAGTTTCTGAGCACGAAGATGAAGGAGATGTTAGAAGATGCAATCTACTGTTTCAAGGGAAGGACGGAAGACTATACGATTTTCGAAAAAGGATAAGAAACCAATGTAAGCAAAATCTTGATTGAATCTACTGTCGCTTCGAAGAAAGAACGATGGAGTAAGAAGTGCCGCTATAATTTTGGCCAATTTAGAAATTGTGAAATGTGCAGTGACGCATCTAATGGTCGAACAGATTCTACTGTGTGATACGAGTTCTGAAAGTCCACTCATTCGTCAGATGTAATAGGGTGACTAATAATGATGTAGACGTTGATTGAAGCGACCTATAATGAGTATGAGTATAACCTGCTGATCTACCTGAGAAAATGCTCACAGAAACCAAGAAGGAGGTGTATTGCATTAATGTCTGGTACATGTGGAGTTCTAGTCTAGTCTAAATCTTTCTTCAAGATTAAGCGAAATTTTACCATTCTTCCGGGGAACTCCACAAGTGCCACAACTCTTTCTCATTGCCAACAGGCTAGGCATGTGCAAGGCTAACAAAGACGAGACGAGAAGAGAAAGAAATGTCGCTAGTTGATTGAAACAACCGGGAATGGGCACAACACACATACTGCAACAGTGATCCGTCTCTCATTCGCCCCATTCTATCTCCCCTCTTCCTCCTCTCCTCTAATCTACCCCCGTTGATGGAGTAGTAGTAGTCCCGACCTCGGGGCTTATCCGCAGGGGACAATGGGCCGAGGGTCACTCATGCACTTATATTGATCCGTGATCTATTATTGATTGGCTAGCTCCTTCCCCATTTGACTGACTACCAAATAGACATGCTCAAGTCAGGATGAAAGATTACCCAGGACCGTTTCACTGACTATTAGCAGCTAGCTAAACAGCACAGTACAAAACAAATTAAGTTATTAGTGATCAGTATTGAGATAAGAAGACAGGATGAAGCCAATAACACGGGACAGGAGGTTAAATTACGGTTAATAGCGATCAATTACTAGATAGGAACGACTACAGAACCGTGTCGGAACGAATAAAAGACACTGTGACTCTATGGCCTCTCTATCGAGTCAAGTGCCTCTGTACATGGGAAGTATACACTGTATGAGGGTAATAAGCACCCCCGAAAAGAGAGAGGAGAGGAGACCTTCAAAAGCGAATTGTCGAGTAGTGGCAAAAAAGGCGGGAGATCCACCCACTGTGCTGTAATTCTCGATAGGCATGTCGTCTCTCCATTTCGCATTGTTTCTAGAGGTCAGAGATGCTAGAAATAATGTGGAATGGAGAGAGTCAGAACTTTCCTCTGATGACGTCTCTCCACTTCGCATGATCTCTCGCGACCAGAGATGCTAGAGATCATGGAAAATGGAGAGAGCGCGATCTGATTACGTCCATTTTTGACCATTGTGAAAGGCGTGACGCATGCAGATACTCCGCTGTGACACAATAGAATATAAGATCTATGATCGGAAAACAACATTTCGAAATTTTAAGAAGAGGGGAAATATGCACTGGCACTCTACATTTACCATACTATCTTACGTTGTCTAACTGGCAAGAATGAAAAATCGGAAGAGACCGAACGTTACTCATGCGGGGGAATACACTTATAACCGCGTGGTCGAAGATGGTCTTTTGAGATATGAGCGATCGATGATTTCGGATCGATTACTCTCTCGATTTCGCATGCTCTCTCGCCTGTCCGACAGTAAGACATCACTCCAGAGAAGGATTTTCGACTGAGTAAGTACCAGGAAATGGTTAGAAAGGGTTCTAATGCAACCCAATAGCAAAATGATGTTGAAAATTGAAAATTGTGAAGACTATCAATTTACTCTCTCGCTATTCAGAGAAAAAAAATAACTGCTCGCCCAGAGAAGGGAGTTGAAAGGAGGATAATGATGATAACTGAAGGTTGTGTGTGGCTAATTGCTTTCGGTAATTGGGCTGAGAGGTAAACTGCTCGGGTTAAACAAGTCAGGTGGGCAAAGCAGTGATCCTATCGTAGCGATACGGTCTCCACATTTCACATACTATCTCGCAGAAATTCGAGAGTATTGTTGTTATCGCATGCGTGTGTTCGAATGGTCAAAATGATGAGCAAGATAAGAGAAGGCGGCTATTTTTAGTGTGAAAATGAAAATGTAATCAGATTTTTATCTATTCTACTACGATCAGGGAAGTTGGGGGGGTTGAAAATTGGAAAAGGGCAGGTGTAATGTGCTGTTTGGGGAGTAATTGATAAGATGGGAACTGTGATTAATTACTTGAATAGTTGGTCAAAGATCCCGGGAAAGAACAGAGCGTAAGGCAGTATGTGGGTGACCCTTCATTATTTTGAAGTTATCTTCCTATGGTTCACGCCCTGATCATAATAGATCTATTAGAACGATTCAAATGGACGAACAGAGATCCATGGTCCACGCCCTGCCCATAATAGATCGAAGATCGCATATTCGTGTTTTACTTTTATCTTCCGGAATCACGTTTTTGCACATTTACCGGTTCCGGATCTCTGACAAACTACGCTTCAACTTTCACTGCTTCTCGAGAGATTTGAGATCGAAATCGTCGTCCAGTTGTTCGTTTCGCTTTCCATTTCATTTTCCTCGCATTCTCTACTGGGAAAACAAGCGATTTGTCAGAGTATCCAGAGAATCAGGAAACTGGTTGGAGAAAAAAACAGAGACACAAAGGTTCCTGGTCAACACATTCGCCTTGTCTCAAGTGCGAGTTGTACTAGGGCAACAGGAGTGACCCTCCAATTATAGGAACTCCCAGCATACGGGATGACACAGAACTGCCGAATGCGCGCTAGAGATGATCAAATACCGGTCAGAGCAGGTGAGAGAGCACGGGAAATGGAGAGACCATGGTTTGTGGCGCGCCAAATCGAATTAGATTTGTGCGGAAATTGTGCGCGCCAAGGATCAATCTGATATAGGCCGAACATCGTCCCTGGCTCTCTTCATTCGAGTACTATCTAGGTAGACAGAAAGATTCAATAAATGGAAGAACTGCTCATCTATGGAAGGGAAGGGGTAAAATTGGCAATGAGGAAACTCGGAGATCTTTTTTGGCCAGTAATTGCGAGTCAACACTGCACTATACGACAGCTGTTCACCCTTAAGAGATCGCGCGGAATGCAGATATTCTGGTAAAATGTAGTGGGCAACACGGAACGTGACCCCTAATATTTCTAGGAGCTAGGCCAGCGGTTATGCCAGCACGGTTAACACGACAGTAAGAGTCGGAAAATTGAAAGGCGAAAGCCTCCTTTCGTTTCCCCAGTCGGCATGGCGTAAAAGCAGAGAGCGAGAGCAAAAAGCGGATGCTTAGTGAAAGGAAAAGTCGATCGGGGAGCCGATTTCGAGCCGAAGAATGACTGTAATCTCGGGTGGCGATCAGCACAGAATGGAATAGAGGGGAGGGGGGATGAGCAGAGATGTAATCTGAGGCAGATCCACTCTAATGAAGAAAAGGAAAGGGAATTAGAGTGGAAGGGAACCGGCCGGGGGCCCTTCTGGAGGGCGAAATGGACTGGGAATGCACTTGCACGATACATTAGGCCCATTCGTCACACCCAATCGAACAACTTTGCAAAGCAAAATTCGCAAACAATATTAGTCGTTGATGGAAAAGTAGCGAAAACGAGTGGAACACATGGAAGGCTTCGTCCATTAATTGACATCGTCGCGCTTCTTTTCAGCTAATAAATTGATAAATAATATTAGTCTCAAAAGAGTAGAGGGAAAGTAGAGAACAGTCGTTGCAACAGTTCCTAGGGATCTCTAGAAATGTAGTTATTCCGGTTAAACATATTTACCGTTGCAGTCTCCGCAGACAGACAGACGTTAAAATTTCCTGTTATCTCCTGCAATTTGTTGTGCCCTCAATTTATAGGTTGATAATTTCCATTGATCTCTGTCCAGAACGTCGCTGCATAGGACAAGTCTACGGTATGACTACAATCTAACACCCCAACTGATACTGGCAAGTTCCTTTTCACGTATTGACTGCAAAGTGGGATGGATCTTCGATAAGTCTGTGCATAACCTTTTGCATAGATCAGTTGTCAAAATGATTACACTTTTGTAACTCTCGGAAGTGCTGAATGCTGTGGCAATTGTTGAAATCTCTGTAGAGATCTGTTCTACTGTAATGGATTATAAGATAACAAACAGATTACAATCTAGAGGGCCTTCTCATGTTTTGAAAGCAAAGTGCTCGATTCTGTGCAAAGGCATCATGATGGAACTTCGATTATCTAAAAATTAAGTCATCTTTGCACAAATCTGTCCTAATCTAAGTACAATCTTTTACCTTCGCGGACAACAACGAGTTCATGTTTTCACTGCAATGCAACGTATTTGCATCTAAGTCTCTAAAGCGATAGTTCTTCAATATTTCGTATCCATTTCTTGCATGGCCGACTGTTTGTCCACCTGTTGATCTGTTCCAAAAAGTGATCGATCTCTCGAGTATCCAGATAAGATTCTTGTTCCTTATTGCCCATCGTTCCATTCTACTCGGCCATGTTTCGTTTGAAAATAGAAGATCTTATCGGCCGCCCGAATCACGTTTCATTCGAAGGGAAAACAGCCGATACGCCTCTTCTTGTGAACATTACGATTGGAATGGACCGAATCATACGTCAGGGAGTAGTTCAACTGTATCGAACGATTCGCTTCCTCGTAAGAACATCAACGTACATTTACTCGCCACACAACATACTTGAGAAACCTTTAAAGAACTCTTTATGCACACCCGTGGCATAGTAAGGCTGGAGTGCAACAATACGTCAATCTAGATAATAATCTTGATAGCGTCCCTTAGGGCTTCACCCGATCATAAGAGAAACGGGGGGACATTGGTTATGACAGTGTAGGGCGATACTATTAATATTTTAAATGCAATATTTTCACTGCCGTGCCAGACTGCTAATCGAGTGGTGGGGGCTCTTGGAGTGGTTTGAGAGTGGTTCCCTCCTGATTATCGTTGCTGATGAAATGCTCATCGCGTCTATTGAGATGCCTCGCAGCGTCGATTGATTGGCTTCCGTGAATTTCCTGGAATTTATACACTTAAACCTTTAGTTTTACCAGTAACATGCGAGATCTGAGAGCCTATACTGGCTAAAACTAGAACGATTTTCGAAATATACATACCTCTTGGCCACAGCTCTCGGCTGGCTCATCGCTAGCACGGGCATGGACGCTCTTCTGACGTTTGGAGCGAATTTGCGCTTGAGTAGGGCTGCAAAATGTAATCCGTGAGGGAAAGTTCACAAAGATGATCTTCGTCTTATTTTAGTGAAGCTCCTTGATGAAAATGGAGGAAAAAGCAGCTGCG
>LS532879.1:35521-51935 GCA_900490775.1 Pristionchus maxplancki | reverse complement strand
TCGAAATATACATACCTCTTGGCCACAGCTCTCGGCTGGCTCATCGCTAGCACGGGCATGGACGCTCTTCTGACGTTTGGAGCGAATTTGCGCTTGAGTAGGGCTGCAAAATGTAATCCGTGAGGGAAAGTTCACAAAGATGATCTTCGTCTTATTTTAGTGAAGCTCCTTGATGAAAATGGAGGAAAAAGCAGCTGCGAAGTCGTTGGGATAAGCGTGCAACCCTTCAAGGCAATATCCTCCAATTTCCTTAAACATCTAGGCTTCACCACCTACACTCAACTTTGATTAACAAGTTGGTGTGTTATTTCTGGCCCAAGTCACCTGGTTTGCACCTCCACACATGAAAACGGTTCAATTGGATAAGCGACTTACAATTAGGGACTATCTCTAATAGTCTTACAATTAGTCACACCGGGATTTCCGGTCACCTTTCGGTTTCTGCTTGCTAAGTAGTGCTTACTTCTACTTCCTCTCCAAATGTTGGCCTCTTATCTGATCTGACCCGCGTTCAGAAAGTTAGATCTCGAACGCAGATACTGTGAGGAATTCACCCGATTTTTGTTTCCGCGAAGAACATTCCTTGTTTTTATTCGATCTTTGTTTTTCATGGGTTATACATCAATGAACGGACACTTCCTCATGTATATTTTTGTATTTCTGCACGTAGGAGTTGTACTGTCCTAGCCCTTTAGTTCACGTATATCAACTTATTTTCAACATAACATGACCACCCTAAAAGGGGCAAAACAGAACAAGGAAATTACGGGAGTCACAGAGCAATCGTTAATGGGACTCACCAGGATTGTGGTATTGCTGCTGTTGCTGCTGGGCGGAGAATTTGCGGATTTCCTGCAGGATTATCATTATTTAGAGTGCGGAATTCTGAAATAAACGGAACGGATAATTCATTTTCGAAACTCTACCTGCAGAGAAGGATGCACTGAGAGCGACGGCAGGAAGTGATCCGTTAGATGAACCCTGGATTCCGTGTTATGGGCTGCGTCCAGAGGGTGTGTTGGACCAGATAGGAAGGTGGCCGAGATGGGGCCTGCAAGGATGATGATAATCTCCCTCTCTCATGCAATCAACGGCCACATCATCATGGCCGGTTCGGGACATTACCAGACGCATTGCCTGATGTCAGGATAAACATAAAATGAGGGAGATGAGACCTACCAAACACTGAGACCAAAGAGGTGTAGAGGGAGATGATGGAGAACATGGTCACGGTGAGGATCAGGACGAGCATCAGCCAGGTCTGAAATGGTCTCACTTATGTTTCAGGCCCTGCTAAATCAGCATCAGCCAGGTCTGAAACATGGGTATCTTGAACTATTTTCGATCATTCGGTAGGTTTTTCTGGGCGAAAAAGTGAGAGAGGTGCCCAAAGACAGGACCTTGAGCCCTTGAAAAGCCTAGAAGAACTCTAAGTCTGGAACAGCTTCACTTTTTAGAGATTTAGATCCCCATCTGGAACATCTTTTGTTTTTCGCAAGATTTGGTTCTTCGAAATGAACAAATTTTGGTGGTGAAAATGGATAGAATCCTTTCAAGATGTGATATTTGCTGCCTTGCTAGATTTGTAGACAATTCTCACCACATGAAGTGAAGGGAAGGTGCACAGGAAGGCCATCGCTGCTGCATATGGAATCCCGATCGAGGCCAGGAGGGAGTCCAGTGAGTCGAAGGACCGCGTGGGCTGCTTGCGCTTGCGACTCTGCAATGACTCAATTTCCTCTGAAATGCATTACGAAACGTCCTCATCTACGCTCCCACTTCAGCGAGTATAGATACACAACCTACGTCTTCATTCAATTGGTATCGTCTTATTGAGACATGACAAACCTGTCGGAAGCAGATCGAGTATCGTATTGTTGCATCCAGAGGTAGAATGATGGCGAGGAGCAGGAGGGTGGGAGCGGAGGGCGCGCAGATTTGGCCGAGGCATAACTGGAAGGATGAATATGCTTCTTGATGCTTCACATTTTAGAGCCGAGAGAACATTAAGAGCCCCCAAGAAAAGATCTCACCAGTATAGTAAAAGTGGTAATAAATGTAGAAGTAATAGTAGCGAGAGAGATGAGGGCGAGAATTAAGTTTCTGAACATTTTCAATTAATTTCATCGATTTGAACATTCCAAACCTGCACAAAATGGGTAGAATCAGCAGCGAAACGGCGAAGGGAATTCCCGAGGTCTTCAGAAGGAGAATGACCATTTCTCGTGACTGTAAGGATTCAAGATGTTATCAACCTCGTCTCGGATGTGCGTTTGTATCGAGTAACTGCGAGACGCATTTCATATTCTCGCATGTATTCTCACATCTCTAGACCTAATTCCCTAGGATGTCCTAGAATATTCCCCATGCATAATAACATCCCATAATTGGCATGTTTTGCTGTCTCATGCATACGCATGAGCTCTCTCAGATACTTTCTATGAATATCTCAGGATTATCCGGAAATACCCCTTGCGGGCATCCCCTAATAGCAGATACTGCGCACTCGATTTCATTACGCAAGAGAGTTCTAGGACTTCTCAGGTGAAAATAGAGAGCAAGGCTTGTTTGTGACTTGTCAAAGCTAGCATGATTAGCGCTGTCAGACTTTGCATTAGAACCGTCAGACTTTGTGACTTTGCAACAGCTAGGAAGAACAGAGCAAGATAACGGCACTTACCAGTGAATCCAACCCCGTTGCTGATCTCAGTTCATAGAAGTCGAAGATAGCACAGATGTCGTAGAATCTGAAAACTGACCATACATTGAAGCCCATGAAGGGAATCACGCAACTCTTACTGAGAGTCTGGGTGCTTGTGCTGTTTTGGGGGTCTTCACATAGAATAATAATTACTAGCATTTTTATTATAGGGAGGGGGACAAATTGATAAGAAAATGGATTGTTGTATTACCCTTATCATCCAATTACAATGATACCTCCTCTCTTCCTAGCATAACTTGATACTTGCATGAAGTACAAGACCCCCTCAACAGCATATGCGCCAGAATCTTTATGTCTACGTCTTCAAGATTAACGTACTTCTTGTAATTTGATCATGAATAAGGTCTAATGCCCATTTACGCGCCAAGCGACTAATAAGGAAGCCTTCCCTGACGTTCAACGGAAATGCGTCAATACATCTGAGCTGTTTTCGCCCAGTCTTACACCAGGTTCATCTTCGGGAGTGTTTTAGCGTCATGAAGATCATGAAGATAACATCACTACGGAAAGATGGCTAGTACAGAAACCGATAGCTTTTCTCAGAGTGGAACAGAGATTTAGCGACAGTCTTCACAGAAAGAAGTACAAGGATCCAGACTGGATTAATTCTTTACTCGTGAAGTTAAAGTAAAACCCACATCATCCCTACACAGGCGACCACGTGGAAGGCAAGAATTGCTTCGGGAGCTCTCGAGATGGATACACGAACGAGGCGAACGATGAAGTGGAGGGTGTAGATGACCTGAAGAGGAAGAATAAATTCAGTCTGCGATACAACAATGTGTCGGTTGGGTAGTAACGGTAGAAAGGCTGGCTAACCTTCTCCTCTATAAACGCCCTTAGCTTCCGCCACAGCGCCCAGTCGCAGTTGGAGGTGAAGTCTGGCGTCCATTCCTGAAGATTTCTTACCAATTCTTCACAATCTGTCAGCATTTATCCCAATTTTAGAGAAAATGATCGACGTATCACCGGTGTTGGAATCCATAATTCTTTTAGAAGGAAGATGAAACTCACCACGCTCCTCTTCTGCCTGTAGATGAACAGGGACGGCAGGAACAACAATGACAGCGGAAGATGGACGAGGAAGGAGAGGAGCAGGAAGAAGGAGAGACCGTGGAAATGAGGAGAGTGCAGGGAGGCCTGAACTCGTATCATTAATTTCCAACTGATTATATCATTTTTGTGTATTTGCAGCATATCGGAATAAATCTAATGAATGAATCTCTATCATTATTCTTTGATGAAGGCTCTGGTGTGGAATGGCATGAAGAATGCCAGTCAGACTTCTTTGTTACATGGTCATGCGGAATAGACAGCGCAAGTGAAAATACGGACCCCTTACCACGAGTTCCCACAGCCATTCATTCTGTGAGACACGTATTTTGTAGTAAACCGGACGGAGATGGAAGGAATATAATGATTAAGAGCATTGTCTCACCCCACTGATCATAGCAACAGCCGCTGCAGGAAGGAGGATGAGGAAGATGGATCTCTCGAAGCAGGTCTGGAGAAGACGAGGAAGGGGAGCTTCCATCGTGCCTTTTCTGTAATTGTCAGTTTATCAGATTCTTTCTAATTTGTGACGAAGTAAGCCATAATGAGATAGTAGAGAAAGGTTACCTGGACCGTTTCCAGTTCTTCCTCGTCGTCAGCACATTCGCCAATCCAATGAGGAAGGGAGGCAGCATGATGAGGGAGAGTGAGGGATGGGTGGATAGGGTCTGGAACAAAGGAATCATCCTTCTTCTACTTCGTTTCATCATTCTCCTTCTTTGCTAACAACGAAAAACGGAAAAGGATTAGATATTGATGCGTTATGGATCAAACACCTCTGACAATCTGCAGATGGTAATTGTCATGGGAGATAATAGGCTATCCATGCTGAATACTGTCACACTGATAAGATATAGAGCCAGATATTAATTACCATGGGAAAGAGCGGAGCGAGCATGAGCAGCAGCAGGTTGAGGTTGCAGAGGAGAAGGGAGGAAACGAGGAAGACGACCTGAAATTGATCAAATAGATTAAGGTTTAATAGATTACTTTGAAGTTCTGTGGAAATTCGCTCAAGGCGAGGGTTTTCTACTCAATCTTCAGAAAGAGAGGGGTCTTGAAAAGAAGTCCGGGTTTGATGGTCGGGAGATGAGAAGTAGAAGGACTTCCTAATAACTCCACAAGTGCATGCCCATAAAGAAGGAATAAGACGGAAATGTCTGGCTGAATGTCTACTCTCGAGGGGAAAAATTATACGCCGACTAGGACTACTGAAAACATAGTATAGTTGAGAAGCGGTCTGTTAAGCTCCAGTGTAACAACGCAGTCCATTAACGAAACGCACCGGCGACAGCGCCAGAACCCCGGCCGTCACTGCGGCCACGACGGAGGGAAGGGCGAAATGGAAGGCAGAGAGGAAGACGTCGCGTTGAGAGGTCGAGTTGGCGTCGCCGTTGAGCGAGGAGAGGGAGTCATCGACGAGGGCGGAGGACAGCGTCTGGAATAGGTTGTCTTAGGATCAAGCATACATAATCTTAGGTACTATCATCCTCTTCAAGAGAAGGCTAAGCCTGAGGAATCACTTTCTATTAAGATAGATCTAATTTTGATGCTTTTATGGCACTTCTCAAACTGCGTTTCATTGGCCAAGAAGGGTGGTGTAAGATGAGTTGGATGGTTGATTCACCTGCGTCGTCACTGCGCCCAGCAGCAGAGTTAGTGTAGTGAAGAAGGTGATGAGAAAGAAGGCCGAGGGATGGTGGAGGATGGTCGGGGAGCATCTGAAGGACGTCAACGTTGAGAAGTGAATTTACACCAAAGGACTTAATTGATCGATCGTTGCGCCTCGAGCGTTGATAAAATATGTAGTTATTAGCGTTTTATCATTAGGTAAGTCTTGGAAGACGGAATCGCTTCATGACACGTGCTACCTCACTTCCCTAACGGGCAAATTATCTAGCATAAAAATGCGAGCGATCCTTGAAATAGCCCTAATTGAGAGTCAATTTGAGACTATCTCGCTAGGGAAGGAAGCACAAATCGCATTCTCCTCTCGCATTCCGCTAATTTTCGTCTCGAATTTCAATGAGATGAGCATAGATATTCTTTAGATTTTACTGTGCGACAGTTCACGTTAGAATTCGTAGTACATCTCTTCTTTCGGCATTTTTTTCACAACGGGAGTGCAGTGCGCCAAATGAAGAAAGGATTGCCATTATTCTAGTAAACGTTAGATAAGTGCTCACCTTTTAGCAATGTAGGCTCGCATCTTAGAAGGTATCGGGAAGAACAGATGAGTGAAGCAGAAGATATGAGAATGCCAGATATATCCCGATACCCTCTCCCTTCTCTCTTCTCTGACTCCGCCCCCTTCCATCTAGGAATTCTCGACAGGATTAGCGGCGTTTTATCGCAGATAGAAGACCTGAGTCAGGCTCTCTCCTAATGGCGTGCTCTCTAATCGGTTAGGTAAAAATCTAATGTAACGACGCACACTCGTGGTCATCTTCAAAGAATCAGACTCTTGATAATTAGGAAATTGTGAACCGATTTTGGATTACGAGAAAAGGGTAATGTGTTCCGTGTAAACCCACTGTAATGCATCAATAATCATAATTTAATAGGCTGAGTCATCTTTATTCGAGAAAAATGCGAGAAAATGAGATCATAGCGGGGGAATTGGACACACGGGAATAAGGATTCAGAAAACAACATAATGGTCAACGATCACGGTATTATGCGGAGGATGTTCGGACCTCGGATGATTTATCTCTTCTCTGCCTTCGTTCCTTGAAGGAATTGCTGAACCTGGCCGTCGGAGACTTCTGAAATGAGATCTTTAGGCTATTTTCAGAAGTTTTTCTCTAATTGTAGCGTACACATTATCCAAATTTAGAAAAAAATAAGAAAAAAGGGTTCATAAATTTTTTCTTCGAGTCTACTCTTTTTCGGCGCGTGCCGGAAGCAACAAATTACTACACACGGCGACTACAATTCGGCAAATCCGCTCTAAGATTCTCGATTGGAGATGTATTCTGGGGGAATGAGAGCTGCAAAACACATGCAATTTCAGCTCGGAACACGATTCGGAGCAAATAGCGATGTAATTTTAATAGGATTTGAAATAGCGAGTGAGCAGGAGAAATACTCGTTCTGAGCAGTATCTCCAATAGGCATAATATTCACATGAAGGTCAGATAGCATGAGAAAAAGAGGAATTTTTCCATAGTGGTTCTAAATTTTATTTGAATACGAAATTGCAGGTGTTTTGCGGAAAAATTGCAGGACATCTCAAAGACTCAGACTCAGATGATTGCTCTTACCCGCAATAGCGGGCGCCTTCACGTCCTTCTCAACGTTGACGTCCTTCTCAACATTCTCAAGTGCCTCATCTGCAGAGAAGGCTGCACGACGACCTTGCAGGAGCTCAGCGTTGGCGAAGTCAGATGTGAGAAGGACAGAGGATCTGAAAGAAGGAACATTGCTCAGTTCAACATATCAATTTCTTATTTTTGTTAGATGCGAGCAGGACTGAGAAGTAGAATTCGAAATACGGATAATCGTCTCTTCATTTTACACACTCCCTCGCGTCTCTGACCGGTGAGAGATTGTGTGAAACGAAGAGACGGTTACCCGTATTTCGAACTCTAGTGAGTAGGGCTGAGAAGTAGAAAAGTTATTCAAGGATCAGCTGAATACTATTAGTTTCCCATTTGAGACTCATAATACAGCCCTCGTATATTTCTGCATACTAATATGAGCCCAAAGATCTAGCACGGACTAGGTGCAGCGTCTGTACTTGAGTGCAGTAAGTATCCATTGCTGAAGACGATTTAGAAGAACCTCAGGATTTCAAAGTACATTGAGGTCGTCTAAGTGTTTTCCTAGACACAAGATACGATTTACTCGCTTATTTCCTTGTTTGAGATGCATTTCAAACTCGTACGAGCCTGTTGAGCTCTCTGACGTTTTCGGAATGTTTACAAGCAGGAGAAGAGGGAGGGTTGAGCGATATTAGAAGGGATTGATGCGGGACTCTCATCACATTCTCTCCGTTGCACACGCTCTCTCGCATCTCTGACTGGCGAGAGATAAGGTAAGAGGAAGAGAGACGAGAACATACGTAGGAGGGGATAATCTAACCAGCGTCCCTCGGGCTCACTTTCACTAATAAAAATCAGAGATTTCTAGTAAGAAGGCGTGATCATTTGGCCAGACTAGTAGACGTATTCACACCTAATTTGTTGACGATCGAGTGAGCTCTTGACGGAGCATCCCTTCTCAGAATTACTCGACGGTTTGAGGAAGTATAGTGAGAAAACACCCATGGAGTTGTGTAATAGCAAATAACAGACGGATTCTCGTAAATGGTCATTTAACTAAGAATCCGTTGTCACGTCAGTCGCACATATTGTAATTTGCAAACATACGGCGTCGATCATATAAGGTGTGGTTGATGTCTCAGTAAATGTGCCCGCTTTTTATTATTACGCAACTTTTCTTTCGCGCACCTCGCATCTCAGGAGCAAGTTACGCAAAAGTAATCGACTTACGGAGTGGATGTAGGTGGGACGGCGAAAGCATCCCTCATGTACGGAGTGGTGCTCGTCTCGGTGAATGCCCCAGTAACTACGGGCATGGGTGGAGGAGGAGGCACGGGTGTGGGGATGTTGATGGGCTAAATCGGAGCGTTTAGTTACGGTCGCTGCAGGAATTCGTCTGTCTTGATTCATGAACGCTGTTTTGGAGGTCCAATGTAGAAAAAATATTTGAATACCAGAGGAGAGGATGATTCCGGCGAGTAGGCTGCTGGGAGGAGAGCTCGGGACAGAGCAGGAGCCCTCTCGTAGTAACCAACTGCCCCGCGACCGTCGGCGACCTGAATTTAATTATTAAATTAATAATTAATTTGGTAATCAATTAATCAACCAACCTTGATGGCATCCGCGTAGTCCCCAACAGCGCGGTACGGGAGGGACGCGTAGCTCTTTAATTATTAATTAGTTAATTAATTAACTTAATTAAAAGCTTGTGTGCAGTGTTGTAGCGGCCTTGACCATTGCACGAGTTAATCACTGATAGAGAAGCAGATTGCGCAAGTTACGCAGTTCTGATTGATTAGGTATTGCTCTCATTTCCAGCGGAAGGGTTAGACACTCTTTGCTCTATTCTTGCTGGTCATTGACAAAATGAACGCTGACACAAATCTTCGCCCTTCAATCGTCATCAAGAGACATCCACCCTCATTTCAGGCTACATACGCACGAAATGTGTTTGTGCATCATGAAGCCTCATTCCACTCATATCCTCAGGGAAATGTTATTGCTCTCTCGCTTTCGCATGCTCTCAAGCTACGTCTGGTCGGAGACTAAATTGTTTTCTCATATTTCCATCTGCGTAGACACGACCGGGTTTTGCATCATCGGCATTAGCTCATCCGCATCAGCATTAGGGCCGGGAATTATCAAGCCAGATTTATTCGCAGGCAACAGCGTAACGATAACCAACGTAAAGATAAACAAGCAAAACAAAGCAAGGGGCAAATTATTAGAGCACTCGTAGGGCTGTGGCGGTTGTTCAGGCAGAGGAGGCGAGGAGTGGCAGGTCAAACCTTCGAGAGCGGGGAGCGGGCATATCCGCCTCCAGGCATGTAGATTCCGTACTCGCCCAGGGTGCGACGAGGCGCGGAGCTGAGAGAGATCATAGATCAATCTAGATATTTGGAGAACTCTTCTAATTTGGCAGGTAATCCCTGACCATCCCTGCAGGTCTCTGATCATCGAGACAGATAGCGACAAGGAAATGAATACCTGTAAGCGCCCAGAGATCGATCCACGTAGACGTTAGATGATACAGGAGCAGCGTAGGAGTTGAGGGCCTCGGAGTAGGCCTGAAATAGGGATCGTAATATTCGCGTGCGAGCAATGCATAGTGATTGCAGATTTATCTCTTATAAAACGAGATTCGATCCGGAAATGGGTACAATCTAGCCAGACTGTCTTTATGTCGTCACTTTCTTAACAATCGGACCTTCTTGTATGCATCCGCGTACACTGCCCTTCTCAACGCCTCGTATCTCCTCGTGCCATAGCTGTACTCGCCAACGGGGCTGGCATAGGCGGCAGAGGGTGAGGCTGTATTTATTAGTGTTTTTAAAACGGAAACGGAATGATCATTGCCGTCCTTCAACACTCCAAACCTTTACTGTGTCTTTGAAACATATCCCATATTCTTCACGGGACATATGATAAAGATATCGCTGTTGACTTACCGTATCTCAGAGCATCAGCAGCTGCGTAGCTTCCCCCTCTATTGCTGCCGACGTAGGAATCAGCCCCGGGCGCTGCTGAAAAGTCAGTTATCGATTGGAATTAGGGGGACCTGAATACCGTATCTGAGGGCATCCGCGGCCGCATAGCTTCCACGGAGGGCGTTCTTGGCAGCGTAAGAGTCGGCTCCGGCTGCTAAAATACTTCCTATCAAGAGGAAGTAGCCGACTAGAGTGGGATGCATGGTGAAAGAGTGAGATTCGCTTTAGACGGTGGTCAATTAGTAACCTATCTCGGTGACCTTGTCCTATTAGCTTGGTTTGCAGGAATATTGAGCAAGATCACACGTACCGAGCAATGTTCTCGTCTCTTAATATCACGTGATCTCTCGTCGGTCAGAGAGGCGAGAGAACATGTAAAAATGAGAGACACCGAAAATATCTCACGTACCATATCTCAAAGCATCAGCAGCTGCGTAGCTTCCTCCTCTAAGTGCGTCTTTGGCTGCATAGGAGTCGGCACCGGATGCGGCTGAAAAGTCAGTATTATACTGCTTTCGAGGTACTCATACCGTATCTTAGAGCATCTGCAGCAGCATAGTTGCCTCCACGAAGAGCATCCTTAGCAGCATATGAGTTGGCTCCAGAGGCCGCTTAAAATCGTCCCTTTACATAAACAGAGTGAAAGCGAGAGAAAGGCCTCATTGATCTATTTCAATGACTTTTCTTAGCTTTCGTACCATATCTCAAAGCGTCCGCTGCAGCATAGTTTCCTCCAAGGAGAGCTTCTTTGGCTGCATAGGAGTTGGCGCCTGATGAGGCTAAAAGCAACAACAATAGTCGTTGTCATTTTACAACTATGTTTCAATTTTCATCTCGCATACCATATCTCAAAGCGTCCGCGGCCGCATAGGCTGCGCCTCCTCTAAGAGCATCCTTGGCAGCATAGGAGTCAGCTCCACCAGCGGCTGAAAAGTCAGTCTTCGATTGATATTTCAAAATGTTATCTACCGTATCTCAAAGCATCCGCAGCCGCGTAGTTTCCGCCTCCGAGGAGAGCGTCTTTGGCAGCATATGAGTTGCCACCGGCAGCGGCTAAACCGAGTCTTTCTATTTTGAATGATTGTTTTCTTTATCTGCCATCAGACCGCGCTTTTACAGGTGTAAGGAGGAGAGAGACTACATCACAAGAACGCATCGCAGCGGTATTAGATCAAAGTGGACCCAGTCTTCGCCCAAGCCTACCATATCTCAGAGCGGCATTCTTCACAGCGTATGCGTCAGCTCCAGCGTAGCCAGCTCCTCCTCTGAGAGCAGCCTTGATCGCGTAATTATCGGCGGGCGCAGCTGGAAAATCAGTTTGCGATTGCACTGAGAACAGTAAATCCTACCGTATCTAAGCGCATTCCTAGCCGCATAGTTGTCGGCTACATTAGCTGCGAATCGATAATCAATAAAAATCAATAATTGATGGTACCGTATCGCTGGGAATCCGCGTAGGAGCCGCGCAATTGATCCCTGGCAGCGTATGAGTCAGCATAGGAGAGGGGAGAACGCGAGAGCGCGTAGTTCTTAGCGGCGTAGGAGTCGGTACCACCGGCTGCTGAACAAACTGTCTATTTATCTCGTTTGCAAAAAAAACTGTAAAGGTATTTATGAAATTACGGATGAGTTTCACCCGTCCAAGATGACATAAAATACGGAGTAACAGAGCTCTATTGTCGTTGAATGCAGAATAAAACATATCAATCCATTTCTCACCGTATCTCAAGGCATCTTTCGCAGCGTAAGAGTCCGCTCCCGCTCGGTACAGCGTGCCCCGAGCGATGTAGGCGTCTCCTCCTCCTACTCCGTAGCCTGAATTACAGAAATAGGTCATTCGAGGTCGCGAAGACAAGCATGAAGCTATTTCGGTGATTCTATATCTTGATACGCCTACTACAATATTTAGCAGGTTTATGGAAATCGAACCTGCATAACTCGGCTCAGCGAGCCGAATCCCTCCCGCTGACCGCACGTAAAGATCATTGGCAGCGTAACCATTCCCGTATCCGGCATAGCCACCGGCAGATACGAGTGATAATGATGATATTAATAGTAACATCTGAAGAGATTGATCGTCCATCGATAGAGTACGTTCAAAGACAAAGGGGCTCAGACAATTGGAATTAATGAAAGAGTTTCGATGGTCGGAAATGTGCAGAAGTAGCAACAAATCAATAAGTTAGAAATGTTTGAAACCATCTCGAGATTAACTATAAAGTGCAGTGAAAGATTCGCTATTGCGACCAATGAGAAAAAGAAGAACTGATTAGCTGTTTTGGACGAGAGAGAGAGGGTGGACTAGCTAACACTGTTAAAATCCGGTGAACTTTCTAGAGCAGCATTTCATTTCGAGTGTCCTCTCGCTTCTTTGGCAGACGATAAAGTATGAGAAATTAAGGGAATCAAGCAGTTTCGACAGTTAAAACAGTCGATGAGCTGCCCATCGGGCGGTTAAGGGAAGTTTAGCTGGTACTCATCGGTGAGGGGCATGGAAGTATGTAAAAATTTCCTAAATTGTTTATGGAAAGGGAGGCAAAGACGTGCGATGCGGTAATTCCTCGAATTTCCGACGTTAGGGATGTGTCAAATAGCCGATAACTGCATAAGGAGTGGAGGGAGTGGCAGGGCGAAACTATTTACGCTATCCTATCTATTCGGTGAACGTGATGCTGAATGAGCTCTGTGATTAGAATAGTTCAAGGTTTGTTTAGAACTTTGAAAACTCTGCGAATCAAAGCATTTCACATGTTGAATTGGTTTGAGAAACTGGGAATGGCTTGTACTCGATCAATGAGACAAAACTTCACATGATTGACTTGTTGCATCAACGATTCCATCATCAAAATTCAATTTCATCAATTGAATCCCAGAAGTTCCGCACCATTTCAATGCTCAAACAGTGGCTGAGACTTCCCTGTGATCAGACCACACACTGGTTTCAGACTATTCTCTGCTTCTTTCTCTTCCTAAGCTTTTAATCTTCTTCCCCTCTCAATCTCCCGGCTCATCAACACGTTATCACGTGCGGGAACGAATTCTGGTTCAGATGACCAGGAAACGTGGTCAACGATGACGTCATTTGCTTGAAGTATTGTTGCTCCACTAGAATAGAGCTGATGAGACCATCAATAGGACGGATCAGTCTCAAGGAAATGTGCAAAAGGTGCAAACAAACAAGAGTAGCATCCGGGATACTGAAGAAGAGCCTTATCGTTATCACTTATCAGAGCCGTTCCAGAATACACGCGTGTGAAGTGGGGACCGTTTCTTGCTCATTTATCTATCTTCTTACTTCCAACCCTCCTCAATCCCCATGCTCTCTCGCTTCTCTGCCATGGAAAGAGCGCTCAGCCGTCCCTCTTCTCGACTTCTTCCCCCTGATCTACCCCAGTGCACACGCGCTGTGCAAACAGTGACAGGAACAGCGAGATTCTCGTCTGACTCTCTCCATCTCGCGTGATCTCTCGCAAACTCTAGCCTGAAAGAGCCAGCGCCGGTGGTCAAGAGGGGCGTGGCCATCCTTTGAGGGTATTTAGGCCGCCTTCTGGAGTCAGGAGTACGGAAGTCTACTCAACGACGATGAGAAGTGTCCTATTCCTGACGACTACTGCGGCGGTGAGTGTTCCAACTGGTTTCTACTGCAACTTTTGGTTTATCTCTCATTCTTTCTCTATTTCTATGCAGTGCCCGTCCTAATCAGCAATCGAAACGCTTTTCTTCACTCAGCAACTTCGCCTTTACCGCTATTTCTATGCCGCAGAGACTATGCGTGGTGGACACTGTTTCCCTGGTGCGCGCAAGTAGCCAAACATTGCCTACGCCTTCCGGAAGATTCTACGCGTCTCTAAGAAGTTCAGAGCGGTTTTGGGCGCTCAGAATAGGTTATTTGCTGAACCATATCTACCAGAGCGCAGAGTTCACTGCTTTCTAAACGGAGAGGGGTTCAGCGGATTGTTAACAGCAATGAACCACTTGTTTGCGCGCGAATTCGGTTAAAAACAAACTGACGCAATTGGATCACTCGCTCTAAGAGCCGGAGAATACGGTCATCCGGGAATTGGACCATACAGCTAATTACAGATGCTGGCCCTGGTCGCTTGTCGCGGTCGCACCCGTCTGGACCTGTGCAACTACTACGCCATCCTGGGCAAGCTGGACGAGCACCCGGAGTGCGCCAACATGCGCGGCACCAATGCCCTCACTGGCACGACCACGACGAAGAGACCGAGGGGCGCGCCCACCACAAGCGCGCCAGTGCTGAGAGTCAGGCAGTGCAGCAGGTGAGACACGGGAAGTGTGCCAGCGGTTTGCGTAGATTAAGTATTGTCATTCAAAGTATGAGATATCAATCGGCAACTGTGTAGCACATTTCGGTTTGCAGAATATCTGAAGCTCAACGAATTCGTCTTCATTTACAAACATTGAAAGCGTTCTCAATGGTAATCTTTGCAGTGCCGTCGCCCTCACCCAATGCGCGTCCGACGCCATCACTTGCCCCGAGAGTGGGCAGGTCTGCACTCAGTCGGATGGAAACAAGTGCTGCCAGGTGGCCACTACTGGTGAGTTCTTGTTCAGTATCTTCACGACCTAATCATATCTACAGAAAAAAGACTTGTTATAACACTTTTTCAGCATAGATTGAACCCTTTTCTAGGAAGATCTTAGAGACACGTAGAATCTTCCGGAAGACAGAGGCAATGTTTGGTGTGTGTTCTCGTTTGCTCATACAGTGTCCAGCAACCTTCTGAAGCCAGTAAGTCTGCCCTGGATAAAAGAAATCCTCGTCTTCCTGGCGCTGAGCACTGTTTGGCTACTCCGCTATTCTGCGTGTACAGGAAGCAATGCGTGAATGGCGCGTCTTCTCGCTTGCTCAAACAGTATCCAGAGGCATAATCGCCGAGGGAGACAAGGAAGAGGGGGAGACAAAAAGTGACCAGTTCTCACGTGAGAGAGCACTTATGAGCACAGCTAGAGATCTCGGGGATGCGTGTGACAATCGAAGATGGAATAAGGAGATTATTAAGGAAATGATTCTCAGCCGAGCTCATTCAGGCATCCCCGTCTCGGAGATCAACGCAAAGCAGGGCAACTGCCCTCGCCCGCTGGGAATCAGCGTGCTCCAGGTGAGGAATGGGGCTGATGATTCGAGAAAAATATATTAGTTGTATTGCAAAGGACAAGTCAAACTGTTACCAACCAACCGTAGAACATTCTAATGAAGAAAAGAGCCTGAAACTCATGTGAATTCTACTAGCAAAAGTGAAACATCAGGAGAACGCGATTGACCTCCTATGATATTGTTTCATCATCATAATCATGAACATGTCTTTTACACGGCATTCTGTAGGAGGTGGGCGAGAAAAAGAGAGCAGCATAGAAAGAGAGGATTACCGTATATTTTTTACCCGCCTTTCAAGTTGCCATCCAGCCGGGACCGCGTTTTAGTCAATGGTCACGGAACTTTCAAATTGGCGCTAAAACGCCGTGTTTTGCAGGACAACGCGATCGGTTGCTGGCACGACGCCCTGTGTCCGGGCATCCAGAAGTGCTGCCTCGAGCCGAATCCGGTGACCAACTCGGCCACGAGAATCTGCAGGGATCCGGTCGGAGTTTCTAGTGAGTGAATAGCAATATTTCTCCTTTTGGATTAAAAACCTCACAACTACTACAGAAATATGTCAAAAAGTTGGTCAAACAGAGCGAGAGAGTGTGGGGAATTGAGAGAGTTAGGTCATTTCTCTAGTGATTTCATTGCAGGTTCCTCCATCTGTACCCTTCCTCTGGCCGTCGGATCGTGCACTGCTCCCTCGTCGAGATTCTACTATGATGCAGCAACTGGTGAGAAAGAATTTTTCCTTCAAGAGCAAATACAACTGCTAAAATAGTTATTTTGTGACGACCTTATTGTTAGTGATTTTGGAAAGGAATTGAAGAGTTTTACTATGATGCTGGTGAGCGATTTCGTTTTCCCCTGTCATTTTCTCTTATTATTTAACGCAGTGTTCAAATTTCTCACTATTTTCGCATTTCACAGCAGTTTTCATGCGTTCAAGTATGTTTCACGGGTCTCTGAAAGGGATGGATGAGCGAAAGAATTTCAATTTGATCCATTTGTTCTTTAGAAAAAAATGTTGCAGTCCAATAACCATTCCCTCCTTCAGGCAAGTGCTCGCGCTTCACATACTCTGGCTGCGGCGGCAACCCGAACAACTTCCAGTCGCTGGCATCCTGCCAGGCAACCTGCGGAGCCGTCGGTGGGTTACGGTAGCGGATAGAGAACTGACGTTTCTGAGCTGGCTTTTACGATAATTCATTCAGGTGTGAAAGGCACTCCCTCTTGCCCTGCTGATGCTTCAGTTGGACTCAACTGCCTCTTCGCGGTACGT
>LS532866.1:336303-379489 GCA_900490775.1 Pristionchus maxplancki | reverse complement strand
TTGACGTATCCTCTCTTCTAGCCCATGCACCCCCACCTCGTCCTATGAGAAACACTCATTGTTTACGTATTTCTCTACCATTCATTCCACGTAACTCTAGTTCCACCCTTGTATCTCGAACAATTCAAATTTGGAATTCCCTCCCTTCTGACAGAGTAGAGTCATCCCATAATGTCTTTTGTAGCTTTATTCGTTCCCAACCCTCTTCTTTCTACCCCCCTTCTATTATTGCCAACTGGCTCGATATTTGAAATTTGTTTCTCGTATTTCTGTCAAATTTCTCGTTTAGACCACCGCACCTGTCGCCGTCAACCCGCTCATCAATCCTGACCCTGCCGCAGGTAAATTCTAACAATAAGAATTTATCACTCTTCTTTTGCGACGCTCTATCAGTTTCTCTGATCGGCTGCAGAGCATGGAAAAGGAAAAGAGCCGCGCGTTTTTAGCAGGCCTGGTACCGATAGTGGCCACCACGACTACGGTTCTGCCTACCACGACTACCACATTGCTGCCCAACACCACCGTGGCTACCACAACCACTAGCAGCCTACTCTCGACCACTACCACGAAGCCCTTCACTACAACCACGACTGCGGGTTAGGAGTGGGGGCGTGACATTGGGTAATTCGAATTTAGGGGATGATCGAGTTTATCTTTGCCCTGACAGAGCGTGATAATTTAACATCACCCTTTCCAGTCTGCGTCGACAAGGCGGCTGCGAACTGTCCGTCGATGGCCAACTACTGTCTGATTCCTGACTACAAGACGATGATGTTCGACAATTGCGCGATGACATGCAGCGAGTGAGATACTTTAACGATTATTGCATGCGTTCTAGGAGCGCCGGGTTTATCTCTCGGCTCAGATCCGATATTATGAAAATACTTTTCCAGTTGTGGCGCCAACCCGAACAAACAAGCCGCGACTGTTGCCGTCTCTGGGAGAAAGAGACGAGATGCTGAGGTGACTCCGGATATGGTAAGAAATCACATCTCCTCTCTATTCTATCACCCAGCCACAGGTCTTCCCTCCTCTCGATGCTCCCCAAGTGCAACAGGATCTGCTCGGCGGCATTCTGGACGTGGCGACCGGCGTAGCAACTGGCAATGTCGGATCGGTGATCGGAGGAGCGGGCGACCTGCTGGGAGGTGAACATGATTTGCCTAGAAACGGATAGGTTTCATTGACAGAACAGTATGCTGTTGTTTAAACTTGCAACGTTAGTTCGAGCGTCAGGGGTTTTAAAAATAGGCAAATATATACAGGAGGCTCCTCATCGTCAAGCGGCACTGCTGCGGGAGGTTCCTCTATGAGTGCCAGTGGAGGCACAGCCAACTTTGGATCCCAGGTCAGGACTTTCGTCCACCTTGTCAATAAATTTTTACTTATAAGGACGGCCAGTTCAACTTCAACTTCAACTTTGACACGGATGTGTAGTGCACATAAACTTCCCGACTTTTGGCACCGACCAGAAGTTGTATCAATCATTTCTCGTTCCTCGTTTTCAATAATCATTGAAGGTAATCATAATGTGCAGATAAAGTAGTTCAAAGGCAGAGAAACAAAATATCCACTTTATTCACATTTTCATAGAATATATTTCTTGATCAACTCTAACAAAACATCATCTAAGTGACATCTAAACGCTCTGACTACCGACCACCTTCTGTGCCTTCCAGGTGTCGACCTGAAATGGCAAGCATGTAAAGGCTTAGATTGTTCAATCCTTTTATTTTTTCGGGATCACAGTATCAGTAGGGTCGAAAATACTCACAAAATTCTCGCAGATATTCCGAACTTGCAGCTTGTTGACCCACACGTAGCACGTTCCGTTCTCGCGGATGATTTCGAAGCTGAAATTTGAAGATCATGATTCCAAAATAGTGAATTTGGCAACTCACAGTTTGGTGACCTGCTGTCCCCAGACGGGGTGGTGGAGCTCGTATAGAAACGCATCTGATACGGCGATCCTCAACTTGTAGTCCCATTCCGTCTCTCCTGCGATCCCGCCACTTTGAATGTCGCACAGGGAGGAGATGTGTGTTAGCTGAAACAAAAGTGATGTGTTCCAATCAGAGAGAATGCGAAGGCAGTCCGGCTCTTACCTTATTCAAATACTGTGCCTTCCTCGTTGCATTCAATCGCACGAAGAATCTGTCAATCGCGTCGATGCCTTTGGGCTGAAATATTTTCTGTAATTCGATTTTCAGCAATCGATTGTTTTATTTTTCCCAGACATGATTGAAGGAGACTCACAAAAACATCATCGGCCCTCAGCCAATCTCGTTCTTTTCGTCCCTTCCATTGGATTTCAAACTCGCCCTGACCTACGGGAATGTCGTCCTGGACATAAAATTTCATGAATTCAGACGTCTTAAAACAAAATTGTTACCGCTCGGAGAATGTTGTGCGCGTCAGGATGTCTGAAGGCTTGGATTTGATCGATTTCAGTTAGCTTTGAGGCGGCTGTCTATGGACATGATGGGTGAAGCGGCAAACGAGTTAGTCGAGGGAACGCTATATAGTGCGAGATCGGACTGATGTCTAGACAGAGTCTGCGACATTGGAGAGGACGCGCCACTGTCATACCCAGTGGCAAAGCCTTGAACCCCAGAACTCTCGCATGCTAAGCGAGCGCTCTACCACTGAGCTATACCCCCGACTGGCAGCTCTCGTCTCTCACTCAAATATCAAGCCATGGCGATGAGTATAACATTATTTATTCAGTGCAAATGCTTGAAAAGATAAATGTTTAGAGATCCCTGATCTTGCTCTTGATGGACATACATGATGAGCAGCACAGCTGAAATTGTTTGCATTTTGCAAGGGAATACGAAAATAAACGCACCTTTGCAAAGTCAGCATTACCGCAGTAGTGTTTCAGCTTAGCTTTCGAGTACTTCAAGCAAGTTTTCCCGTTGATGTCTTGACATTCTGTGAATTATTTATTAAATTTATTAAACAAATAATATAAAAAACTCACGTTTGGCCCAGTTCGGATCGACAACGCACTCGCCTCTGTGGCACCACTGAAAAATGAGAAATTCTTGGACCAAGTGATGAAAATAGATTTACCTTGCCCATTCCGCATGGAGTTCCATCAAAAGCGGGCAAAAACGGCTTCGTCTCGCAGGGTTCGAAGCGTTTTCTGCAAAAGTAATATAACCGAATGCCAGCAAAAGATTCTGGAGGTATGGGGAATTGAACCCCAGCCCTCTCGCATGCTAAGCGAGCGCTCTACCACTGAGCTATACCCCCGTCTGGCAACACTCATCTCTCACCTGCTCCTATCCTTGCACCACTGCTGTTGGCAGAGGGGTGCAGAGGTGTGTTGACGAGGGTTCTGCAATGATTTTCATGGATTTGAATAGCATTATCGCGCTGTAAGTACAAATTTGCTGCTTGATTCCTCACCGGACAAACGGAGTAGTGCGGCCCGAACGCGACCTGACACACTTGACCAGTGGTGAAGTTCGAGCCTGAAATACACCAGTTCACGATAGACTGGAATACGGTAGGCCACGACGGTATCGTATTCTCAGAGTACTACGGTAGTCGCTACCTGGAGGAGGTGGCGCGGCTGGCTGCGGTGTGATCTGCAGGCGTTTGTGCACGCACCAGGAGGCGGGATCTCTGAATGGTGGGTGTGATACATTATAGGCCCACTCTCCAAATCAGTAAATGACAATATTGCGTGACTCATGCAATATCTAAGAGAAAACTTGCTTGAGAAAGCTCTCGATGTGATTCTGACTGCAACTGGACAGTTTGTACGCGTTCTCTCCGGCTGAAATGATACGAGGTTTTATTTTTTGATTACAGGCAATCATTCAATCGAATATCTTGGACCCATAGAGAATGTGAAGCATTGGTGAAACACGAACGATTGGTAGCTATGCTTTCGGCTATTTTCGATAGGAGAAAACAAGATCTCTTACCCCTCGGCGATGGCGACATCAGAAAGTTGTGGTAAATGGGACAGTCTGGGGACTCCACCTCGAGGCCGTCGTGAAAGGCGCCCAGACTGAAATCGATAGTACTGTAGTTAAGGTAGATCATTGGCAAAAATCGATATCGATACAGTATACTACAACTACAGTAACATACCTGTGCACCAACTCATGCGCGGCGATCACCGCAGTCGCCATGCCTCCGACGTCCTCGATCACGGAGGAGGATTCGCCCTGACAATGAGATTGTCTGACTCTCCTTGTTTCTCGTGCTCTCTCGCACTGTCTAACCAGTGAAAGAGCACGTCTCTTACCGGTCGACACATCTGCCTTACATAAGCGATGCCCTGCGTCGCCGAGTCGCCTGGATCAAGGATGTCGGATTACTGGAGCAGATCAGGAGTTTCGAAATCCTTACCCGCAGCAGTCAGTAGATCAAACTTGGTGAGCATAATAGCGTGGTCGTGCACTGGGAGGAGGTCGTAGTTTACCTGAATTAATCATTTTCGTATTTTTTTCCAATAGAATCCACTCCAGAATCAAAAAGATCGACAATGTCTGCTCTTTTGCGGAAGCTTTGAAACACAACTCTATAAACTACGAAAAATGCAACAATAATACCTTGACCCAGTTCGTCAGTCTGTTGAGGGCGCTAGCCGACGAGAGCGAGTTGGACATTCTAAAGGAGAAATCTAACTAGGAGATCAAAGATCACCCTCACTCGGTCGTATTGCCCATCTCCGACTCGTCGAATCCATCGGAGAAGTCCTCAGACAGCGTCACATTCGAGTCGATTGTGCTGTTAAGGGCGGAATCGTAGTCGACGAGGCCGTTTCTGAATTGGCAAAGAACAAGATGAATTTCACAGGCGCTTCAAGAGAGATAAAGTGCGATCTCAATCAATACCCCCGTGGGATCCACAACACAAAAATGCCAATGATCTAACTTCAACGGGCAGTCGTCCCTCCTACTCGCGACGAACGTTCCCACCATCCTCAGCTCAAAGGCATGCGACTCGTAGAAGTCAGCGAAGATCAAGCGGAGCTAAAAGGACCTTGTGTTATTGTTATTTCTTTGTTATTGCTGTTATTGTTGTTGTTTTTATCAACCAAAATCCGTAAACCGACTTGTTCGAACAACACTCGCATATAGTCGTTGAGTGCTGCAGTCGCTTGGTCCTCGTTACCAGACATTTCCAGGAATGCCTGGAGAATAATCTCATGCTGCCAAGAACACAAATGAAATCTGACCTCGTACTCTGAGTGATCCGCCATGAACAGCAGATCGATGCCGAGTTTATCGCTAAAATCATCATTAAATAATAATTTAAATTAATGAAGATAACCTTACCGATAAATAGGACGATCAGGCTCGCTCAGCAGCAGTTTGTGCGCCTGAATAAATTTGTTTCTAAATTTTTCAATTTCATTTCTCTCTCCCGATTCCATCGTATCAACCAGTTCTTTTTTTCCTTGAAAGGACATGATAAATGAGAAACTGAGCAGGATAGGATGAGCTAAGCAGAGCTGGATGCAGACTCCTCATCAACAGCACTCTCTCCCCAGCCAGAGAGGCGAGAGAACAAGCAGCATCTAGAGCGTCCCCACACGTTTCCTCAAGAATTCCTCTGCGAGAAACAAAGGTCTGTCCCTCTTAACTTCGTATGCTCTCTCGTCAGTCAGACAGAGCAAGATAGTGTGCGATTTGACGAGAGTCAGACGAAATTGCTAGAGGGAGCCCCATCTGTGGGCGCAAGCTAATTCACGTAATGCGATTGGGCTCGAAAAGGCCCCGTAAAAGGAGGGGACCCTCTTAGATTTCGCCCGAGAAGGGAGGAAGCTAGAGAGATTGAGGACGAATGAAGGAGGACTGGCGTCCAGTATCCTCTCTCGCTACCTCGCTACGTGGTTTCACCCGTTTTTCTTGTTCGACTTGATGTCATCCGTACATCAGTACATTATTTTTCGCATCGGTTTTCGTAAGAATATTTCACGACCCTCTACTAAATTATCAATTCTGCGATAGACCCCTTACGTAGAACTGTTGAAACACATCCGAACCGCATCGGCTGAATGACAATCGTGTAAATTGACAAACCTTTCGAAAGACGACGCCCTTGTTGACCTCTTTGCGTGTGAAAACGACTCCGCAATCTGAATGTTAATTAATTTATTTATCTTGCAAACTCGCTCACCAGTCATCTCCAATCCCAGAAGCAGCAATAGAAGCTGTAGCTGCATCGCTTCTAAAATGAAAAAAACGCGTTTGTACTTTTTCGCCACAATGAAAATCTATTTCCTTAAAGGCTATTCCTACAAAATATGGCAGACCAAGATAGTAGCCAGTGTAACGAGGAACAAACCCTCCCGAGGTGTGGCCACTATCTCACCCGGCTTTGTAATGTTTCAAAATATTCCTTCCCATCAGACACGTCTCGAGATCCCTCATCTCCCCACTGTCACAACGCGCACCCGTCAAACTTGTGGAAGCCCTGGCGCAATCTCGCTCTCTCCATATCCCCTAGTGTCTAGCTCGATCTAGCCCATGAGGGATAAGGTAGAGTCAAGAGAGGCCGAGGTTTCGACGCGCCTATCAATCACGCATGTCCCGGTCTCGGGGGATCGGGAAATAGGGCGCGCAACCCGGCGAAAAGAAGAGCTCATGACGGAACGAAAATAGCCACGATGCACTCTTATCGTGGCCAAAATCAGGACTGAATGAAGATTGGGCAGGGATCTGAATGGTGAGAGGGAACCGGGGTCCATCTGGTTCCCATCCTGCCCTCTGACCGCTTCTTTCTGATCGCTGATTGAGCGTTCCCTGAGGAATTTGTGGGGATGGTTCCAGATGTGGTTTGATGGATCTAACGGGGAGTTCCGTGATACGAAAAGAGCGTTCTATGGAAAGTCCTTCGTGGATATACTGGTGAATTGTTCTGCTTGGTTCCCGAACTTCTTCCGGGTGTAAATCCTTTTCTAGAGTTCCTTGTCCTATTTTATCCGAATCTGATCAAGTCTGACGCGCGTTCCTCTGTCCTCGAATGTTTCAGTCTCCGGGGGGCTCTCTTCCCCAATCTCCCCTCCATTGTTCTCTTCTTCATCCCTCTCTCGTCTCATTCGGAAGCAGCAGCCGCGCAAGCAATTGTCCTCTCTTTCGCCCTACGACATTGGACGACGAGGGCAAAAAATTGGCTGGAACTCGGAATGGGACTAAAATTAGGACTTGCAGCGTTGTCGAGACTCATCTTTGAACACTGCAGAGGAGAATTATGACTCCGGTTTATGTGCATTTGAGTTCTCTCCTGGGACATCATCTCTGTATTGTCTCTTTTGCAAGAGCGAACTCCAGATACTGCCTTAGATCTTGAACGCATCTGTATAGTCTCCTTCTTCAGCTCTGATATTCCACCCGCGCACCCAGGGGGCCTTATTCGGTTACGCATGTACATGAAATCCTAGCCCCACCCTCTCAAGATGATTCCTGAGACTCTCCTCCATTCCCACGATCCATCGCCGGATACAGAGGGTGTTGTTTGATACTGACTTGGGCGAGAGTCTCGTCCTTCCAAATCTCGTTGGTATTGAATGGGATTTGGAAGACGGCTGCGGAGAGAGGGAGATTCAGAAGAAGGGGGGGGGAGAGGAATCTTTACTCCAATCAAAGGAGGAAGAGGAGAGGAGGAGGGGAGGAAGAGGAGGAAGAAGCGGGTAGAAGGATGTCCCCTGTCTGAAGTTGTTGGGTCGGGTACTTCTCCTCTTCTGGAAGATCAAGGATCATGTCCCTCATCTCCTTCATCGACTCTCCGTCTCCATCCACTTCGTATGCATCGATCCCCGATGAGCGACGAGCCTCGGATGATGTAGTGATGACGCAATCGACCAAGATCAAGAAGAGGAGGTCCAAGTCGGTACTGGATGAATTGAGGAGGGGCGAGGAGCGCAGACACTCGCTCGTTGATGGGTGGGTTGTCTTGAGACCATTATCTTTTCTTGCGTTTTCCCTCTGAATTACTAAACGTTAGAACTCTGGTTCCTTGGCTCCGTATCCTATCCATAGATCCTCATCTCCAGTTCCTAGTTCCTGGTTCCGCTGATCTCTGGTAGCCTCTCTACCCCGTTCCCCTGGGCCCAGACAGCTGGTTGTCAGCGGAAGGGACGCACTTCGCTCAAAGGAGGAAGCTGAGGGGCTAGTGGAAGGGCTCCCACGGGGGTACCCCGCTGAGAAACCCGTCTCCATGTGATCGTCGGATGGATCTGAGGGTATCGGAGGATCGTCCCAGTCCCATTTGTCGAATATTGAGAGTTACTACTTGAATCCACTAGCACGAAAGGGAAAAATGAGTTAGACTCGTTCCCACGGAGGCTCCCTGCTGAGAGAGAGAGGCACACGCTGCTTCGCATGCAAGTACCCAGATCTCAGCCTACTCAGCCAGTCATGGCGCTTTCCCACGGACCACTCTGGCCTGGAGTTCACCAGAGATCGCGTAGGGCAGGAACCGAATAATAATGGAATGTATGCACATCTACATCATTAGATAATCTTTAGCGTTCTTCCTGATTGATTCTAACATCGAGCTAGGATGTCCCTGAGATCATGAATCAGCGAAAACAGCCAACTTGGCGTCCATCCTAGACTAATGGGCGCCAGGAATCATCCTCTACACGCCTGAAGGCACACGAGGAACGGCAATTGCCCCTCTGCCGGTCACTCACACTCTTTCTTCTCTCGGGGGCAGCGAGATCGATAGCCCTTGCCTAGGAGGAGAAGACATTCCCTCTGCCCCTCTCCCTCTTCTCCCGACCATGGACGACTGCCCACGGACAATCTAAACAACGAAGGGGCATTGCACCATAGGAGGAGGAGGAATGAGCGAGAGGTGAAGAGTTTACATGGCTGTTGCAAGAGGACTCGGGCACTCTTCTATTCTTTCCTTCTTGGAAGTTTTCCGTTGCCGATCGCTTTCCAATTCCCGCCAAACGCGCCCTTATTCGGCACTATATAGCCAATATGTCGGCCATTCTCTCCCTTCAACCACCCAATTGACAGCCTTTCTCCTCCTCTTCGCCGAAAATATAATATGGTGTCCTTCTTCTATTCAGTGGGGCAGTGGCTCGCTCCACTGAATTCGCCTCTATGCCTCCTTCCCCCTTTTTCTTTGCCCCGCAAGCACATGTTGAGCTTGCCAGGCTGCGCGGCGTTGCTATTTCTACTCTTTCCGAAGATTCCTAGTTGCTAGAACGCTTAGAAGTTATTTAGAACCAGTAGTCGTGTTCTTTGGACTGGACAAGATGTCGAATTTTACGCAAGAATTTTCGATATTTTCCCAGGGTCGGATACCTGAGCTCGTGGAATATGCTTCATGATCAGTACGAAGTTCAAACAGTGAATGAAGAGACAATGATTTGAGTTCCACTTCTCATGGAAAAATATAGTATACGTCTAGCTTAGCATTTGAAAAATAGCGTCTCTGAGAAATAATAGATGTCGGTAGGTCCACCTCATCCACATTGTTCTCTATCCATCCCCAGGCTGCGTCAAATCCTTGTCATGCTTGCTGCTGCCACTGAATTCCCACCAGAATTCATCACTCATAGACGCGTCCTCTGACCTATTCCTCCTCCCCGTCTTCTCGATACATACATCTTCCTCCCTCTCTCTCTCCTCCCTCTTCGCATCTCTACTCCCTCCGTCTCTCTCTCTCTCGACCACTCTAAGAGACCGCCAAGCGAAGCAAGCACAGCGGTCTCTTACTGCCTGTGTTCGTCCCCTTCTCCCCATTAGTGAACCCCTCTCCTCCTGGCCGACAGACTTCCGCCGTTTAGCGACAATGTCGTATTTCGACAGGTAAGCGTGCAGGTCTCGCTCAAAAATGCTCAAGAAGAGGTCTGTCTCAGCATACTTTTATTTTGCCCACTTTTTCATGGAAAGTGTGATGAAATATTTGTTGGGGGTAATTTCACTTTGTTTTCGCGGCGTTTCGCGATTACTCAGCTCCAATTCATTTGTCTTGTTCTTCTCTCCTCATTGAATCCACCCTTCTACCCAAATTGCGCCAACGCTTTTTCATCCTTTGCCCATCCAGGATTGTCTTTTACTTGGATTATTCATTCTCTTCTTTTCTCTATTCTTTCCGTACAGTACCGCCATTTAGGGTACTACTTGATTGTCTTCTCTTCTTCTAACCATACAGTCTGCCTTTCTCTTGCTCCGTTTCCAATTCTGATGGCTGATGGGACGCCGCTTCTCCTCCCTCTCCATTGCACACTGTCTCTTCTACAGTCTGACTGACGAGATAGCGTGCGGAATGGAGAGAGCAGCTCGCTCTGGGGGCTAGTTTGTTGGTGCGGGCCGGGGAGAAGACTGCTTACTCCACTCTACGCTCGCCTTTTTCTCGGCGATCTCTCCATTCGCCGTGCTCTCTCGCCACTTCTCCGACTTTCATCGGACGCCCAATGGCCCATTACAGCGAGCCATGAGAGTGGTCAGTCGACGAGGAGGTCAGGCAGAGAGGGAGGGAGGGGAGAGAGAGCGAGCGAAATGGAGAGAGTGGAAGGGGGAAAAGAGTTGATTCGCGAAGACCAATTCGCTATGCATTGAGAGCACTGCGCGAACTTCAGATTCGGGGACTGCGCTATCTAAGTACAAACTCGGGTCAATTGTCGATGAAGAGGCCTCTTCGCTATATGTTTTGGCGTTGTCTCATGTTGTTATTATTGATGTCGAGCGCCATAGTAAAAGTTTCCATTTTATTCGTTCCCTATAAGAAGAAAATTGTATCATTTGCTCACTGCATTGTAGTTTTTGTGAAACGCATCCTCAAACATCTTCTAGATTTTTGGAAGGATCAGCTTTTCTT
Organism: Pristionchus maxplancki; assembly: GCA_900490775.1. NCBI lineage: Eukaryota > Metazoa > Nematoda > Chromadorea > Rhabditida > Neodiplogasteridae > Pristionchus > Pristionchus maxplancki. The sequence goes on along the minus strand of LS532866.1, from coordinate 368,683 downwards.
ACGCCTCATTTATATCTCGAATGTGCGTATTCTTCGTCCCATAAACTTGCCATCTGATCTCGTACAAATGAATGGGACGAGCAACGAGAGAATAGGCTCGTGAATATAATGGCTACCCATAATCCCCACCATTCTGGCGCTAAGATCCTCTGTTTTCATCTTACACTCGGTTTCCCTGAGACCCATTTTACTAACAACATAATGGATTCCGTATCTTCCCTCAAAAGGCCGGGCTAATCAGCTTTCTTGCCTAATCTCCACTCGAAATCGGCACCTTTTCAACGTCTTTCCCCCTTCCTTTCCTCACCAGCCTCCTGGGGCGCAGTAATTGTTTCCTGGTTAGCAGCCGCCGCACATTTTGATATATTTTTCTCCTTTTTTCACTCAAATTTCCTCCTCCCATCACTCAAACGAACGCACGCTTCTCGTTTATAAATTACCCCGTCTCTCGAAGGGATTCTAGGGGGCAATAATTCCTCGCAACTGGTGACGTCAACGGAACTCTTCTCAATCATTCTGGGGTTTTCGTCTACAATCCAATTCAGTTCCCATTTCAGAATGAAGAAGTTTTTCGGGAGGAAAAAGCTGAAGAAGAGCAAGTCGGACATTCCGCCGTCTGAAGGGACGAATGGAGTGAGCAATGGAGGAGTCAAGGATGGACACATGCCTAGTAGCAAGAGTACCAATCTGTGAGCATATTTTTTCTCTACAAAAATTAATATTTTGACTGTTGAATTTCCTAGTGAATTGAGGTAAGAGAAGCACTACCTATTACTATGTACTACCGTATTGCGTCCTTTTGACCTGAGAACACTGCATTCCTGTTCATGCCTGAAATTGCCCCCAACTTCATGCAAGAACTAAAATTCCTTCAACGACCTCTCGATCTGCAGCAAGGTAGAAATTGCTCGCTTCCGGGCCGCTTTCTCGTTCGCTTTTGTTCGAGAAAGTGGCTCTTGGGTGTTCTCGAGCGTTATTCGGGGTGAATGAGAATTGGCGAACTTCATGGGCAGTCAACCGCATTCCTTGAATGATTACATATCTAGTGGTGCTCTATGTTTCACAGGCGATTCTTAGTTCGACATTCTATCTTTACTTCGCTTCTTCCAATTCATCGTCAAAAACCTCCAATTCACTCCAATATCTCTTTCAGTCACGCGGCGTGCTCCTCGGACGAGTGGGCTGTGTGCTCATCGATGAGTGAAGGGGAGCGGAGGAAGGTTCGACTTACTTTTTTTAGCGAGTGGATGTGTTTCACGGTGCTTTCATTAGCCGATTTTATATCTGAAAATATTGCCGTGATCGATGTTTGTGGAAGAAAACCAATAAACTTTCTAAAAATATCTCTCCAGAAGTTCGACTCCGAACTGGACAAGCACATGATGCAGACCATTACGGACGTCAAATACATCCTCAAGAGGGGAGCCAAGTTCACCGCTGTTGGTGTGTACATTGATATTCTTATTGTCCGGTTCTCACATTCTTTTTGTCAGCTCCAGGCGTTAGTGAAAATCATTGTAATTAGCTAGACTTAATAGTGAATTGAAAACAAGTTTGTCTAGCCTCGATCTACATTATTCCAAGAAGTGAACAATAATTGGAGACAATGATTTGATTCCAGGCGAGGTCAACTTCCAGCGGGGCTGTCTGGACGCGCACAATAACGTGCGGCAAAAGTACGGCAACCCGCCGCTGCAGTGGTCACAGGTTTGTCTTTTCATTTATCTTATGGTTTTTCACAATCTATTGTACTTAATCATCGGTCCCAGTTGTGTTTCACAGGCGTTTCATAGTCCGATACGAAAGTTCTAGCACGATTCCATGTCTTTCTCTGAGCTAAAACAAAAATATTGTATTCACAGGAACTCGCCGACCTCGCTCACTCGTGGGCAACGAAGGTGGCCGATCGAGGGAGGGTGCTGTACCCGGAAATGCCCGGTACGCTTTCAACTATATTTGACAATTTATCTATTCGTATCGTCATCCGCTACACTATTGACACGTTTATTTCCTATCGAAAATATTCCAATTGTGAAGCGTATTTTCATTCAAAATTCCAGATTAACCATTCCAGGCATCGGCGAGAACATGACGGTCAAGACGGCGTCCGACCACACGCATCTTCCCACTGGAGATGAGATCGTCGCCGAGTGGGAGGGAGAGGCGGGCGCATTCGATTTCGACCGGCCGAGGTGGCATCCGAGTGAGTTATTTGTTGACGCTCATCATAACGGAAATTTGATAGTTATTAGTGGGGGGGGGTCAAGATCAGTTTAACAGTGGAACAGCCGAGTTGTCAGTTATTATCTAGCCTATCGAAGTTATCGAGGAGACGAAATATGATCGTTAGTAGTCACAGCTCGGTGATGAGAGGTGTCGGCTCAAACCCGAGTGTGATATTTTCATTGTTGGTCAATCAACATTCCTAACTCTATTCAGAGTGCCAGCACTTCTCGCAGATGGTATGGCGGGACTCGCAAGAGATGGGCGTAGCTAGGGAGTGGAATACGGAGAAGAACTGTGTGGCTATAGTAGCACTCTATCGACCAGGAGGGAACAACAATGCGCCTGGTGAGTCGTTATCCCGAATTCAAAACTCTGTAGCTGAAAAAACGGCCTTTTCAGGCGAGTTCGCAGCGAACGTCGGTTCTCGAGACGTCTCCCTGTCTCCTTCTCGATCTCTCGCTTCCAACCTCAAACGAGTAACGATCTCCACGCCACAGAAAACAGTGGAGAACAGCCATAAGTAGACACATTCCTCCTGTTTAGACAAGTTGACGTCATCCCTCTCTGAATTCCACCCACCACCACACTCCACCATAGTCTTGCGCGTTCCTTCTTGGCTCTGAGCCCTTTGTCGTAAAGTCGACGTATTTCCCGTTTTCCCACAGGTCTCTCATCGTTTCACAGCTAGTTTCACTCTTTTTAGAGGCATATTGTAAATGGATTCTAGGAAAACATGTTTTCTACAATATGATTTTCAATTAAGCCTCTGCTGCGCGCTTTCTCCCTTCCTGTCGGTGCTTCCATACTTACCCTTTTGTGTATCTAGGATTTCTCTTCTCTTGCCTAGCCGATGATCTCCTTGTTTCGTTTCTTCTCCAGCTTCTTCTTTTTTTGGTGCCACTGCCGAGTTTCTCAATTTATATTTCAAATAATAAACTCTTTATCATCATCACATCAATCGGTCAACATACAAAGAGTGGGGTACGACTGTTCATAAAAAAATCAATAATGAAATCCGATATTTGAGCACGATTGTCTTACTGTGTGTGTCTTACGATGCCCGTATCGGTGTCAATGCCATGTGTGTGCGGGATGTGTTTCAACGGGAAGAATGGGAGTACGGTAGGTGTATCTAGCTGGCTTACGGTAGCGCTCGATCGACAACTGAGCGCTACCGTAGTAGCCTCTCGAATATGGGGTTGCATTATGCACGGTGTGGTCTATGGTGTGGCACGCTGTGTGTGTGGTGTGGTTACCGTAGTCTACGAGGCCGGTGTGGGTGTGATTGAGTGGGTAAATGAGGGAAAATATTTGTTAGGAAGCTCGAATCGACGTGAGAGGAAGGAAGGGCGACTGGTATCGGGGAAAGGGAATGGCGAGCAGAGGAGAGGGCGACAGATCGCGAGATTACTCGTATGAGTGGATGGGGTATCATGAGAAGAAGGGGATCGGGGGTAGGCACTGGTTGACTCATTCTCGCCGAGAATAAGTCAGTTGTACTACTGTAGTCGGGATACGGTAGGCTTGGCAGGTTCTTCTACCCCTAGTGCGGGCCCGGGCTGGTGCACTCGTAGGAAAGATATAGGGGAAGGTCTAGGATACTGTAGGGGTACGGTAGGGACGGGTATGGTTTCAGGTGCTGTTGGAGGTGCCGTTTCGACCAGGTTTCGTCGATGAGGGCGGTCCGAGCAGCTTCCGACTCTCTTCGTCCCTGTCGTCTTTGAGCGGCGGAGAGATGGGAGTCATCGGGGTGAGGGGCGTTCTAAAAAGGATACAATTATGATGAAGCAGGCAGAGAATATGCGCAAACAGAGGTGAAGCATCTAGTCGTATTCGCCTGTTGCGGGGTGTGGTCATTCACGGAAAACCAAGTGCAAGCAGTCGATTCATGCATGGTTTTTGTGAACTCAACTTGACGGTCGGTCCCGTTCATTGGTCTCTATACGAAAATGGTGAAGCTGTCATCATCCACCGCACTGGAGAGCAGGCTTTTATTTTTCGGAAAATTTTAGGTCTCTGATTAGATTTGGCTCCCCAGATATGGTTTGGTTTCCCCTGGGTCCTGGTTCCGTGGTACCCACCTGGTTCCCTCCCTCTCGGCGGGACTGCTGCTACCGTCTTTGTCCTTGCGCATCGTTGCCGCGCTCCCGACCACCTGGGAACTACATTGTTGTTATTTTACTTGGCTATTTTCGAAAATAACATCGTCGAACTGCAACTGGATGGCGTTACCAACCGTAATGGCGATACTCCTATCGTCCACCGAATGGTTGAGTTCAGAAGGCCGGATGAGCGTCATCTTCGTGTAGGTTTCGGACGCTCGTCGACCTCGGGAGGCAGCGCACAGATAGTGCTTCCATCGGTCGGGCACGAAGATGCGACAGAACTCCTGAAGAAATTCAGATAAGTTTCACGAATGCTTCAAATAGATTGAGAAGCGGAATTCTGTAATCCTGCTTCGGGTCATATTTCAAAAATATCTTTGATAAATCACTCACATGTCTGAACTGGCCGGACATGATGCAGTAGATGATGAAGGAGGTACAGGCACCACAGAGCGAGAGCAGATCGAGTAGGTCACCTGAAATAACGATTGGTTGATTGCTGATTGATTCCAAAAAGTCTTACCAAGACTGTTGTAGACATGTATCCGGAACTCCTCGGAGAAGAGGCCGGAGAGCACTGCCATCACGCCTAAAGAAAGGGTTCGAGGTGATAGTTTAAAAGTGATTTAAATACCTTGAGGTAGCTCCGTAATCAATAGCACGGCCACAATGGCGAGCAGCATGTGAGTCGTTCTGTCCGTTCGTTCTCCACGAGTTGTTGCCGTAGCTCTGAATTGAATGGATCAAGATCGGTCTACATGACACTCAACTACTGCCCATTACGTGACCATTCACAAATGGGACCAGTCACCGCTACGCGGGCACCAGGAACCAACCATCGCAGTACCAGGGACGATCACGGTGCTAGACACGCGGATAATTTCGTCATCATCACATACCCTCACACCCCTGAGCACACATCAAGATGTCAGAAAGGGAGAAATATTAGACGAAGGAGGATCAGTAGGGGTTCGATTGGACTCTCGCATTAGACAATCACACGCTAGGTGTTCGCAAACCAGCACCCCTCTCGACACAAAGGTGAGCTACGGACAAGAACCTTCTCGGCTCAACTCTTTACCTAAACGAGCTATTGCGCACGAATCGGCCGATCGCCCTTGAATGATTAATTCATTATCGAGGATAAGATTTAGGATGAAGAAACACGGGATAGAATGACACTCTGACTTGACTACCAAGCACACAATACTTACCGAAGACTCGGTCCTCGCTGCAGATTTGAAGCAGATGTTACTGTCGAGGTCTGGCGGGTTTGTGGAATGGGTTTGATCGTTCCATTGACCTGTCGACCGTGCTGCGATGACTTCAGCAGACGGGCGTGGTTGGCCTTGACCTAAAGGAAAATAATGGATTTATTGGATCTACTAATTAGACTGTAAACTGACCTCCTTCAGAATCCTCAGCAGCAGCCACACCAGCACAGTGAGAACGATGCAGGGAATCACCTTGAAGATGAGGCCGGAGATCCAGAAGGCGGCTCGGAAGACCTACGAAGAGAACCGTTCGTACCATATCCTCCCGTGCCCCAGCTTCCCCAGAACAGTCTTCGTGCCACCGTGGCTGCGTCGGTAATCATGGTGCTATGGATGGCTCGGATTTCTGTTTGTCTTCTAGGAGGAGAGGAGAGGTGTCGGATTTGGCAGTGGGTGCGCGAGATCATTCATTGGCTATTCGTACGTGTGGACTTTAAATATGCCAATATCCATCCCTAGCTCACATTCTATCCGGCGGGTTTCCTTCCTCGTTCCCCATCTCTGACTCCATTTGACAGATCCCCTCTGATCTCCTTTTCACTGGGTTTGTCACTTGTTTTCTCAATTTGCTTCCGACAGTCTCTTCCTCTTGCTCCTAATCCCCTTTCCACCCTGCTGCGCATCAAAAAAAGAATCGCTAATAAGGAACTAGCGAGAAATAACGGCTGCAGACGTTGCAGCTGCTTGATAATTATTAATGCAGAGGGCGGGGAGAGCTGCTTTTAAACAAATTTGATGGAAGATGAGAACTCACCATGCATCCGTTTGCAGTGGCCATCTCTGCAATTCCGGGAAGGAACGCGGTTGCCTCAATGTCCCTGCAACAAATTCGAAAGTCATTTTACGCTTCCATGCCAAAATGCACATCATTTTCAGGAAATTCACTAGTTTCATAACAGAAAATAAGCAAACTCACGTTCCGTCTTCCGGCGCGCACATATCGACTAGACGCCTCTCGTCGATCTGAAATAATTTTGGTATTTCAAGTTCATGATCTAACGAATTGAACCAATTCTGGCGCAGAAATAATTGCGCTGAAACATAACGTGCACGATCTTGTTCTAATAAATGGAAAATATAGCAATACCTTGTAAGTGAGAAAGTTGGGGACGTTCACAATGGACACGAAGAGAACGACTGCGGCGATTGCAGCGTGGGAGTGTTTCAACGTTATCTAAAATACATTTTAGGCTGATTGTTTAATATTGACCTCAGCCTCAAGCGAAACACACCCTACGGTTGCCGGAATGAATATTGATATCGGACGTACTCAAGCAAAGCCGATCATGCGCCTTGGCACTGAATAAATCATGCGCAGAAATGTGAGAGGTTCTTTGTTAGCGCAATTGTTTTTCTTGTACACATGAATAGCGGGGGCGCCTAAAAATAGAGGAGACACTCATGAATGTGCCCGAAAATAGACACCCATGCTGCAAACCGTCACGTATAAAGGTCTCAATGGTCTCCTCTCACTTCGTTCTTGAGACATTCCACATTCCCATGGATTCAAAAGGTGGTTACCCACCTGGATGCTACCGGCGTTGCCTCTCGCCCGCAGTGTTAGATATCGTATCAGACCGAGCATCACCGATAACCAGACGGAGGACGAATGTCCGACCAACGAGAGATGAGCATGGGCGATGAGGAAGAGTGCCCAGCCGTACGACCAGTTTTGCGGACTGCAATGATAAATTTGATTGATTGTAACTCTCGAAAAGTTACTCACCGGCAATTTTGAAACGCGACGAAACTGTAGTGCGTGGTGTAGATCAGATTGGAAAACAGCACCACGGTATCGCAACAAGCCATGGCCGTGAGAATCGTGTTGACGGGCGTGCGCATTTGTCGCCTGAAATTGATTTCAGGTCACATGTTGGAAAATCGAGCGAACCTTCCAAAAGCTTTTTTCGAGAGCCCATCCTTTTCTTTTCTTTTTGTCCCTTTCCGATGAATCGTGAGACTGACGTCACTCTCCATCCCTTCCTATTCCGTCTGTTTTTGTACACGCCGCGGATAGTTAGCGACATTTATTGAGATGCGAGTGGAGGATGCCTCGTTGGGGAATAAACCAGCCTCGTTAGCCAAGACTGTAGGATCAACGAGGAAACTGAATTCTGCTCTCCGTTCTCTAAGAACGATCCCTAACATGGTTGTTGAACGAGAGTATTTGCAGACTACTTGATGAGGTCCCACACCAGTCAGGGGCGGCTTCGTGAAAGGGACTCTAGTCAAGAAGAACGATGATCTTTGCTGCACCATACACACATCATTCATAGCTTCGTAGGCATGACCTAGACTATATCGAGAGCGCAATATGCACTTGGTCCCTCGATGGTAACAAAGGGATGTGAGTTTAGCACGCCACTGTAAGTGCACTTTAGGAAGTTCTGTCCCTTCCCCTCAGCGTGCCTGCCATTTCCACTTTCCATTCCATTTTTGCAAATCGCGTGGTGCACTTAAATCCTTTTCCAAATTATTTTCTATTTTCTCCGGCTAGACATCAGAGTGAAGCAAACACTTCAGTAGGTTCTCTGTTACATGGTCTTGCAGCAAGAAAAGTGCAAGAACTAATGGCTCTTCCTATCTCACAAACTAGACTGGGGTATGTTCTCAAGCATACATACTCTGCTTGAGAATTTGATAATTATCTGAACGAAAAATCTCTCATTCCTTCCCGACAAGTACATGCCGTCACTTCCCTCCATTCTATTCCCAGTCCTGTCAATGTCCATTGTCTCAGAGGTGGGTCTTTCCTCCCTTTCTACCCAGAATCTCACTCATCACTTCTTGAGGACCTCCTGAGAGAATTTAACCAAACATCCCCTCCAAAGACTTAACTAATCCGAAAGTATCACCTTCTAGGCGTTTCTTGTATCTTTGGTGCACTTCTGCTCAAGATATGTGAATATTCCCAACAATATATGCAGGCCGAACCCTCAGTGTGGGTGAGAAGAGAAGGGGGCAGGGTAAGGCGAGGGGCTCACCTTTCACTAGTGGTGGCAGAATGGATGATGCGTGTGTGAGAGAAGGAGTGGTCCCACTACTTGGAGGAGAAGCCTGCCCCACTTACCTCACTAGCTAAGAGTTCCGAGGTCTCCTAATTTCTAGTCTCCAGGATTTCACCAAACATTGTTCGAAAGTGCGAGGAAACAAAGAACTGGAAGAAAGTACGAGAAGTATTTCTTGAAGACCAGAAGAACAAGAACAAGAGGTCATAAATCACAAGGTTGCCAGTCTTTTGAGATCTTAAAGGTCTTTTCTCGCGTCATCTTAATGACTCACCTCGTCAGCACGACGATATTGCAGAAGTTTGTGGCCGCACCGACCAGGCACAAAATGATGGAGAGGTAGGTGTGGATGGGGTGGTACGCCGCTTGGACTTGTCTGAAAATGTGGCTTTAATTTTAAGAACCTTGTCGTAGTTCGCATAAATCAATCAACAGAGTGCGAATTGTGTCCCCCCCCCTTTCCTGACAGGTGTAATGGTCGGTTTGCTTACGCACTCTCTCTTTGAATGCAGCTGCAGACGCCTCGGGGATAAGTATCCCTTCCCCTCCTCTGCACTCTATTCTATTGCCCCAGCCATTAATCATTCGCTACCGTACCCATAGTTCTCGTTATAATAACGCGGAAAGCTACGCGACAAACCAGCGGGATGAGCCGCCTCTTCATATCTCGTATTCTATTGAGACGCGCCAGTGTCAGTGCCGGCCCACGACTAGTGTGGACAATAGAGCCGGCAATCAAACTAATGCTGCCCAGAGATTCCTTGATGTTTCCTCCGCGCCACGTCAAGTTTGTTCTTTGATCGGATGTGCGCGCTTGCAAACGAGCTCGGTTTCGAAAGAAACCGCTCAGACTTCATGCCATTTGTCCCTGACTCAGATTCCCCCACTCAAAGGTGTCTTCGGCCTACGACTCTCCAGAGGGTGCTGTTGGATGTAACCAGATTGGCAGAGATGGGGCCGGAAGAATGCAGAGGAAGCAGAAAGAGAATGCGGCGGAAATTGTTGCGTCGGCAGTTGATTTGCATTCGTATATTCGAAATCGTCGGCCCACTCACTAGAGAATGGCTCAGGACCACTTGTCGATTTTTGGTCAGAATCCCAACGTGGTTCTCAGCTGATATCCGATTCCGAACGATAACAGTACTCGAAAACGCGACCAAATACGGTCGCTGGTCCACCACCCTCTTTTTCATATTCGCGTCCTTCAGTCTTCTACTACTAAGAAAACGCGAGCGCGAATCCGTCGAGATTGTAGCCATTTTGACGTCTGTTTTTCGGTGCCTTGGACGCCTCGAACCCGGCGACAAAATATCGGAGAAGTGGAGGGCTGCACCCGTCACGTAACGTTAGCTAAGTAGTTGCTTGTTGTCGGCGGGTCCATCACTACCAGAAGGACGACTGGAGGATGCACCTCTCCCGGGAGAAAACAAACACTTCGGAGAAACCACGTAACCAGGGCGCTGGGTGATGCACTAACGCGTCACGGGGGTTCTTTGTCGATACAAACGTAAAAATTGATATCTTACTTGAGGAATACGTAGACGGAGCTCTCATTGGGCAGCTGTAGGATGACGGTACGACAGGCGTCACTGTCCATTCTGCAAATGACTTAATTATATTATAATTAATTGGGTGGAAGCACCATGAAATAATATTGCCTATAATTTGTGTGTGTTTCAAGGAAGAGCTCCATAGACCGCTCTTTCTCGGAAGAAAACCAAACACTCTAGAGGCGGTTCAGAATCTTACGCACTTATCCTTGAGAATTTGGGCAACACTATCCCCCACGCGTGATTTTCATGCGAAAGATTCGCACCTCGGGGGTGTATTGTTGGATGTACTCTACTACTCACTGTACTTATACTCTCACGTCCCAAGATGCACTGATACGGGATGTCTCACGCCCTCGAGACATATCGTAAGATTCCACTTGGAGACGTCGACTTACTCTTTGCTTTCTGGAAGGAGGCGGCCGTCCGACGATCGCACTCATCCGCGCAGCGAGGGCATCCACAGCAGCAGGAGTTGAGCAGAGGAACTGAGCTGATGGAACACTGCAACGATCAAAGATCAACCAAGATCTCCAGTACAAGAAGAAGAGGATGAACGACGGACGATATATTACAGCGAATATCGAGAAATGGATACAGCGAGATGGGTTCAGTTGTAACGGAAGGAGAGTGGACATGGAATCTTCAAGTGCAAGAGGGGAGTTCGAGGGAAATGGGAGCACTTCCGGTCATGAGACGAGAACATATTGCAATAACGAGTCGAGGTTATTCACGCTAGGCCTGCATTGAAAATGCGTCGAAAGTAGTGTTATGAGTCAGACGCACTTCCAAACCCTCTTGGAAGAACAAAAAGCGAAGAAGAAATATGGGGATGCCCTTTCCACGACAGGTAGGCAACAAGGAAGAAGGGTATCTCCCGAAACTAGAGAAGAGGAGAGGGGAGGAGCGCTACCGTGAGAGGAGAATGGAGCGCGGGAGAAAGGGAGGAGGTAGAGAGGGCGGAGTTAGGGAACTCTCGGTCGCTCGAGAGAGAATCAGGTCATCTTTGAGATGTTTCAACGAATTCTCGGTATATCACCGACAATAATGCTTGCGAAATGTATTCATACGAAGAGATGATGTCTGACATTTAGGAGGAGAGATAGATCACGCACGAAATCGCATAGAAGAGGATATGTTATCGCGTACGCTACATGATCAGAGTTTAGAGACGACTCGTCAGTCATATCGTTGAAATGAAGGAACTCTTCTCGTTCAAGATCTTTACGAGACGACAAGTCGAGAGACAAAAACCAGGTAGTAAGGGACGAAGAATGCGGAGGCCCCAAATTCCCTCGCAATAGAGCAAATGCAATAAGCGCCCGATAAATGTGATAAAACGAAATGTGTCGAGATTGGTCCCACGCTGTGAGTCTAGGTCACACGGGCTAAGTGGCAGCAGCAGCGCAGATATATTTATCGCCGCCCTCAAATCACCGAGATAATGCGTTCGTAAAGTCAGCAATTATCCTCGAACTACTGGGAAAAGTGGGCGACTTTTGAAAAACTTGAGATGAATTGAAGGCGCAGGTAGTCAAATGCAGCAAAAAGAGAGAATCACACATGACCTGCGTGGGAGCCATCACTTCTGCCTCAAAATAATAACTCATCGAGTTGAAGGGTGGAGGCATGGGAGGAAATCGTTCGGCTCGGCCAAATAAAATCTGAGGAGCGGGCGAATCCCCAGGAAAAATCGTGTGTATGATGAAAAACGAGTGAAAAACAAGGCGCTTTCGAGGTGGTCCGACGAACTACACGAGAAGAGGAGGAGAGACAATGGGGACGGAATAACTATGAGACTGTCTGAGACTGTCTGAGATTTCCGGGGACCTGTATCGAGGCTGCATTACATAATGGTACTCGAACAGTGCATGAAAATATAGTGACGATTGAATTACATCTTCCAGATGCAGAATATGAGAATCGCTTTGAGTGGGTTATCAAAGATTGGGGCAGCGAGCAAGAGAGATAAATGCCTCTCATGATAACCTCTTCTCCTCTCTCCACTCAACCTGAACACATGTCAGCAGCCCTCTCTTCGCGATTTCCGTAGATTTGAGTATCTCTTTCCACCCATCCTTCCTCCTACTCCCCTTCCCCTCCTGCTTTTACCCACTCACTCCCTTCACTCATCCGAATAACATCCAGCAAATGAGAAGAGGAGGAGAAGAAAGGGAAGAGGAAGAAGGGAGGAAGTGAGGTGCTCCAAAACGGATGTTGAGTCAGAGAGCGAAGACTGTTGAAGCGACTGTCAAATTAGAACGCCAACGCACTACTTGCCGGAGGATTCGACTCGAAAAGGAGTTAGACAGTCTAGTATCCGGGAAATACGATCCAACAAGTTCAATACCGTCTCTCTCTGAGAACTTTCTGTGGTACATTCTTGTTGTGTGTGGCTATTGTCGCTACTAGCCCTATGGGGAACTGGTCTAACACGCGTGCTGTCTCGTTGGTCAGATACAGTGAGAGAGCGTGTAGAAACAAGAGAGCGCAGACCGAGGCGCAAGAAGATTTCTCGAAATGGTGTCAGTAATCGAATCGACGCCCGAGGACCGCTCACCAATCCACTACTCCCCTCTCTCTCCTTCTCCTTCTCTTCTTTCCGTCCTGGCCCTCACCAGAACAGCCAGTCCGATACACACAACGATAAAACCGCGGAAGAGTGGAATTTCGGGGAACTCGGGGTAAATTACGAAAACAAAAATTACAAATTCGGCGGAAACCGGGGATGATTTATGTAGGAGGTGGCGGGGCGAGGGAACGGATCGGATTTCGCTGCGGGAGGGGGGGGGACGAAGAGGTGGAAAGATGTGTCTCGCGAACTGAGAAGACTCGTCAATCTACTCGGATGGGTGAACAGCAGAAGGAAAGATCGAGTAATCGAGAGGGGGAGGGGATCGTGTACCACCCAATTAGCTGACAATGACTGTGCAGCAATGGAACGATCGCTTTGGTCACCTATTTATACTCAACAGTTGCCTTTTTCTTGTCTATCGCATCGTTCACATGTTCATCCATCTCATGACCAAGAAAAAAAGAAAGAAAAAAGAGCAGGAAGAGAAGAGAATAAAAAGGTCAAGTGGTTGAACGAACTTCGGTGAAAATGACACAGACAAGAAAAAGTTGCTCATCGAGCGTTCGCCCACAATATTTGTTCAAAGTGAGCCGTTTTCTCCTCGAGAGCAGTGACTTTCTTCATACAACGTGGTCTCGAGTGGGTCAGAAAGGGCTAGAGAGTATGGGAAAGTGAGAGATTCAGAGCATTCGAAGTTCTCCCCCGCCCGTCACGCAACAGACGCCGCGCCTGTCTGACGATTCAGTGAGTGTCTGATGAAAGAGAGGGAGGAGGCAGAGGGGATCACGGCGAAAACACAGGGACAACTATAACTGAGTCTTTCTTCTGATGGAACATCTTCAATAGTTGGCCCGGGGTTGCTCAGAACGAGCGTTGCAGGCTTTCTGAGAACAGGAGCTGCAGCATGGCCCCTTTCTACTCAGCTAATGAGGAAGAGGAACTGGAAGCGACGTGCACCTCCCGCACTAGGGACTCAGACTTTCCTGTTACCGCTGAGGAACTTATGGCCAAAGTACAGAGACAGGCTCGTTCAAAAACAGAAAGAGGCGAGAAAGAAGAGCACGCGTAGCTTTCCCCACTGAAAGCTGCCGAGGGGCCTCCCTTTAATGAGTTTGTGAGCGAGAGGTTCGCGAATCCAATAAAGGTGAGGTCAGGGACGTGCCAGATGGAAAACGAGCAAAGTATGGAGAGATGGAGCACGTGAGATGTCAAAAACATTAATGGGCAAGTTCTGGGAACATCATTCGTCTAGAACGAGACTTGATACGTGCATATGGACATAGGGGTCCTTAGGACTCAAATCTCGCTCCTATCTGGATGATCGCTTCTCTGCAAAGTGGGAAGTTCTGCCGGACACAGATTGTAATAGCGATAACTATTTCGAAAAAGGGTCCAGGGGCTATCTTGTGACAGCAAAATCGATGGCGATGACACAGGCAAGCCGATACGTTGCTCGAGATTGGAAGGGAGAGGAGGAGAGGGGAGTTTCGGAGGGATGGGAGCTCTTCAGTTTCCTTCCCGCCCTCCGCCTCTCCGGATAATACAGGGGCGCATGGGAAAGAGCGTGTGGCGGATGGATGAGGGAAGGAAATGAGACGAGGAGGAGCGATACGGGGGGATTATGCCGCTAGGTGACGAGGGTATGTAGAGGATCAATGGCTTTGCGAGATGTACCCGGGGTCACATCGTGTTGCGAAAAGAAATTGCGAGAAAATTAAGCCATTTTAGAACTGAATAATTGACAACGCAATTTCCATGCTACTCGGCGCTTCATCTAGTAATTTTCTGGAAAGAGTCTGACGACTCTACGGAAAAACACTTCGCATAATGTCCTCGCGGATTTCGCGAACTGGGAGACCGATAATAGCAGGTGAGACGGCGCGCGCAAACTACAATTAGTCGTCGAACGTCGCACCTGCCTTCGTAATGGAAGCTTCAACAAGCGGTCGACGCTGAACGGTACGGCGAATACTATTTTCGAAATAGGTAGTAGTGCTTGATATCGGCCGGCGTCCCGAAGTCGCACTAGGCTCGAAGTTCGCGCCACAACAACATGGGCTAAGAATAAGGGAGCGAGAGAAGTCTGACTGACGAGAGATTGGAGGAAATGGAGAGAGCGCGGGAGGAGGATCTCTGTATCCGTCATAGTCAGAGGCGCACGGCGGAGCGGAGGAAACGCTAGCGCTCAGAGCGCTCGAAAACATCCTTTGTATTGAGAGCCGAGCGGATGGGCCGGCTGCTGCACAGAACCGGACAGAAATCAGGCACATGCACTAATCGACTCCATTCTTCGTATTTGGAATCTTGGATCGTTGACCACAATGGCGACTTTTGTGCCTGCACTTTTTCCGTGCCCTACAACGTGCTTTCTAGTTTGAAGCTAGCATACCGATCGTTTACAAAAAAACATGCAATTCGGAGTATGCAAAGACTTCCTAAAGACCTTCTTATTGTTGGAGACTTGAAGATTCCGAAGTTGGAATCAACATCGCCCCATCTCCAAAAGACAGAAATCCCTCTGCACTTTTGTGTGCTTATTTTCTGCGCCGCTGCTCCACTCATTCGAAATTAAAACAATTATAGAGCGCAGTGGTCGTTCAGAGTGCTCAATTGAGGGGCTGCCTACTTTCCCCCCATATCCCTTTCCCGGGACGAGAGGAGAAGGAGCTCCACAACAGAGAGCGAGGCGAGAGCGGCCGGTCGCAAGTGCGAAGTGCGATTCGGGGCACAGTACATCCTGGACAGGGCGTAAATAGGCCCAGCGATTCGGAAGCGGGAAGGAAGGGGGAATCCAGTTGCCGGAGTGCGGCTGGGGACGATTCCATGCAATGGGAATGTGTGCGAATTCGTCGACGTCAGACACTCTCTGGGAATTCGGCCGAGAGACATTCCATTGTTCTCTGTGCTATTATCGTCCACAACTCTTGCCTCTAAAGCCTTCATAAACATACGCGCGCGTTATTCCACGAAGTGTATGCCCCGTCTACGAGTGTCGGACAAAATATAGGAGATGCACGCGCGAAAAAATGAGGTCATCCCCTCTAATCAAGGCACTTACTACGGGTCTACACTGCTCACGGCCTATTTTCCTCAGACTGAGGCGCTATTTTGGCAACTTTCGAGAACAACAAGGCGTATGAGGGGGTTGTTGCCCTTCGAAGATCGCAAGCGGTCTACAAGTGTGCTGAATTGGCTCAAGTTAGGACATTGTCAACAGAGAGGCAGACTGGGCGTCTGGACGTTGAAAGTGAGACTACTGATGAGGCAGCGTGTGAAATGGAGAGGGTCTGACCATTACTCCGAAAACTACTCGAACTTGAGCAATTAGGCGACGGGGGCACGCAACGAGGGGCGCACACATGACCGACGGCGCTTAAAATACGCGCCAAACCGACAAAAACACATGAGCCCCGCCTATTTATGGGGCGCGGCCGTGCGCACTATGACGGATGCTGTCCCATTCAGGATACGAGAGGAGAGGACGAGAGGGGGAAACACGATGAACTCTGAGCTAAGTGAAAGGCGACTCGAGTACGAATGGCCAATGAGAGGAGCGCACTACAGGCAGGATTCAGCAAATACTCCTTCTTCATCTCCAGAAGTCATGCCCAATCAGCCTGGCTGGGTCCAGCATGTACCAGGGGTTCGCCACGACTCAGACGACGTTGATTGTGGCGTAACGCACGTCAACAATTCGACAGAAAGAGAGCGAAAACCGGATGGCGATTAGCATAATCTCGCGGCGGGACGCGCGCGCGTGGTATAGACAGCAGGTGGGGGTGGATTTGATATCGCCGGTTAGACGAAGTCAGGGAGACTGTCAAATGAGGAGAGATAGACATGCATAAATGGTATGTTTCATCGAATACTACGAGAACGACGGCACAGTTCGAGAAATAGAGGGAATGGGACAGATGTGTAGGTGGGGGTTTCTCACTAGACAGTTTGAGCGGATGAGCGGGGTGTTGATAGTGTGAGACAGAGTAACAGTTGACGCGAGAGACAGTTGAGAAATGACGAAAGAGTCTCTACATTCTGCCTTATCTCTCATCAGCAGATGAAAAGAAAGAATGCGAAGAAGACTACGCAAAAGTGTTCTCGTCTATGACTCTTTTAGGCCAATGACACAGGACATGCATGTGTGTGACAAGGGGAGAACAAAGCCATTCCATGCCACCAAATACATGCTCAGTCAGAGAAATCGAGATAGACTGTGCGATGTAGAGACGCAGCTCCACTGAAATAGTAGTGCACGCGATCTTTAGGATTTTATCCTCCTTTGCCTGGTTGAGACGTGCGAATGACGAGATACGAGAAGGGAGGAAAGACTAGATCATGACTGTGTCGTGGGGGATTTGTTTTCTTTTCCTGCCCCGTCTCACTTACTTTCCTCCCCTCGCTTTCCTTCTGAGAACACCCCCAAACCACTACCTCCCTTCGCTACTTTGGGAGAGAGAAGAGACCAACCCCATCATCTAGGCGAGCACGAGGCTGGAAATTGGCCCCCTCACGACGTTGGAGCGAAAGTATACGCGAACGCCATGATCAGACACGAATAGACACTGCGATTTATCGAGAATACGAAGGGTGCTAGGTCGGATGAGAACCGGAAGTAGGCGAGAGACAACTGTTATGTCAGAGACGGTATTGCGAAATAGTTCTCATCCGACCTAGTGCCATACGAAGTAGAAAACTGCTTGAGATAACAATTATTTAAGAATAAGACAAGATGTCTGCCACTAACTGCCACTTTCGCCGAGCCGAGAACGACAAAAATCCGTATTTCCGGCTAGCTACATCTGCCCTGGCGGCGGATACAATTCTCGGAAACCGTTAGCACTAACAACCACGAGTCTCGGAATAGCGGAAGAGTTAAAGTATAGGTGATGATGCTGATGTCAATCGCCCCGGTTTCCCACACCGCTGCTGTATCCTCGATGTATCTTCCAATGTACCATTCTCGTCCTAGATTCTCTCATCACCCCTAGGAATGGTCTGGGTCTCTCCAAACTGCGTGATCTCTCGTTGATCAGAGACAGTGAGAGAGTGTGCAGATTGGAGAGTATCAGACCATCGCTCCGATCCGCCCCTCTCGTTTTCTATTTACTTGAGGGGCGAAAGATGTACGGGGCGGGAAACACAACTCGGAGAAGAAACGACAACCGAGAAGAAAGAGAGGTGATAGAGAGAAGGATGAGAGGTAGGAAGGAAGGAAGAAGAAGAAAGAAGAGAAGAGAGTCCTACCCGTCTGTTCGAGACACACGCTCGAGAGAAGAATTTGATCGGAGATTACCTAGTCATGACGGAGAACCGTCCAGCTGTGCTCTCGGAAGGCATCACGCGGAATGAGGCTCTTCATTGACAAAGCGGGTGTCAGAAGTTGTGAGAAAAACAGATTATAATGGAGAAGCGGCAGTCAGAGAACCAAGCAAACGACTCAATTGATTCAACTGCTACTTGGCCCAATGCCATCCATTACTGAAAGTGGATAATGCCAATAAATCAGCGAAACACTGCATCCGAGAGTGGATCTGATGTATGGGGCCCGCACCCAAAACTTGGAGCGCAACACACGCAAATGTGATTGCGCATTCCAACGAGAGAAGAGTTGGGATTGAATGAGGAAGCGAAACAGAAGAAGAAAAAGAAGAAGGCAGCCCGCGAATTTGAGAGTGGACACGAGGGTGGAATTTGGAAGTTCGGAGGTAGATTCTAGTGAGGAGACTCGGTGATCACTTCCATTCTTCTACGAAACATCAAGATTCAGATGGAACGATGCAATTCTACATCTAGGTCAGCGAATCAAATGGAATTGCAGATCTGGAGCAAGCAATGAATTGGTGAGATGCAATAGCTGCGAGAGCGCATGAGAATGTGGTGAGATGGCAATGAAAATGTATGTGGTTTGTCTGCTGATCCACTAGCGGTTTGTTTCGAGAGGAGGGGCTGGGAAAAAGATACTGGATGAGTAGGAAGGAAGAGAGACGAGATACACCAGAGCGACTAAATCTCGTTGGGGGGGGAAATAGACAAGAGGGCAAACTTTTTGGAAGCTTCCGCGATGAGAGAAGAAGAGATGGGGGCCGGTGATTAGAGATCGGGGATATGGGAGAGGGAGATGGGCGTGGGAAGGATTGTCATGTGGGTGTTGGGATACAGGCGACCGTGTGAGTAAGAGAAGCGATGAGACGAATCGAGGTTGAAAAAGTATCAGACTACCTACGAATGAACGAAATCGACATGGATCTGGGAGAGAATCCACACAGAATCAAGGCGGAATTCCACTTGGACATCTGAACAAACGCATCCTAAACAAGGACTTTCCGATCCGCAAGAGCACGCGACTCCAAATCTGGGCAAACTGTAGCCCGCGAGAAACGTGACAATGCGTCAATAAAATATATGTTTTGCACCTGTATTTAGCATGTATATTTGATTAGAAGTGACGCGGCAATAGCAGCGCTGCTATAGTTTGGCCAATTGTGTAATTTCATCCTCTCCTCCTAAATCGCGGGCCGAGAATCGTGGAAAACGAGCCACTTAGAGCCGAGCGAGAGAGAAAAGAGCTTTTGCAGGAGGAGGAGGAGGGGGGAGGGTCAAATTCAGAGATGAGAAAAGCGAGAGCTAGGACCTTCCGGAGTGTACTAACACCCGGCCCCCCAAGAACGAACTTAGCCGACCATCGACCATAGAATAACACGATGAACCACAGAGGCGTGATTACAGTAGCTGACCGAGAGTGAGCGAGAAGGCGGTATTGTTGTTCCGATCGAACACTCAATTCCGGGAAGAGACAGGTGATTGTAAGAGCAGACATCCTATGAAGATCGGCGCCACAACCACTGATTAGTCCATTGAAGCCTTGAAACTTCTGCACTTTTGGTTTCGACCAAATGGGGATGTAAAAATAGCAACGATTCTCAATGGAACAAGTGGGTGGCTTAAAACTCCAAAAAAAATCTTGGAACTGACTGCGTCCGGTTCCAGGAAAGTATCTAGAGTAGGAACACCGCGGGTCGCGATAGAAAGAAGATACCACAGACCACTCAGCGTTTGGGAATTTTGGTCGGATAGGTCCGAACTGCTCTAGTTTGCCGTGAGCAAATGAAGGTAGGAGAAGGAACCACGAAGCTACAGGTAGTGACAGCAGCCCCATGATCGGAGGAAGATATGTCAACTGAGCTGGGCATGCAAGTGACACGTCGCCCGTCTTTTCGCCTCCTCCTTTTCCCTGGAACTATTAGGTTTCTGCCCCCTCCCGCATGTGCAGAAGAAGAAGATGGTCGGATAAACGCGCAATTAGGACGCAGAACGTCAAATCAGCGCAGATATTCTCGTTCCTCTGTGACAAAAAGAGCATATCATGGAATGACCTTATCCTCAGACAATCTGCCTCGATTTTTGATTGATGTATCATGTGAAATGAGCAAGATGATTTATTGCTGTACTATTGAAAAGGGCATGGGAAAATGGAAGCTGGAGAACGCTCAAAGCGAATGCGAATTACGTGATAATTAGAACGGTTCTATAACAAATCTCTGTCGTTCTCCTCTCTTCAAATAGACAAATATGATATAATTCACCTTAAGGGCTCAGTAAGAGATCAACAGAGGTCGAGAGGACACAAACCATCATACGAAGTGAGACATCAAGGCAATGCGAGAGACCGGATACACGTGCAACCAGCGAGTTGTTCTGCCATCGAGAGGGAGAGATAAATCAGAGTTATTGCTCTCGCGATTTCCCTCGATCTTCCAAGCTCCAAATAACTCAAGAAGTCACCAGAAATCAGAGAGATTCCACACGCGCTCAAGTGTTGTGATGGGGGAATTACAGATGCGGACAGGCAGTGTTCGTGGAATAAACGACTCGTTAGGGCCGCTGAATTGAAAGTCACGTTTTTTTCAGTCAGCCACTAAGGTCTTGTTTTGACAAACGAGCGCAGACTCGGAAAAACTTTCCCGGAGATGCGATCGTTAGGCGCGCCGCCTCATCACCTTGTATTCTGTCACTGTGCTTTTCGCTGTGAGCATGCATAGCTAAAGACTCCCTGCGGCGAATAACTGCCCTTGCTCGAATACCGCACGTAGATATGACGAGAGCGCCCGACTGTACTCTAGACGATCAGACTAACGGATTTACGGCTTCCGATGTGGCTTCGGATGTTCCCTCTAACACGATTTGTGTACCGTCCAAGACAGAAGAAACTAAGGACATAGTCCGGATTCGGAGTCGTGGCAAACAAATACATAAATAATAGGTTGCGTGCGGTTTAAAAAGAAGGCAGGGATCGATGGAATAAGAAGAGCACCTGTGCATGAGAACGGTATGGCTGGAACGGTTCTATGACATACTAGGAATAGCTAAAAAGCGAGGAATAGCATCTTGATGAGTGGAATCAGCATCAACATACGGAAAATATAGACCTTATCGGGAACGGGAACAGATTGTCCCCTACACAGTTGACATAATGGGAGTCGCAAGTAACAATTAATTAAACATACATGTGAAAAGCATGTAACACAAGAGCATAGTGCGAAATGGCAAAGTAGTAGGAGAAATCAATCCCACTAAGCTTCGATCTGGATTGGTATGCACTGGTCAGTGATAAGAGTGACAGAAAAGAGCTCGAAGAAGGCGCTTGAAACTCGTCTTGTTTGAAACCTAAGCTCACGATTCGCAGAAGAGCAATAACTAAACCTAAACTCAGAGCAGTGTTTCAGCACGTAGACTTTCCGAGAGAGGTTGCAATTATTTGAGGAGTCTTTTCGAAACTGAAACTCTCACTCCCGCATAACTTCGCGCATTGAAAAAGAGCAACGTGGGCGGCAGCGTGCAATTTGTTCAGAAAATTCAGCGCGAAACCCCCGCTCGGAATTTGAAATAATTTCCGGCAGCGTATCATCGGAACCGCTGTGTTGGAGTTGTAGTCTGTCTCGACTTTCAAAACAAGGATTTCACTACGAATATCGGAATGAGAAATGGTGATTGATCGAAACCCCAGAACGAAAATTCATGATTCCTATGAAACCTCGTATCCCACCGTAGCGACAAGTTTCGAATGCGCGTGAGAGAACCCAGAATAGCCCGCAGTCTCAACTCCGGGAAAACCCCCTTCGCAACGTCAGCGATTCAGATTCTCCCAGGGGATGTCGGAGTATGCAGAACTAGTCTACGCCAGAATCAGTGGAATTGATGCGATGATCAGTGGTCGGTGCCTTCAAACTAGAGCGAGAGTGAGATACTAAAGAAGAGAGGCAGATTGTATCTTCCCTTCTACAGAACGAAGCAATTCACAGCCCTCGGGGCGCCTCGGTCGCTTGTAAATATTCAGGCCTCCTCGTCTTCTCCTCTTCTTCTCCCCTCGCGATTCAACACACACTCACAGTCTCGAAATCCGTGGAAAACACGACGGAGCTCAGTGGGAAATGAGCGTCATTTGGGGGACGGGAAGAGAAGAGGGAAGGAGGGGTTGGTGAGTGAACGGCTCTGGCTGTTCGACGCTGAAGAACGAAGAGGTTTACGAGTTTGGTTCACTATCGCGAGGGAAGGGACAGACCGGATAGACTGGTAAGCACAAGTACGGCAGTGATGAACGATTGAAGCTCCAGGACGCACTTTTAGACCCGAGATCGGTGTCTATTTACAGGTGGGGTCTGGATGGGAGGGCTAAGTGAAGCCACGAGTAACATAGTGGAGAACCTATCGCGTTACATGCTGGTGGTACTGCATAAATATGAATAACTTAGAACGAGAATAGATGGGAGTAGAATACACGTACGGTAGCCCTCAGTCCGCGATAGATGCAAATGGATACGGTAGTCGCTAAATACTTCCCTACGAGCGGTGACGCTCCATCCGCTATTCTCCTATCATCCCGAGTCGCGTCGAAAACGAGATGAGGAGAGAGATACATACTCACTGCCATAAATATGAAGCCATTTAAATGAGTAGGGGAGAGTCTGGAACGAAAACAGCCAGAGCTAGTCTCCTGCTTGCAATAGAGGAAGGAGAACGGTTGCTAACGATTGAGTGGAAGATGTGGATGGAAGGCGCGATGGGGTTGGTAGACATTCCGTCATTTATGAATGCGGCTCAGGCCCTAAAAGGGAACTTGAACT
Source organism: Pristionchus maxplancki (assembly GCA_900490775.1). Lineage (NCBI taxonomy): Eukaryota > Metazoa > Nematoda > Chromadorea > Rhabditida > Neodiplogasteridae > Pristionchus > Pristionchus maxplancki. The sequence continues at coordinate 345,824 of LS532866.1, read as the reverse complement.
TGAAATCAAAGAGGCGCCTTGGGAGTTGCTGCTCCAATGTTGAGGATGACGAGCACAAACTAGAACAAATTGGCGGGGAGTGAACCATGTACCAAATACAGAAGAAGTGAAGAAGAAGAAGAAGAAGGAGTTATACTCACATTGGCTCAAATCTGTTTGGGTGGTGGAGTCGAGAACAGTGTATCTAGATAGATAGAGTGTGTTCTCGGCGCGATTTCCCTATTGACAGAGAGTAATGAAACTTGAGTGTGAGGTGACAGCGTCGTCTACAGAGTCAACAAACTCCTGTGTGTGTGTGAACTTCCCTCCTCCTCGTCTTAGAGCGACGGGGCGGCGGAAAACGACCTCGTTGTCGGCAAATTAACACGACGAAAAGACTAGGGAAGCGGGAGGGGAAGGGACATGCTGTCTGATCGCTTTGACAGTCAGGCCGATTTGCGGAGGGACGAGCGCCAAAACAAATTATGCAAAACAGCCCGAAAGCCAGCGACTGTGCTCTCGGGATTCTCGAGCAAAATTTGCTGCTAACTGTGCTCGCGAAACCGGAAATGAGAAACGGTTTCCGGAACGGGGATGAGCGATCGAGTTAGGAGGTGTCGATTATCGAATCAGGAAGAGAGAGAGAGGAAAACAAACATCTCTTACGCAATTGACTTCAGGCAACGGCACCGCGTGATTTCGAAAGTGAAGTCGAAAGATTATGAGGCTTCTATCCAATTTCGAGGAGCTCATCATCGAAACAACATCCATCCCACTTTTTCCTTCTCAAATTAGCGTAATAATGCCAGCTTCTTCCACATTTGGACATGGCTCATAATTGAAGGAAATTGCACACCCTCGCGGAAGCCTTACATTGAGAGTAGATGCCAAGATCAGCAATAGAAAAAAAAGCTAAGACCGCATCCGCTTTTGCTCCACTTCAGCGACTAAAATCCGCATAATGCGAATGTGCATCTCCGACTCGAAACGACGCGCCCTGGTGCATAATCGGCAGTTCTAGGAGCAAAGCCGGGAAATCCCTCCCGATTCCGGGAACCGTAAAGTGGAAGGACCTGTGTACAACAAGTAGATCCTGTCACCGCTCTGAGTCCTAGCGTATGTGCGAAAACCGAAGAGTATTTGCAGGAGGGGCAAGGAGGAGGAAGGAGGGAGGGGATGTATTTCTCGGAGGTGGTTCGGGTAGTATTTCCGGGTATTTCTACGAGTTGGTCCTATTGCTCGATGACGTAGTACCGATGAGGAAAAAACGAATCGTTCGCATGCTACTTCATCTATTCGACACTGGGTAAACGGCTGCAAGGTGGTGTGTAGGGCTGACCTCATCGGCTCCTTCAAAGGCCTCTTTCTAAAGCGGCCCAAACATTCACCTAACAAAGGTAGCCGGAAGTACCACGCGGCACAATTTGATTGCTTGCAGTTGACTCAAGATCTACGACTTTACGTGACCAGGGACCAAGTACTGTACTCTAAGTATACGCAGTCTGGGCTCTCACGGACGGCTCTAGAGCGCGGGAGCCAATACTGATTAGCGATTCTAGGCAGAGAAGGGAACCTCTCCTCCCTGCTCAAAAGTAATACATCCGAGAGGGGGATAGTCCCATAGAAAGGAAGTTTGTTTTGGAGAGAGGAGGAGAGGAGGATATTCCCCCTATGTCGCTCGTCCATTTCGTATATTGCCACGGAGAATCACGCGAGCCGGGGGCTCGCTCCGATTAATTGCACCTAATAAGCGGAGGCGACTTGTCCATGCCTGCTATTTTCCGGCTGTAGTGTAATTTGAACTCTGCACTTGGTGAGCATAAGTAGGCGCTTCCTACTTCCCTTGATCATGGGATGAAAATGGATTCCTTTTGATCAGACTAGAGTCTTAGGACCAGAGTCTTCCAACTAGGACCTTTATCTCGGATTACTGATCTAGTAAGATCGAAGAAACCGCAGTATGAAGTATATTCCCAATGAGCAAATTAACATGCAGTAGTACGTCTAGCGTGAACTCTGCACCATCGCTCACTTACGCATGAATTAGGCGTCGGAATGAAAGTGGTCATCCAATTTGTAGGCAATGAAACACGACGATGAAAATATGCGAGGAGCGACAACGAGAATAATATCGGCGTTGCTCGTTCCAAGAATAAGAGGAGGAGGAGGAGAGGAGCAGGGGAGAAGGCAACAATTTTGCGAGGAGGAATGAAGAACCACTGGGAAATCGGAGACGCGAGCGAGAACTTGTGACTCTTCTGACGGAGCGAATGAATCGTCAGTCGAGATCAGAGATACATGGGGGCCAAAGCCGCAAGTGTTCGAAGTTGATCAAAGTCAGATTAGGGTTTCTCATTTCGAGGAAATTGTTGCGTGCGTCTACATTCTGAATGTAGTTGAGACTCCAAAGCGGGGACGCTAATGAAAGTAGCGATTCGGACTTTGGCCCGCTAGCTCGCGATTTGCTTCTTCTTCTTGCTTGCAAGCAGGCGCGAGTGAACAACTGATCACACCGACCCTCCCGTCTCCTGCCTCCCCGTGCTCCCTCCCCACTCCCCCAGTCTCCTTCTCTCCCCGATCACCACACTGCCTCGTCCCTGCAGGCGGAGAGGCAGGGAGAAGATCCCAGAGATCAGCCCCCTCGAGCAAAAAGCGGCGGGATGTGTCAATATCCGGGCGTGCTGATAGGGAAGATGAAGATGGATCGAGTGAGGCAGCAACGATACGACAAGAAGGCTAAGAATTTGCTCGGGCGTGAAAGTTATAATTGCATTGAAGATGCTGCCGTCACCGATGTTAGAAGTAGGAAGCAATGAAGCGCACGGGGACTTACTGAAACCGACGAACTTTCGCCGGAAAGAAATAGAAGGAAGAGTCTCTCGGAGTGTGTGTGCCACTTTGAAGTCTGTTTGAGAAATTTAGCCCCCGAAATCTGGGAAGGAGCGATGAAATTCGATGAGGTCTTCAGCATACGCGGAGAGACCGATGAGCCGACTCCCCACTGACTTGAGCTTTTGTTTGTGTGGTTTTCTTAAATTGTTGGAAAATTCCCTGCTTTATTTTGAGGTAATAATACATTACTGAAGTGGACTAGGGATATCGAAGAGTGTAATAATCGCAATAATTAGGGTTCACTTTTTTAGGCGGTGAATAGGTGACCTGATAAAAAAGAAAATCATTTCTGCCCACGCGGGTTTTGCCTACAGGTCGGATTGGAATAAGAGAGAAATCTTTTTGGGTCGCCTAAAATGAATTGGCTCACCCATTTCTCACTCCTTCTATCGAAATGAGCGGTGACAAATTGGAAAAGAAATATGCTTCACGGAACAATAAAACTGTTTGCTTCATTATTCCAAGATATCAGGTCACCCAAAATCATTTCTCAAAAATCATTTTACCTGATCAGGTAAAATCGACCGGCTCTTTTACCTATTCACGGGAATGACCAGAAAAAGTGAACCCTAGCAATAATGATTGGAAGGTCTTCAGAGTGATCCCGAAGAGAATCAAGGGCCTTCGTTTTCCTTGTTCTCTTCGGGATCACTCTCTCCAATCTCTGGGTCTTCAAGAACGGCTGCATCCAGGGCAGCAGCGAGTGCTTCACTGTGAGCCGCATCATGCACCGCCGCGTGAATGAGATGCCATGCGTCTTCCTCCAGGGAGATACTGCCTTCAAAATATCGCCGACGGAGTTGGACCGAGTCGAGAGGAGGCTGAAAATTGATGCATATCGATTCTTTTCTTCAACTAATCTCAAATTGTAAGATTTCCTCACCCCGAGATCTCTCCTGTCTTCGTCTTCGTCTTCCTCTTCACCTTCCACCCCCACCACCACGTCCTCCTCCTCTTCATCCAGGCCTCGGGCTCTTAGAATCGCGTGTGCTTCTCTACTGTCGTTGAGTTGCTGAATACGGATGCGGTCTTCAATGAAGCGCTGTAACGGGAATAATTTTTTTCTCAGTTATATGTATCACACTTCTTTCTAGGTTTACAGAGTGCTTTGCATGGATCATGAATGGATCGTCGACTTGATGGGCAGTTTTACTTTCAGATCACTAAGATATGGATATACTCACCTCCTCCATCAACTCCTCCGAAGGCATCGGCTCGTCCTCTTCGCTGTCGCTGGTGAGGATCATCTCCCTCTCTAGTGACATCGCACGAATCTTAGATTTAAACATGACGTCATATGTGGACCACCACAAGAAACATGGACCTAACACAGCGAAACAGAAAGTGATTTACTAGGTGGGCGTGATAACCTTAGCCGTGTTTGTAGCACGTATGAGGCGAGGATACAAAACAAGGTATGCGTGAAATCATGTGAAGGGATAAAACGGAGTCGTCAAGTTCAAATTATGAAGGTAGATGGCCAAAAAGCATTCTGTGGGAATGGGTCGCTTTTCGCGGCTCTCAAATGCCGTTTAGCATCGAATTTCAGAGGCACCATCCATCAAAACAAAATGCAGCTTGATTCCGAGTGTGAGGTGGATCACGAGTAGAGTACGGAAGGCAGGAGGGATTATCGTTGCCCCCAGTGTTCTCTCACGGGCTAGAGAAGCTAGGAAGTGCGGGAAATGAGGAGAGTCGTGTCTCTAATCAGAAATATCACGCAATATATGGAGGATTATAGGGCAGGCACGTGCGTCTTGGACAATTATTGGCAGAGGGATAAGTAGCATAGGGAGTTTGAGATGCTACTATACAGTTTAGGTGTGTTGCTTGACAATGATGTGCAGTGTCTGATAGAATGACGTTGTTTTTCGAATAGCATGTGACTTCTTTGTTCAATCTTCTGATAATCTGAAGACAGACTTCCCGCATGACGTCGACACTACCTCGCCAGACAATGGGAGTCGTAACCTTTACATTAGCCAAAACATCCATACGCCACATCCTTGAAGTCTCGTGATACAAATTCTCGAATTACGTCATAGGAGAATCTTAGTAATGAGACGAAGTTGCATTCGGTTATTTTCATCTTGTTTATCGGCGCTACAATTGTTTCCAAAGGAATTCGTCCTTCACATGGATATGGTGAGCCACTTCTTGACTTTTATAATGCATACCGTCTGTTGTTAGCAAAACTTGCAGTCTCAATCTATCAAGGAACAGCAGGCTCAACCAAACTACATGAATTTGAACGCGCCAAACGATGTGGTTATGAAATTACTGTTTAATTGTTGCTCAAACCGAAACGGCTGTTCTCTACGAAGTGGACATTTTAGGTCCATTCACCAGATGAGAAGTATCAAACATCCGACGTGGATATGCCGAATTTATTGGTGATTAGATATTGTTCCTGAATTGTCGAAAGTGAACCTCACTTGCTGTTGCCCCTCTACATACATATTCAAGCTTTCAATTAGAACTCAATCAGGCGAATTACGAAGACAATCCGAGTGGCTTCGATGCTTCTCTCGATGATGTTCCTCCCGATCTCGGTCGCCCATTTGAGAAGATTGGAGATGACCTGGAGAACCCGATGAAAGAGCCCCAGGTTCGAAATCATGTGTAGATCCAGATATTTCTATCTGCTTACACTTAGGTACTCAATGAAGATTGTCACTTCCTTGAAACCACAGCATCCGCGAATCGTGAGCATATCACCTTCAAGCATGTATTGCATATTGGACCATTCCAAGAGAATCTCAGAATCTTGGAAGAAGATCACTCCCCCAGGCAAACGAGCAACGATATTCCGGCGAGTTTCCTGTTTTCAATTACACACATCATGACATTATTCCTCTATTCTTGATATTGAAATTGACACATCGTTACTTCAGCCGCGGTGCCTATTCTACTTTGATTGGTCGGAGGAACTCCACCGGCTGAGCTTCTATGTGAAGACAGAGACTCGACGAAGCCATGATGAGGTACATATCACAGTTTTGATTTAGGCCAGATAGCTACAAACTAAATCACAGGGGAAGGAACGATTCATTTACACTGGAAGAGGGCATTTCCCTTTGGATAGAACCGAAGTTATCATAAGGGAATTGAGAAAGTATGCAAGAGGAATTGAGAAAGTATGCAAGAATTGAGAAAGTAAGCCGGAACATTATTGTCACCCACTAGACTTCCTACTGAAATAATCTTCTCTATCAATACTCCATATTCTCCCAATTCTTCTACCTCCAATGCCATTCAAATATTTGGGTGCTTGCTCATTGTCGATTTTTAATGCAATGACTTCACTGTTCGAACAGACGACGAACACCAATGGTTCACAATAAAATCGATTTTATTGATGCTTCGGTTGAAACATTGAGATATACTTGATTTCGTAGCTGATCTAATTCCATAGATCTTGTCGTTGGCGTGTTTGCACTAATGACTAATTGAAGGCGTAAGATTGAAAAATCAAGAATAATTAAATCGAGCCTTTCAAACGGCCGTTTGCGGTGCAGAATGGTTCCTAAAGATCGCAAATCATATTTTAAGAAGGTTTGCACTCACGTAGTGTCGTCTCCATTCACTGTAGTCGTTCTCTGATCCGCGGCAGACTCAGTAGTCGGATTCTGTGCGGCTTCTTCAGCAGCGATAGCTGCTGCAGCTGCTGCAGGGGCATTCGCAGCCTGGCTCTCTGCAGCAGGTGCAGCAATAGCGGCAGGCAATTGAACATCCCTCACTGGTTCGCTCGCACGAGCGCGTGCTCTTGCCTCCAGCACCTATAATTGGATTGTGGAATTGAGAAGGAACTTCTAGGGATACATCCGCGCCGCGCTCACCTGCATCAGTAGGGCGTCGTTGATCGAGACAGCCTCGATGAGTGCGTGGAGGTCGATTGTGTGGACTCGAGGAGATCTTTCGTGGACCTGAGAAATGAGTATTATTCCATCATATTCGACTACTTATGTGTGAAAAAGGCAAATGCAATAACCCTGGGATTGGTGGGGAACATCTCGTCATCTGAGTCCGAGAAGTTTACCTCTTCGTCAGACGGGTTAACCGACATTGCCTGCAGTGGGCAATTGACGTCTAACATGTTTCAGGAACATCGAGATAGCCACGTTCGCGGTGTCATTAATTGAGCTAGAAACATACGCAACGGGTGGAGAATATCGGGAGGGGTAAAGTTAAAAGGTTCGGCCACATCAAGCGATTTTACAGTCGAAAGCGACTACGCTAGGTGGTGCGGGAAGAATATCGGGAAAGATTGCAACTGGTTAACTAAAAGAGGGGAAAGCCGTGCGTGATTATGAGGAGGAGATACCCTTCCAATGCCCTGGCAACGGGAAGATTGAGAGAGAAGTCGAGTGCCAGATTGTTATTCCCTCCCAACAAGTCTCTTAAGCTCTTCTATGGACGAGGAAGTAGCAACATTATACGGGAATGACGAGTATGAAGAATGCAGAAAGTCAGGGAAAGCAGAGATGCGAAGTAATGATGAGCGCGTCAGTAAGAATATCTCACATTTCGGCACTATTCCGGGAACAACGAATAACGTCAACCTCCATTTTTAGCATTCAAGCAGCTTCTAACTTCTTTTTGAAAACTGTGGGACTTCATTCACTACGTTTCAGGTTGACACGATTTTTTTCGAATTTTTTTATTAACGGTACAATCTGAGAACGATTGAAGCGACAATGAGATGAATCAAAATAAGCTGGTGTTTAGTAGACAATCACGAATAGCGAGGAGCAGATGAGTTGGTCCTGAATACTTCTTCCAACGAAGCATATCATGATGTTTCTTACTGTTACTAATGGGTATTGTCGACAGATTTGTTGGCAGCCGCAGCTTGAGCAGCGACATAAATCGTTGCTGCGTTAGATGGCCCAGCGCCCGCTGCATTTTCGTTCTCCTTAATGTGATTTGAGAGCTGGCTAGGCGTCTTAATGCATGGATTTCTCACCTTCATCACTTCGGCTCGATGCACGAGATCCTCCAAGTTGTCAGAAAGGCTGACAACTCGCTGATTGAGAGCCTCACATCTTCTGATGATCTCTTGGATCTGAGCAATGTGATTAAAACGCGTTCTCTGTAAGAGCGGGATGGGGGTGGCACAAGGATTCAAAATGGTCGGATTGAGCTGAAATTTTCTGTGGGGCATGCTTAGGGGTCGGGTATGCTTCCACCAAAATTTTAGGTCGATTGACCAACTTTTGACCTACCAAAAAATTTCATATTTTGCCCTCATGCGATACACCATTCGAGAGTGTATGAAAAGTTATGTCTACGGCTATTTTTTCGTCCTCTTTGGATCAAATCTGCATGAGTTATGCATGAAAATATGCAATTTTTTGAGGTTTTGGATTTTTTCATCTCTAGGATCTCATTTGCACCGGTCGATTTTATGCTCATTCGATGCGCCTTGCAATTCCCCATCGACATGATTTTTTTCAGAACTTATATCGGTCCCTTAAGGCATGAAATTTCATGTTTTCTAGCACGCAATCGACCACGCAGGTTCGAATCCTCCTCCCTGCATGATCTTTTGCCAGCCTTATATGAGGCCGTTCACGAGAGAGTCGAGCAAGGGCTGGCACAGATCAAAAAGGTCGATTCTCTGAAACTCTGGGTTTTGGGGTTCTCGAGGGTGCTGATGACGATGGGCATATTCATTTTCCATACTGAGCCCCCATTGGCTCCAGATGACGTCACGTCGAAAACGGTTTTTGTGGAATTTCTCAGTCCAGGAGATCCCTAAAATTAAGGGAAAATGTTTTCTGGGGTAGAATTTAACGCTTATCACGCCTGTCTACTTCATTTTTCTTTAAAAAATTTCATAATTTTGTAAAATGAAACTTTTTGCTGTTTCAATTATGAGCTTAGCAACATACATAGATCGGACCGGGATGACGGGAGGATTCCAAATCTATAATTTCATCTCATTAGTCCGCCAAATCTTCGAGAAAATCAACTTATAGTGTGACTGTCTTGTAACTGAATTAGCCTATTTCTCCCCTCATTTCATCCCCTTTGATCTACCGAGAGTCTCTCTCCATTGATCCCTTTCCTTCCTCCCCGTCTCTCTCCATTTCACATGTTCTCTAACCTAGGGAAGCCCCGATCAATGGCGAGAGACTCGCGGTAGATCAAAGGGGATCAAATGAGGGGAGAGTTGGGCTGATTTACTTACAAGACAGCCACACTATAAGTTGATTTTCTCGAAGATTTGGCGGACTAATGAGATGAAATTATAGATTTGAAATCCTACCGTCATTCCGGTCCGATCTGTGTATGTTGCTAAGCTCATAATTAAAACAGCAAAAAGTTTCATTTTACAAAATTATGAAAATATTTTAAGAAAAATGAAGTAGACAGGCGTGATAAGCGTTAAAGGGGGATAGGCACGAATATTTTGGCAGCCAAACTGAGAACGTGGAAAGGTAGAGACCGCTTATCCGATAAGAGATCACTTTATCCGAAGTTTCAGAGATCCCTCTAACCCGAGCTATCGATTTTTGAAGTTTCATTGATGGTGCAGGCAATTTTTCTACGGTTTTTGGGTGGATATCGATTGATTGTGAGCGAAGATCGAAAAATTGGAGTAGCAATAGAAGAACTGCACCGAATGGGACTCGAACCTGCGTGGG
>LS532866.1:290704-328956 GCA_900490775.1 Pristionchus maxplancki | reverse complement strand
TCGGGTTCACAAACGAAAGTCTTGGAATATATTCCTTTCTATCAGACTGACGAGGTATTTATTAATCGAAATAAATATAAGGAACAGTAATGGGGCGACCGAGAACACGAAAATCGCGAAAAATCGGGGCGCTTGTGTCATTTGAACACGCGTCTATCCTTGTATCCGTCGAAATAGGTCATTTAAACCCATCTTTTTTCAATCAAGCCGTGTCAGAAATGGTTCAATATGTCGAAATAACGCTGATAAGACGTTGCCAAACTACTAAAACTCGTGTGAATGGCCGAAAACAGACAAAATCGAGCTAGTGTTTCGCTAGTGTTATTAATTAAGTTATTTATAAAGTAGCAGGCTTGTTGAATTGATGCAGGTGCGCTGTACTCGAGTCGGGGAATCGCATAGAAGCAAAAGAAAAACATGAAAACAAAAGGAAATGAACCGAAAATCGATAAATCAATAAAATGCTATGAAAACGGCACAGCGCTACACTGCGATCAAAAAATTACTGCGGGCAGGGGGGCCGGTGCAGGCCAGTCGTGTCAGGACTTTATCAGTTCGTCTCGTGCCCAACCCCCTTTAAATTCTACCCCAGAAAACATTTTCCCTTAATTTTAGGGATCTCCTGGACTGAGAAATTCCACAAAAACCGTTTTCGACGTGACGACATCTGGAGCCAACGGGGGCTCAAAAAATGAATATGCCCATCGTCATCAGCACCCTCGAGAACCCCAAAACCCTAGAAAACATGAAATTTCATGCCTTAAGGGACCGTTATAAATTCTGAAAAAATCATGCCGATGGGGAATTGCAAGGCGCATCGAATGAGCACAAAATCGACCGGTGCAAATGAGATCTTCGAGTTGAAAAAAATCCAAAACCTCAAAAAATTGCACATTTTCATGCATAACTCCTCTAGAATCTGCTGTCACGCAGTTCATCACGATCCATCACGGCGTTCGTCACGAATCGTCCCAATTCGTTCGGATCGTGACAGAAATCGTCACGATCCGAACGATCGGGACGGTTCGTGACAACAAGGAATACGCGCTGTCACGTCGTGATACGGGGTGTCACTGATTGTCATGCCGTGACAGCCAAATGAACGATCGCACAAAAGATGAAAATTACCATCTCGATCAACTTTTTATGCCGAAAGGCGCATGTTAACATTGTTTATTTTGAAAATTTCGACAAAAAATATTTCGAACGAATATGTCGCCTACCGAAATTTTTTTGGACGGAAATAGATCTTTATATGGCAATTGATATAAATTAAAACGTTGGTCTTATTCTGATGTCGAAAAGCCATTGAATGGTTCGGGATTGCGCGCAGAGATATGTAGCGCTTCATAGCCCTCCTTCCCAACATCAGTCATGGAGCAGTGGGTAAGGCATCAGCGTTGGGATCATAGGGAGTAGGGAGTGAGGGGATCGCTGCCTGCTCCGAACGACACTTTTTGCAATTTTTCTCCAACACAACAGCTACCGAGTGTCACGATCGTGCCGTATTTTGTCACGCCGTCCGTCACGAAACGTCACATGTAACGGACAGTTCATGAACGGTGACGTTTCGTGACGGACGCCGGGACGAATCGTGACGAACTGCGTGACAGAGGATTCTAGAGTCATGCATATTAGATCCAAAGTGGACGAAAAAATAGCCGTAGACATAACTTTTCATACCCTCTCGAATGGTGTATCGCATTATGGCAAAATATGAAATTTTTGGTAGGTCAAAAAGTTGGTCAATCGACCTAAAATTTTGGTGGAAGCATACCCGACCCCTAGGCACGCCCCACAGAAAATTTCAGCTCAATCCGACCATTTTGAATCCTTGTGCCATCCCCTGTAGGCGACTGTCCCGCTCTTACAGAGAACGCGTTTTAAGTCTACTGCAAATAAAAGAGCGAAATAGTACCTCTTCTTGGTAAATTGTTTTGGCAAAGTTTCTATGCGTTGACATAGTCTGAAAGGCAAATGTAGAAATGAAATCATCGAAATATGAATAAGGAAAAGTGTTGGATTGTGAGCAATGCCGAAATTTTCCTACATTCCTATAGAGCAAAGGAAAGAGACGAATGGTAATCGATGAAAGTAGTGCAGCATGGAAGGAATCTTACCTGCTCTCAGCCTTCTGATCGGGACAATGAAACACGATTTATTGCTGTCTCGTGGATACCTACTCCTTCTGCAAAAATGTCTGGGAGAAGGGCGCGGGAAAATGGTAAGTACTAACGTATTTTCGCCGAATTGGTACATGTTTTTGTTGATAGTCGACATGACAGAAAGAAGGTGAGAATATGTTGCAGGAATATCAGTCGGAAAGACGAAATCTCTGTAGAACGATGACATTGATGTGCATAGATGAATAATAGATCCTCTGACGCTATATTGCAATCGGAACAGATTCATATGTTCCATTCTCATTCACCATCCCACCTGGGAGTGCAGCACAGGGTTATCTTCATTGGTTTTTTCCAATACGAGTGCATTCCTTCTTCCCGAATTCCCGACTTATGACATAGACACGTCAGCTTAAGCGTTTCACTGACTTAAACTCACTAAATGAAGGAGATAAACGGAATTTGAAGTGTCTGCTTCCATTCCTTATCATCTCATTCTCCATCATTATTTACTTTGACGGATTGTCATTTCGACCAGGTCACATTGAGCTTGGACGTGACGCATGATGTTACATTGATTGCGCCCGTTCGCTAGAGCTAGATAGCTTCTCTCGCCGATCATACGTTTCGCAGCGTTTCACGAAACCCTTTGCCCATTATCATAATTCTTCATTGCGGAAATGCTCGGACATACTCCATCAGTCACTCTTATCGCAGTGTGAATGCAATGTATTCAGTTGTTTCCCTATCTCGTGCCATCAATAATAAAAGCACACCTCGCGGTGAACTCTTTCCTCGTCCTATTTTCACCAAGATATAATATAGAACAAATGCGCTATCCGTCTCAGCATCTCCATCCGTTACCCTTTTTCACTATCCGCATTTTCTCGTTCTCACATGAATTATAGTCACATTTCTTACACGGAGGGTGCTTAATTAGCAAGCAGAGTTTTAGGTTCCCCATTAAGCTGGGCATGAAAATCCTGAAATGTGTCCTAAAGCTCATCCTCGACACTTAGAAGTCGACCTTCTGAACTGTCGAAGCTCTCCTTATTCTCCGTGCTCCCACGCGTCTCTTGACAACTAGTGAGAAACATTGAGAATCTCGACTTGGTGGTGGTAACTCTTGACAACTAGTGAGAAACATTGAGAAAGGAGTCCAAGTAGGTGCCAGCCGTATTATCCTGCTTCAATTGTTTGCTCTTCTACTAGTACGAGTCCATGAAACGAACTTTTCTCCTTCACCCGTAAAATAGTCACTCTCCCCAATGAACTCGATCTTTTTTTCTGGCCTCTGCCATCTTCATCTCTTACCCGTTTCACATCGCTCTCCGATTTGTTCCCCTGAACTTATCTTTCCCTTCCTTTTTCTGTTCCTCGCCATGAAAAATGTCGTGCCTAGTGTAAACATGGTGAAAGAGCGTTTTGATGTGTCATCAGAACATCTATTACACTTCTCTGATTGCTGCGCTGATATCTCTCCATTCTGCCCCCAGTTTCATCTCACTCTATCCATTTCACCTCACTTTTCCTCAATTTGTCTCCTCTGTTTCATCTCGTCCACTCCTCGATCTTTCGACATTCATTACAGCGCAGTGCATGGCTGCTCACCAGTTGTTCCTTAAGATATATGTTCTTTTCATCATTGGTAATCTCTGGGGGTATGTTTCCGGGTAAATAAATCGAGAATATTAATTCTCTACCAGCTTCTCTCCTCTTATGCATTATTGACCGTCTCTTCATGATATGCTTCTTCTAGCACGCAACTGGTTATCCATTCACTTTGCAACTTGGTGAAAATTTAATGTCCATGTATTCGTCACTGACGCTCGTGCTAATCATTGGATGCTAATAGATTTGGCTCCACTACTTTCGTAGCCTTGTTGTCTCTCTTTCGATACCGATCATGCAATTCCAGATTTTATCTCGTTCAAAGCCATGGAACAGCAGCAGGTGAGGCCACTATTGAATGGAGCTCGCATCCATCTATGTCCGAACATCCAATCAACTACGTCGAGCTATCTTGAATCTTGATTATTTTTCAGATTGTCCCGCCCTTGCGGTTGAAGATCTCCAAGTATCCTGAAGGAGCGGTGAGTCAAGGACACTATCAACGTGATTAACATAACTGGCTTCTCATTGGTTTCAGGGAACGACGGTGTCTCTGTCGTCTTCTGAAATCCCGTCGTCATTCGACGAGCCAGACAACAAAGAGGTGAGAATTTTCATTATAATAATATTAATATTCATAATTTTTTTCAGAACCACCAAGTCGTGAGCTCCAAAGGCGAAGTTTCGCCCGCGATCATTGTAAGTGTGCGTGTGTCCAGTAGCCAAAACCGGATGATTCATTCTTGAAGGGTAAAATAATGGAAACCTTTAGACTGTTGGTGGTGCGAACGATGCTGAGGATGCCGTTAGCATCATGAAGAAGGTTGTGGATGCACTGGTAAGCATTCGATGTTTCATTTATGAACTATCAATCAACGTCCCGAACAGATTAAATATACCTGTTTAGGTTTGTCTAAGCTAACAATGAGAAATAAGAAATGGGAACCCGATATACAATTAGGGTAACATTCCAAATTTGATGTCAAGGAAGAGGAACTTCGAGTCGTGAAGCAGAAGAGAACAGACGAGATGAAGAAGATTGTAGAAGAGAAGAAGGAATTGACGATGGAAAAAGAAGGACTCGAGAGTTCAAATGAAGAGCTCAAAGCCGAGGTAATTACTATTGATGGTTGGGATTGAAGTAAAAAATCAAGGAAAATCGAAAAATTCGAGTATTCAATGAAAAAATTGTTCAGCTCAAGAACAAACGCGTGTTGGAAGTGGACATCATCTTGGAAAAGAAAAAGAACAAGGCCCTCGAAGGAGAGAAGGTGACTCTCGAAGGGAAGATGAAGGATCTTCAAGAGCAGGTATGATGAATTGAATGAATCATGGCTTACTCGTATGCCTCCTTGAGATGGATGTCGAGAAGCGAAAAAAGGAGGAGATAAAGTTGGCATTGGACGAAGAGAAGAAGAAGGTGAGAAAATGAGGGTGTCTGATGACATTCCAAATTCGAGTCTCAGAACCAACGTCAGCTTTTGGATCATAAGAACGACCTCCGGAAGAAGATGGACGAGGTGAGTAGGACTCGCTCAGTTCAAATAACCTGATCAATGAGAGAACATGATACGACCCAAAATCAAATAATTCAGCTCATTCAAGAGACGAGGAACATGGAACAATTTCGAGACGCCCTCAACCAATTGAAAATCGAGGCACGCAATAGTTTTTTTATTTGCCCATATGGTTAGACTAATTACAAAATTATTTCCAGAGGGCTGGTGAGGTGAAGAAGCACGATGCAGATATCTCGAAGTTGAAGGATGAGGTCAGTCGGGAATTGTAGTAGTAATTCTGAACATTCAGTAAATTTTGGCACCTTATAAATAATTGTTTACTATTTCAAAGGTAGCGCAGGAGAAAACGGCGAAAGAGGAATTCGAGCGAGAACTGATCAAAGAGAAGACTGAGGTGCGAAACAGAATTTATTCATACTATACGAACATTTTCAGAGGGAAGCTGAAAAGAAGGGACTAGACGACAAGGTGAAGACGCTCGAGGGACAGGTTTGTTTGCGTTTCCATATGGATGGATTTTTTAACTTTTAAAAACTTTTTAAAATTTTGTAATGTTAGTTCGTTGCAAAACCCAAATTTATCGTTTTCTCCTCGTTTTTCTCGTTTTCTTCAGATCATGACGGACCGAACGGCTTACGCAACGGAGGTGAACGAGATCGCTTCTCAGTTGAAGGAAGCGAATCAAAGTGTAAGCCAAAACACTCAATTGGTATCGGAGTCAAAATCACAACCCTTTAATATTGATATTGATATTGAAGGTTAAAATTGCAGAGGTATCTTATCCCAACATTGTCGAGGGCTGAGAATCTTTTTTGGAAAGCGGATTCAATTCTGTTCAGGTCGCCAAGATGAAGAAGGCCAAGGATCATGTCGAGAGTGAACTATCACAGAAGGAATCGGAGGTATCGAACCTTAAACCGCCCGGACATTCATAATTTCGAATATTTAAGGTGAATAAGCTGACGGGCGAGAACAAAGGCCTCCTTACCGGTCTCGAAAGAGAGAAAAATGAGGTGTGCTTTTTGACATGCTAGCTTAGAGTTTATCTATTGCAACTTCGTTCAGCGAATTCGCGAGAAGAATGGACTGGAAAACACAATCAAGAAGAAGACTGAAGAAGTGAGAAAATCACTGTTCTCAATCACTAGTTCAACTTTTCAGGCAACAAAAGAGAAAGAATTGAAGGATGGTCTCCAGACTGCAATCGACAAGGAGAATAAAGAGGTAAGGTCATACTTGACTGCATGCAAAAGACTGCCCTTTTCAGAGACGTGAGGAGAAGACTAAATTGGAAAAAGAGATTCAGAAATTGATGACAGAGGTATGCATTTTGATATGCCTCTGTCACATTCGAGGTTATTACAGAAGAAAACTGAGAAGGACGATCACGGTGTTGAAAAGGCGAAATTGGAGGCTCGTCTAGTTGAGGAGGAGAAGAAGGTACAGAGCCACTGTAGCACACTTAATCAAGTGAATTTCTGCCTCCCATGTTCTAAACTTTTACCATCAGGTTCAATGTCTGCGTCAATCTCTCTACAACGTCGGTCTTAAACTCGCGGAAGAGGATCCCAGCATCTCAGAAGGCTTTCAGGACGGACTTCGACTGCAGAGCGAGCTATTGGTGACTTTTTTATCATTGGATGACTCTGCAACTGCAATTTAAAACAATCACAATCATTTTGCGATTTCTAGAAGAGGTGTCATAGTTACACTCAAGCGGTTCCAACCACCTATACAATCTTGAATGCAGGGCCAACTCCCGGATACGCCCACCAGTTCTGCATTCATGCCGACGAACGGTGAGTGTACCGAAATGTTTGAGCATTGGTAGAAACACTTTTATCTGGACGGTTTGCAGGTTCCGGAAATCAGAATGCACGCAAGCGTTCACGCAAGGAGTGAGGTCATCTCAAATAATCCATTCCCTTTTACACAAGTTTAGCTGTAGGAATATTCGATTCAGCTTATTGTTTTCCATATTCATGCCATCTCACGAGGCATTTCGTTTTGCATGTTTATCAATTCAATAAAGCTAGAGTACACGTAGAATTAACAAAAAATATGACATAATGGAAAAATATGACACAATAAACTCGTAATTATACAACTCGAGTGCTGAAAAATAGAAGATTCTCATAACAGAAGTTCCCCTCCTCACATATCTGATTTGACCCATAGAATATTCCATATCTTCATTTTAATTAACCAATACTTTCCATATTTTTATTGCTAGGGCATTGTAAGACCGTCGTTGCGTCAAAATCAAATCATTTTTTTGCGAAAAAGCTGTTGTAGATGAAAGAGCTCCCCAAAATCCCATTATTCACAACGCACTCTGTGTGGAGGGAAATGTTCATCTACCCAATACTGGACTTCAATGCATCATGGGGTATTAGAGATCCACCTCTCCTTTAATACCAATTGGCTCAGCCCGATCATCGGGTATGTTGCAGGTCATCGGCATTGGTAGGAGTGGGAAGCACTGTCTGTAGACATGACGGAAGATCGGCAGAAGTACATGCCATCTGAAGTGGTCCCTTCATTTCATTCTCACAACTATGAAGGTTATATTGAAAAAGGTGAACTAATGCTTACCTATTGATGGCAAACTCGTCACCATCCTCATGCTCATCGAAGAGATGCACATCCACATCAATTTTGTAGTGGGAGGAGAACGAACAGTTGGCCACAGGGCACTTCCACTAGAATGGAATTAAGGTTCAACTTGTAAAATGATTGTCTACAGCGGCTCAAAATCTTGAAAAATGAGTGTACCTGCTTTTCACATCCACTCGCATGGAATTTCATGTGGAGAATGGTATCGTAGGTGTGCGTCAGCCTGAACTGGCGACCATTGCTATGACAGATCTGAATAGAAAGATTTCCCGTGGTTACAGAAGTGAGAACGAAATTCATCCAAGGAGGATAACACGGCTTCTCCATTATTGAGTGTGAACCAATGAATATTCACCAAAACTAGACGTAAGGAGTATGCTCACCATGCAGAAGATCTCAAGGGTGAGCGGCAACTTGAGATATTCCATGAATCCATCCTGCTCAGCGAGTACCGTCTTCAGAAGAGTGTCCTGGGAAATATTTTTAGTAACATTCAACAACCCATTTGTTAAGGATTTGGGTGGATACGATAGAATATGACGATGAGTCCGAAATATAATGAGTCCGAAGCTTCCACTAAGAAAATGGCTTGGACCGCTCGTGCTCAACTAAGACGTACCTTGTCGAAGTTGGGGTTCCGTATCTCAGCCATCTTCAGCAGCTCGGGCTCGCAGTCGCTCGCTGTGAGATCTGCAATGGATTGAATCATCTTCGATCTAAGATCCACTGTGGACGGATGTTCTCCTCTCTCTTACCGATCTTCTCCGGGAAGAAGGACTTAATGGTCATGCCGGAGTCCTCGGTGTAGTCCAGATTCTGGGCGTAGTCCATAGCATAACAGACTAGATGTGCGATTTGATGATGTATGATGAGCGCCCGCTGAATAAATATCATCTCAAGAATTATTCATCTCATCTCATCCATCATTACTTGTATCTGTACGCATCCATCATCACAATGAAAAAAGTTAACATACCTTGCTGACCGACTTGAATCGGCAGCCCTTCGCCGCGCAGCCGTAGAGCTTCTGGTTCTGGTGCTTGTCGACGATGTGGTAGGCGGCCAGACTCCCCTGCAGATAGGTCATTCAATGCACAAGATCCAAAGAATTTTTGTTTCTCAGAATCTAGTTACTGAACTAGCCATAAAGAGGGCAGCCACTTACAAAGATTCGCTTTTTGCAGACGAAACACTGGATCTGGTCTCCTTGGAGATTGGGGAAGTTGATGGCACGACCGATCTGAATTGGTTGACTTGTTGTTAGATTACCACTGGGTCGGAGCAAGGAGAAATGATTCTTCAAGATAGGAACTAACCGTGAGCTTCCCCGTATCATAGTTGGGGAAGCACGTCTTCATGTAGACGTCGTGGATGGCAGTCATGAGATCGGTCTTGAAAGTGAGTACCTGAACAGATGATGAAGGTGGACACATTCCGGCAACCGGAATCGTGACTGTTTAAAGAAAGGAGTCCACTCACGTCTTCCACGAGCATTTTGTGAACGTTCTGCTGATGGCGTTTGACCTGGAAAAGCCTCAGGTATGAAGATGACGAAGGACATATGCGTCTTCAAATATGTACTCCAATTTTAAGATTGATAATTAGAACAGAAGCACGAACTTTTCCCAACTCGTGGTGGCTGTATGTGCCACAGAAGCGGCATTTGTACATCTTGACTGGACAGTGGTGGAGAACGTGATAGCGAATCTCCTGCTTCCTGGAAAGATTGATTGGTATGTAGTTTGATATGCCCAGATAACTTACCTATCCTTGGCCATCCAGGTGTTACAGAGATTACAACGCGTATGGGACTTCGTCTCTGAAAGAATCGTCATTGCTGCTTGGAAGATGGATCTGACGTCCTCATATCTATCCCATCACCATACAATGTATTGATGAAGATCCTCATCGCCACTCACCATCTGCATCTCCTTCAATCCTCGGATGTTGTTCTCGCTCCTTCTTCTTCTTGTCTGCAGTCTTCATGATGCCCGTAGTCGGGCTTTGAGTGTCCTCGTCCGCCTTGAACATATGTTTTCAATTTCCTTATAAATCCGAGTTTCATAGAGCTCATTTCGGAGCGGCAAGATGTTCGTCCGATATAAAGGAAGCTAGCATTCAATGTGCCTCACCTGCGGCGATGGGGACGACTCCAGCGGAGAGACGCTCTGCTTCCTCGTCGACGTCGAGGGAGCGACGTCGTCGTCGGAGAAGCCTTCCAGGGACGCTGGAGAAACAGCAGCGTCGTTCCAATCTGCCGCTGATGACGAGGTGGACGGCAGTGGTCGATGATGTACTTGGCACATTGTCTGGCGTGGGACCGCGGGCAGTTGCCTCTCCTGAAGTCAAACGTACATGTACAATCCAAAGTCCAAGTCTTCAACATGTGTGCTACAAAGTCCCGTCGCTCCTTGACAATTCATATTTGAGAGCTCATCTTCGTCCCCTAACCTAATATCCAATATCCTTTGAGTTCCACCTTATGAGATGCGTGGCAACTCGTGGTTGAGTTGGCGGGAGGAGGAGGAGGCGGAGGGATGGTCCTGTTCTTCCTCGCAGCTTCCATCTCCTTCTCCTTTCTCTTCTCACAGACACGAAGCAGTGCGTCGAGTATGCGATTGTTGAAGGGATCGTTCACGGCATCGTGGATCATCTGCGTTGCGCGAGCCCGACGATCTGAATTGATGGCTTATGCCACTGTTTCAGATGATCGGATTGTAGTATTCAATTTGATATTTCGTAGCTTCTAAGCAAGAAAGAAGACGTACACTGGCACTCACCTAGCTGCGAACGATATGAGCCTCCTGCCTTCTCCATGACGACTGGGGCATCGGTAGACTCGTTAGCTACCGAAGGCGAATCGCGTAGCTCCTTTTCCATCGATGGACGGATCACAGATGCAGGATCCTGATCGTGTAACAGATTACGAAAGACCGAGGATCGTGAAGCTGTGAGCCTCTTGAGTAGAATCATGAGATTTTTACTTACGAATTCGTATCTACCAAGTCATAATAGTCTAAGTGCATACCGCCCCCGGCGAGATATCGTCAGACTTCCTCTTCCGGTTGCCCTTGTCGGGAGTTGTGCCGTGAAGGGAAATTGGGCTGCGATCTTCAGGAGGCTGGAATATTCAGTTCCTTTTGATGGATGGACATTAGGGAGAGTCACAGCATCAGCTCGTGAAGAAAAGATCTCATCATCATCTCATCTTCAACAGTTCTAGCCCTTGTTGAGATTACCTGGGCGAGCTTGTCGAACTTCTCCTCCTTCGGAAGAAATAGTGCCGGCGGAGTGCCTGAGCCGCTTGTCTGAAAATGAAAACAAATCTAATTTTGTTAGTGCTTTCACTATGAGTGCGTCTTTCTATGAGGGTTGAAGGATTAAGCGCATACTCTAGCACCTATTCCTCTTTCGCATGCACCATAAATGAGTTTCAGATCCAATATCCTTGCGAGAGAGCAGAGGGGCTATGTGCAGTAGTTCGGAGAAAGACAGAGGAATTAATAGTGAGAAAAGAGATCGCGTTTACTTGAGGGGCAAGTAATGCATGATAGCGCTATAGCTAACCGACTGTAGAGTATCAACCAATACTTTTCTATCACAAACCGAGGAAGTGTCGCTGCCGCTCAACTCCGGCTCTCCACTCCATTCTTTCTGAGTACTGACCTCCGCTCCCCTGGCACCATTGACAGCAAGCTCGACCGGATTCATTCCTGCAATGATATTCTCATCATTCATCGCACATCGTCAGATGTCTCTCAACGAGAAATATTGTCCTCACTTGCAACGTTGCAGTGCTAACCGAAAGACGATTCGAGCGAGAGATTGCACTCGTTCTAGAAGTCACTGAGGCTAAAATCGGTTGATGAACAGCGAAAATGATGAAGGAGCAAGGCCCGTTGGTTTACGACCAACTTATTGTGAATAGCGAACCCCCGCTTGCAGTGGGAACGAGAAGATAGCGAGCCTAGCAATAACACTGGCGTGCGAGTTTACGCGAAAGAGAGGGACAAAGGGTCACTATTGCAACACTCGGACCTTCAGTGCATCGATATCAATGGAAGAGAAGGACCTAGCGTTTTTTTACACCAGAATGTCGGTTGGAACCGCATTGCGACAGGTAGGAACTGAAATGCATTGCTCTGTTTACATCATAGTGCAGTAGAGAGAGCAAAGGCAGAATTGAATGGGGCAAAAAACCGAGAAGAGAAAGATGGAAAGAAGGGATAGAGAGCAGGCAGTGTTCTAGAAGGGTGAGGAGGGATGAGGGGTGAAAGGGGAAGAGAGATAGCTCCCACTCCCTCTCTTTCTTTCTCTCGTCCGGAGGTTGCTTTCATCCATCAAGAGAACGCAGCTCGTCTTTTTTTGACTTAACGAGAGGGAACGAGAGAAGTATCTCCATTTTCCCAATGATGTGTAACAGGTAGTAGTCTGACCTACGAGTGGGTGTAATCAATAGATTAGAAATTGAAAGCAGTGATGCCCTCTTGACGAGCTGATAACGAAAAAAATGCGTCAAAAGCGGTGGAAGGGAGTGGCATGGCACGAAGGGGCTGTGAGATGAAGAAGGTGATACGACAGGAAAGTGGCTCTACGATCCTGGAGTCCAGAATTTAATCAAGCTTGGAGAAACCCTAAGGTTTTAGGTTTTATTGCGGGTTTTAGGGGGACTTTCGAACCCATCTCTCCACAGCGGCAAACAAACGTAGAAATATTTTTATGGAGACATCAGCGATAAGAACAAAGTGGTGAGCGATAGGTAACTATTATGAACAGTACATTCTGAATCGTGATCTGGATCATGGTACATGATTTACATGATGAGACAATTATTGTGGAATGGTAGATGATCAGCTAGCATAAAGGGGCAGTCGACGAGATGCTTGAATTTTTCACTAGAGAAGGGACTGTTGGAGAAACACTAGCGGGGTCTAAATCTAACAATAAGCATAGTAGATATTTACAGCGACATTTTCGCAGGTTGCCTCCTCGGGCAGAGCACCTTGTCGTGCCACGTTTCATCGCATCGGGCACACTCGGGCGCCGTGCAAATGCGTAGACAGATGATGGCTGGTCTGAGACACCGCAGACAGAGACCACGAGCGCGAAGTCGGGCTGCGCGCTCGCCGATGGTTTGGAATCTGGAAGGAGATGCTTCATTCCTCACTTTTTTCCGTCGTGAGTGTTCGAAATGACGACATTATAGTGTTTCGCAGTACCTGTTGCAGTCTTTGGTGCGATGGAAGTCGTCACACAGGCGACAGCGCGTCTTGCATCTGGGTGGCTGTGGTGAAGGAGAAACGAGAGTCGGCGAGGTCAGTACAAGATCCATAAGAGGGAGTGGAGCAGTCAACGGTGGCGTTGGAATCGGCCAGCGGTCGTTCATCTAGGTGGCATGTCTTACCGGTCAATATTCCAAGAACCACGCCGAATAAATAGTGTGGGTGCCATCAACGACCTTAATCTAATACCTCTGGAGTAGAAGTATGATGGTTTACGATGTTGTGCTCAAGCTGTGGAGGAGTGAAGTCGTTATGGACTTCGCTGCTGGTCTGTGTGAGGGGCGATGCAGTCGGAGCGAATTCTGGCCGTACGTACAATGCTAGTACTCGTTCGATCGCCTGAAAAATATTTTTCTGTTCAATCTGACTAAAAAATACTCCAAATTACCGTAGGTCCTCGATGCTGGACCCCATAATGTGGCATGGACATCTCAGCTAAGTGGGCGCGCAATACTTCATTCTCCCTGCGCAGCTGGAGATAGTCTTGCTGCAGGAGAGGCGGAGACAGCAAGGGTTCTTGCCACCACAGTGGATGAAAGTGCGGCTGCAGCTGCATGAACTGGCCGTCCGAATGCAGCAGACCGGCCTGAGAATCGAAGAAGCGACGTCCGCTACCTTCTACGTTCAATTGTCTCTCACACGTCGAAAGAAGAAAGAAGGACAGCAGAGAGGAATAATGTCGGGTGTTGGGCGCGCGCATTTTTGAGCACAGAGAACGGGAATGGAGTTTCACGCAAATCAAGGGTTTTATCGTGATTATCTCATCCCGACGACAGAGACTCGAGGTCGAGAAAGTCGGCTTATACCCTTAGCACTATACTCGGTGAAGGAGATACGGCCAGCCACCCTATTGATTACATAAAGCTAGCTTAGAGGGTCAAATGCGATCCGCCAAAAGATAGGGCGTCCTGAGGCGTCTCGGCGATCTGGCGTCATAGAGACATATTTTGTCATATACTCTCAATTCTCATGTTCATAAGTCAGAGCACAGAACAACATGTGGAGTAGAGATAGATGCGTTTCTATTGCCCTCATGAGCCGCCCCACATAAGGTAGATCATCAGAATCAAGTGCGCTTTGCTAATGTTTTTGCTTCAGTCGCCCACTGATAAATAACAAAAAGGTTTGAAGGGCGCATTTCCGTGGAAAGTGATCCTCGCATTAACATCGAGATTCTCGCCCAGCAGAAGTCAAATATAATGAGAGTCGAGCGTCGGGAGCACTACTCACGCATTGTCCTCTCTCGCTCGTTGGGAAGAGATGGATAGGAAGAAGGGAGAATGGAAGGCGCATTTTTTAGGAGACGTGAGACCGTTTTGGCGTTTCCATCCACGTAGGAGTCCTTATCGCCTTAAGTATGAAAGATTCGAGGTCAATAATCGACGAAAAATGAGCGGACACATTATCATTAACTGCTGAGTAGGAAGATCCTCTCGTTAAATCGATTTCTCAGTTGATTAAGTTCAAAACGTCGATTCATGAAGAGGAGCATCAGAAGAGACGTTTTGCACTCTCGCATCTCAAGGTATGAAATAACATGTGTTATCAAAGTAGTTTCCTCTTTCAGCCTTCCTCCTTTCTCTATCTCTCTCTACTTGATCTTCTTCAATAAACATAGAAGTCACTCTATAGAAAAACTGAAATGCAAAATAAAACATAAGCGAGAGAAATATCGAGTTCTTATCGCAGCAGTAGTGCAAGGTTGGGTGAGGATTGGAAGTTGAAGATAGGGAGATGGGACATTGAAAATGGATTGAGAGTTAGGATGACGATGAATTCGACTGGGTCTCGAACGGCATGGTTAGAGTGCAATAGGAGGTTTGATTCTCTACGAGCAAAAGGGAGGAGAGGAGAGAAGAAGGAAGTGGTAGAATGGAAGGAAGAGCCTCTCGCTATCTAGTTGAGACCTTGTTATGAATCTCGAATCAATTCGATGTCCTCGTCGACTAACATTCCTCCCCCCAATTAGCACCGGATTTTAACGAGCAATCTCCTCTACTTTCTCTGCTACTCAAAGGTGGAAACGAGAGGAAACCATTCTGTTATCCTACTCTCGCGTAAATTTCAGCCCAGAATAGGGACTGGCAGGTAGAGGAATGATGGAAATCGGAAGGTTAGGGTTCCTCTGAGTCGAATTGATGAAATGGATACTGCGTCTACAACACAGTAGTTACCCGAGATGAACAACAGGGCCCTCAAGCTCACTCCTCAAGCTTTTGAGAGCCACAAATATCAGTTCATTGTTACGTTGATTCTTCATGCAATTCAAATTTCGAGAATCATTCTTTATCCGTACTAGTTTGCTCTCCAACAATATTATGCTTCTCATTTGAAAATCTATGACAATACTGTATCAAAAGCTATATTGAGCCGGGGTCAGTGTTCTAGTAATACACGCAATCATCCTAGATCAGGATATGTTAAGGGATGGGGTAAGGGGGCGTGGCCTGAGGGGGCGGAGCTTAGAGTGGGCGTGGCCTAATGGATCTCCTCGATCTGAAAGAGTGCCCCGTGTTCGTCTTCGGACTGGCAGTTCTTCCTCTCCTTCTCGTTCCAATCGGCAGTCGCCTTCGTTAGTTGAGCGATCTGCAGAAGGAAAACATAAAATTTATAAAGGGCAAAATGGTGCTGGTGGCATGTGTCGAACAATACTTGCTCCTAGGATAGAGGCATCTGTACCGGAATCCCTAAGATACATGTTTGGGGCGTCATTAGAACCAGCAGCAACCTGGGGCCTCGTGAAGTACTACTACGATCCAAATAAAATTATAATCTCACCACTTCTGCCCAGCCCATCGCGGCGGCTTCATCCAGAGGCGAGCGACCGAAGAAATCCTGCAAACAATGGTCTATGAACTTCAATCTCTTCAGTAATTCTACGATCTTCTCAACTACAATCTCCGTAACGGAGACAATCTCCGTAACGGAATAAATATTGAATTGAATTGAATTGAATTGAATTGAACTCTTTTTGACCTAATCGCAGGCCAGAACCGTAAAATGAGATGATCGGGACATAATTCCAGCGTCTCCGCCTTCTTATCAGAAAGGGACAACGAATAGTCAATGAGAACTTCAACACTGTAGGACTTTCGTATTATTTAGAGCTAACCTTCAGGTCGGGTTGCGCTCCACTCTCGAGGAGAAAAGCGATGGCGTCAGGACGACGATGGGTGACGGCCTGGAATTTATTATCAATTTCTTAGGGTTTGACGCGAATCCTCGCATTGTAAAACTGATTTAGACTGAGCTGCTCTAAACATCTGAGCCAGCACTGAGAAATTCACAGATGGGCAGATATCTGAGATCAAAGATCAAAGACCACTCACCAGATGAAGGGCGCTGCGCCCATCGTAGTCCGTGTCGTTCAGGTTGCAGCCGGCTGCGGAGTACGCTCTGCAAAATATAATTGCTGACGTGGTTGCAGTGTCTACGCAAAATAGCCCAGTTATCTCATTAATAAGTTTGCTGACGCGTTTTATTCACGGATGAATTAAATTAAATTCACTTGAGCGTCTTGAGGTCGCCGTGGGAGGCGGCGTAGCACAGCTCCATGCCTGGAACGGGACATTTTTGAGATCAAACACCAAACTACATTCTGATAACTCACTACAGAGACCAGTGAACCCAGATAGATCAAAGATCAAAGACCAAAGATCAAAGATCATACCATCCTCCTCGTGGTCTCCGTCGATGACGCCGCCCGCCTGTCGGATGGCCTCGATGCACTCCATCGACGCGGAGCGCACGGCGCACATCAACGGCGTAAAGCCCCACTGATCCCTGAATAACATCGTTGGCGCAGTTCAAGTGCCTACACGAAATCACCCGTTTTCGCAGACTCACTTGGCGTGCACGTTGACGCCGTTCTGGAGCAGGAACTTGGTCGCCTCCGTGTTGCCGTTCGAGGCCGCGACGTGCAGCGCGTTGCGGCTGTTGTAGTCGGTCAGCGAGAAGACCGCGCCGGATTCCTGCGAAGTTATATTTTCGAATATACCAGCTTAGTAAGTTTTGGCGCGAAATTCAAAACAGGATAGCGATAGAGACCTTGAGCTCCTCGAGCAGCTCGATATTGTTCATCTTGGCGGCATGACAGACGAGTGGGGGAATGAGCGCGCCCTGAGGTGGATCAGATTGAGATCAAAGATTAACTTCTTTTCTCACCTTCACCGCAAGAATTTCCTTAGTGGTGCCGACACGGAGCGCCTTAGCGATCTGCGGGACTGAAAATTGAATATTGCGTTTTAATTTATTGGACTACGGTGATTACTGTAACTCACTGATATCGATCTGCTTAGCCTCGCCCTTGCGCGTCACCGTCATCTCACCGCGCAGCGACGTTT
This sequence comes from Pristionchus maxplancki, assembly GCA_900490775.1. Lineage (NCBI taxonomy): Eukaryota > Metazoa > Nematoda > Chromadorea > Rhabditida > Neodiplogasteridae > Pristionchus > Pristionchus maxplancki. The sequence continues at coordinate 311,461 of LS532866.1, read as the reverse complement.
GGAGCAGCTGCAGAGATCAAAGATCAAACTACAGTTTTCTGATTGTTCGGTTTATAGATCAAACTACAGGGATCAAAGACCAGAATTCGAAAATCACTCGCACCTTCTTCTTCTTCTCATGGTCGCAGTCGTTTCTGCCCAGAACGTAGCAGAGTTTGGCCATTGCCGCCTCGCTCGTCATGTCCGACCCCGGGATGACGCCGATGTCGTAGAGGACCTGAGATCAAAGATCAAAGATTATATTTTATGTTTAGAAGGCCGGAAATGATCAGAGCTCAAAGATCAAATATCGTCCCACCTTTCCGGTGGCGTAGTGCATGTCCACTTGCCCCTTCAAGCACTGCGTGATGTTAACGACAAGGACGTCGCGCGCGATCGCCTCCTGGAGAAAAACAATAGATTTTTGAATATTTGGTCATAGGCTTCACCGGAAATTCATGAAACTGTTTTTATAGGTTTTATAAATTATAGCAGACGAATAGCCAGAAACGTCCCCACTCACCCTGAGCGCATCCAGAATATCAGTCCGCTTGCTGGGCATGTTTCCCGCTCCGAACGTCTGCAGGATGACTCCCTGCGTGGGCGGCGCGAGGAAGGCACGGACCTGCAGTGGTGTATCGTGAGCGACGATTGGGAAAGAGCGCCTTAGATACTGCACCCGGAAGTACACCACCACTCACCGACTCGATGCTCATCGACGGGAAGATCCGCAGCATACCGACGTTTCTGCAATGAAAGGGTCAAAGATCAAATTAGACTTGAGGCACAATCTACAAAGATCAAAGACCAACCTGTAGAGGTTGTCGTGCACGCAGAAGGGAGCGACGCGGTCGGACCGGAAGATGCTGTCGTAGTTGACTGAAGAATTCAAAGATTAGTCTACAGACTCCAAAGATCAAAGATCATCGCCTCACCCTTGATGTTGATGTTCATTCTCGCGAGCGGCAGCATGTTGGGCGAGTCGAAGGCCGACAGCGCCGAGTTGTCCGTCTTCACCGTGCGGTTGCCGCGAAGCAGCTTATTGTTGAAGTAAACGCACACCTGAACGACGACGATTACTAAACGTCGCCTTGTCGAAAATTCGACAGGAACAGAGCTTTGAGAATCGTCGCCCTCGCTACACCAACCTCAGGAATGTCCAGATTGCCGGCGGTGACTAGCGCGCCGATCAGGTTGTCCATGCCGTCCGATCGCACCTCGGCAACAGGGATCTGCGAAGATTAAAGATCAATCATGCTCTTGCCCTACTACAACCTACAGTACCATCCCACTACCGTACCTGTGAGCCGGTGATCACGACGGGCTTGCCCAGATTGTCCATCATGAAGGAGAGGGCGGACGCGGTGTAGGCGAGCGTGTCCGTGCCGTGAAGGACGACGAATCCGTCGTAGTGGTGGTACGCCTGGAACGAAGAAATAGATTACGGTAGGATTGGAGTAGATTATGTATGGTTCAGAGTGAAAGATCAAAGATCAAAGACCACTCGTACCTTCCTAATATCGCTCGCAATTCGGATCCAATCGTCGAAGGTCATGTCGCAGCTGTCGAGCAGGGGCTCGTACTCGACGATCTGTGAAGGCGATCAATAATAGAACCGCGACGCGGCACGCAACGCGTACACCGTAAATCAATAATCTCACCCAGTAAATCACGCGCTTCTTCATGTTCCTGATCGGCGGCAGCGAGTAGGGCGTCACGGAGGCGTTCGCGTAGAACTGGAAACGGATTAAATTAGACGGTTTTGAGACATCTAACAGGTTCCCACGAAGAAAGGGACTTCTCAACCAGCCAACGCACCTCATCGATGAACTCCCTATCATTGAGCGGAGGGATCGTGCGCAGCACCTCTGGCAGATAGCCCGGCTGGGGAGAGTACACTGGAATTCGGATGTTCCTGATTTCTGATATTGCTAATCAGCCATAGTCCGGTTACGGTGACTATTCACATTCCAACTATCTGTTCACTTCCGGCACCAAACTCTTTTCTACAAAAAGAAGTACGTTTCGAAAAGGTCTGGATATTTTTATAGAATATTTGATGCAAAGTGGCCATCACTATTCTTTATCGGTATTTGGAAACTTTTACGATACTACCTCCGAATACAGGGGCTACCGTAACCTAGTCTACAGTATCCTACCATACCTCCTCCCTTGCTCTTCATGCCGATCGTTCCTCCCGTGTAGAGCACGAGCACGCGCGACTCCGGGATGAGATTGGTGGTGAGACCTGAGAAAATCGACATTGAATGAATACTGTAGAAAATGATGGGGGTGATTACGGTAAATTTTATCATTCTACATTACGAAAATCAATAGTTAGCGTCATCTGCGATGACCTACCCGACTTGCCGGCCGGTCGCGACGTCTCATGAAGCTCGCGTGAGAGATCCTGAAATTATTGATCTTTGATCTTTCTGAATCGGAATTGAAACAACCTCGGTTATTCCCCTGAACGACTCTCCTCTGCGACGTCGGCCCATTTATGGCTACAGTCGAGGTACGGTAGGCGACGGTTCAGTAACTAGTGGCAATAAGGAAACCCGGTGCGCCCCATTCTCGAGTGGGCGGAGCTTGCTCGAACGAGCTAACGACTTCGCGTGGGAAGGTCGCCATGCACCGTTCAGTGCGCGGTGTTCCCCTAGGAGAGTGCGCGGCAGACAGAGAAGCAGCTAGAGAGCAGGAGACAGGGAGAGAGTCAGAGACGCAAAGCTCTCCTTGAGATGTAACTGCGACTATCAAAAAGCTATCAAGCACGCGCTGATCTCTATCTTACTGTACATTTTTTTTCTGATTTCAGAGACATGGCTGTAAGATTTTTCTAGTCCGGCAATGCACCGAATGGCACGCTCGTCAAACTAGGTCGATTTATCAGCGATTTGAGTTCTCCGACAACCATTTCGCTCATTTTACGATCACTGTTGACCAAAGATAGCGAATAATTACTCAGGGGAGGAGACACACTCTCGATTTGTCACTAAAGAAGAGGAAAGCGATCTGCGTTCGAGTTGAACCGAGTAGATCAAATGACCATGGAGAAACCCCCTACTTTCATCACGCGCAACCTTGGCTTTTATCTTTTATGAGACACCTTACAAAAGCTGCCCTAATAAATCCAGGGGAGTGGACTTTGACCTACAGCAGCCTAATCCGTTTACTACCGTAACCAATCAATAATCACTAACCGTTGCGGAGAGAACCTTGGCCAGCGATCCGGAGTAGATCTTGAGATTCTTGGGCGTATGCGAGGCGTCGAGAGGAGTCGTCCGAGTGGGCGAACCGATGTCGCACTGGAAAGAGATCAAAGATTATCTCCGAAAGATCAAAGATCAATCTACAGAGATCCAAAGAGCACTCACCCGATCCGCGTCAGCAGAAGGCGCGCGCTCGACGCACACGATGGGCACGGTGGCGCTCTGTGCCTTGTACGAGCCCGTCGACTGCGCTTCCATGCCTGAGGAAGTCTTTTTAGACACCGAAAGCGCGCCAATAGCCCCAGTCCAGCCTACAAGAAGATGCAGTCCATGCTAAGTGCTTCATGCACATGGTAATTGAGTTAGGATGCAAACCGAGCCTCCTACGAGTAAACAACGCGCCCTACAGTCCTGCCTACCGAACACTCTACCGTATACCAGAGGTGTTACCGTACCCTCCTCAATGAGCAGTCTCTGGGCCAGGTCCGCGCCGCCTCGCCAACCTCGTCCATCCATGGCGCTGGGGCCGCTGGCGCTCGATCGGCGCCTCGCCCGAATCGTCTCCGAGCCCGGCTCCTCGTCCACAATGTAGTAGCACTCCTCATCCGGCGCCGACCCATCCGAACTCGGCGGGCCGGATTGCGTGCGAGCGGGAGCCGGAGCCGCGCTTAAGCACGCAAACGACGAACTGCCATTGGCACCATGCAGCAGCACCGAGCCTCCGAAGGTCGCTGCAGCCTCCATACTGCTGCAGCCGCTGCAGCGGACAACACTCGACCAATTCCAGGGTGAAAATAGGAGAGAAAGGCGCGCAAAAGAGACGGTCAAGATCAGATAAGCATTCTGGATTGGGAGGGGAAGGCAGGGGAGAGAAAAGTTCGATTGTCCTAAAGCAGTGATCGGGCAAAGTGGGGAGATCCAAGAGAAAGAGGGCGAGAGATCAGGCAAAAGTGAGAGAGCGCGCGCCGATCTTCAAAGTGTGTCCACGCGTGCTTTGCCAGTACGAACTGCACGCGAAAGTGAAGGAGCGGGGAGGAGAAAGGGGGAGGAGCGCGCGCTCTCCCTGCTACAGATGCACTCTCGATGGTCAGACAGAATGAGAGATCATTGAAATTGGAGAGAGTCTGGATAGCGCTAGGGATGGTGGAGAGAAAAGAGCGATAGAGTGGGCAAAAAGAGAGTGCTTATCGCCTAACTGCCATCCAAACTGTGAACGGAGGAGGTGTAAAGTGCGGATACGTGACGAAATAGGGGATCCGCCAGAAGGAATAAGGTGTAGGAAAGGTCAATCAATGAACGTACGTACCGAAACACGGTACTCAGGAGAACGATCAAGAAGAAATGGGAAAATTTTACACATCGGAGAAATGGAATGTGTGTGAGAATAAGAAGAATAGAGAACGGGTGCATTCAGGATGATTGATTACCATGCAAATGTGCACCCATGAATGCAGGGAAAGAGATCTGTGATTCCTTCGATGCAATTTGCATTTCGAAAATATCTTGTTTGATCAGAATGCCATTTCGGAAAAAATGAAAGAAAAGAGATTGAAAGGGGATTCAAGCGCCACGTGTGCCTAAGACTCAAAAACTAGAGAAGAAGGGAGAGAAGAAAGGAGGCTGAGACGGGTCGGGTGTATGAGGGGTGCATGGCGGGGAGAGGGGGCACTCAGATTGGGGAATGGGGAGAAGAGAGGAGAGGAGGGGAGGGGAGTCTAGGCACTCTTTGCATCTGTGAAAGAGGAAGAAGAGACGGGGACAAGAACAAAAGCGCAGATGCGAACGGAAATAGAGATGAAGAGGAGCGAATTTCATCACACTGATCAGCGATTTTTTCTGTTCGGAGACAGAAAGATCGAAAATCTGGATGAAAAATCTTTGAAAAATCTTCTCACTAAAAATTCTGAAGCATCAAACAGAAAAAAGAGACATGTGCTGAGAGTCAGGCACCCTCGCAAGATGAAACATTCAAAATTGAGAAGATTTCTCGACAGCTGATGCATCTGAGAAGATGAAGGTCATGCGAGAATAGAATCCATGAGATTCCTTCGCACCGTGGGTCCGACCACGCTTTATGTAGCCTGAGCTTCGGTGCAGATGACAAATCGGGTTTGCCTTTCATGTTTTGCCTGTCCATCATCATTGTTCGTTTCGTGCTCCTCCTCCTCCTCCTGACGTCAAATATGGGGTATGACTGGGCAAGCAAATCTCCTGATTTTGCGTGCTCTCTCGCCTGTCTGACTGTTGAGAGATTGGGTGAAATCAAAATCGCTTTGATCCTCAGATTTCGACGCCATCAGTGATAGAACTCCTGCCGACTCTACTAGAGAGTTGCCGCCGATCGTAGATCTCTTTTCCTCTCTCGTTGTTACTACAATTCGAGAGACTTTGGAGGCAGTAAACTCTCTTCTTATTACTCCGACGCAACTAGAGAGGTTGGCTGAGACCGTTGATCTCCTGCAGTTGTAGAATAGCGTAGGGAACTCTCCTCTTCTTCCATCACCTCTACTTTCCAAGAGAAAGTTCAGCGCCGTGTGGGTGAGCGATCATTTGACGAAGATGATAAGCTGCTTAATCGGGTGCTTATCAAACAAGCGGGAATCGCAACAAGACGATGACGATTGAAGATTTCGTCGACGAAAACCGCGCCCAAACAATGCTGTTTTGCCAGAAAATTTGCACATTCGAGTCGATTTTGCAAGCGGGATTAAACTGATACGAAACGACCAAGAAATCAGTCCACGCGAGTGAATAATCCACAAAATACGACGTAAAAGAGCGACTGTGAAAATCGATGAGATTGCTAGAACGTCTAGGCTATCGCCATTTCCAATCTTCCTATCGCGAGATCAGAGAGCTCGTCTTTTCACCTTTTCTCATCTAAATTTCAATACTACCGCATATTTCAGTATCCAAACTAATATTTTATAGAATAAAATTGAACAAATCGGCCTGAATACCTTGAACGCTGGCTGAGGTGACCATTGGGATGATTGAGATAAAGTGAGAGAAGAAGACTAGGGGCAGAATCACAAAGAAATAGACACGAAAACAAAAAGGGCTGAGATCACTCAGGTCAAGAGAGCAGCGGACCTCTCGATTATGCATTGACTCTCGTTCTCTCGCAGTCGCAATAGTATGCTGAACGTGGAGAGCTAGATGTTTGGTCAAAGTAGCGTCAACAACTAGTCGGGGGAATACCCCTCTTGCGTCATTTCGTATGAGCGTTGAGATAAAAATCAAGCGATAGCTCGAGCTGGTTTTCGAATAGTATTCCAATGATAAACAATGAACGCTGCCATTCATGCATGGGGGCTTAAAACAAAAGGTATGCACGTATTCGAACTGAAAAATATTGATAGGGCGAATGATAAAGCGCGAACTTGAAAGTTTGATCAGTCAAAACTTTTTGTGTTTACGCAGTGATTTCGGCTCTATTCTACTTTAGAGGTCCCATGAAAGTTTCCCGGTCCCAAAAAATTATCCAGGTCCCAAAAACTGGCAAGAAAAGTTTCCCGGTCCCATCAGAGTTTCCCGGTCCCATGAAAGTTTCCCGGTCCCATAAATATTCCCCGGTCCCCAAATAGAGAGTGGAAATTTCCCCGGTCCCATGAAAGTTTCCCGGTCCCATGAAAGTTTCCCGGTCCCATCATGCCCATAGTTGCCCCCCCCCAGGCGCCGCTTGCCCCTCCAGCCATTCAACAAGAGCTTCAGCAAGTACTTCCTGCTCTGATTCCCGCTGTTCCAGCCCAGTCAATCCCTGTCGACTCGATTGATTCTGACTCTACTTCTGATGACAAATCGGAAAGTACCAGCAGCGAGTCAGATAGTGTCTCACGCCGAGTCTCGAGCAAGCAGCGATTCCGATTCATCGAACTCTATCATCAATCCAGTTCCTCCTGCAATTCTACCTACCGGCTTGCGTGCTCCTACTGTGAATCCTGCATCTACAACATGAGGCCGAGGAGGAACCGCAATTGGAACCGCCGGTCTAGCTGCTCCTCATGTTACTGGGAGAGGGAACCCTCCCAGAAATGCAGCCATTATTGCCGCTTCTGCAATCACCAACTCTGGTAGCGGTGGAGAAAGAGCGAAAAAAATTTGCATTGGAAATGACCGGATGAGCTAAAATGAGAGAGCCTATGATGGGACCGGGAAACTTTCATGGGACCGGGGAAATTTCCACTATCTATTTTGGGACCGGGAAATATTTATGGGACCGGGAAACTTTCATGGGACCGGGAAACTCTGATGGGACCGGGAAATTTTTCTTGTCCGTTTTTGGGACCTGGAAAATTGTTTGGGACCGGGGAACTTTCATGGGACCTCTAAAGTAGAATAGAGCCGTGATTTCACCTGGAGTGAATAATGCTGGTTTGACATGGTTGATTTCCGATTTTTGATCGTGATTTTTGTGATTTCGCTCTTCGTTGATTATTTTCTTACAGGCGCTTTCTTTGGTTGATTTGCATAGAGTGATGAATGAAAATGAACAATGTAGATAATCTCATCTTTTCAGTATGGAAGATTTTGTTTTAAAAGCGCTCAATCACCCCCCCCCAGCACTCTACAATTAGACGCTTCTCTGCCATCTCTTCTTTTCGCCTCAGTTCTCGCTCAATCCAATCTCAGGGGGGGGGGGCTTATCCGTATGAATACGAAGCCTGCCTCTCCTATACCTCTCCCATATCGGATTTCTCTCTTTCTCATTTATTCCGCTCCCTTTCTCGCCACTAGTACGCTCCCTTTTCTCTATTCCCTGCCTATATTTCTTGCTTCATTCCCGCTTATTTTCTTGGCTAATAAAAAACCTTGCAGACGCTTACATCGTTTCAACATCTTCCTTCTCGTGGAAAGCATAACGATTGGAGGAGTACCCGTTATAATGAAAAAAGTGAGTATACCCAAGAATGTATCCCTATTGAATCTAATTTATAGACCGGCTAGTCAAGCACTCCTAACACGGCATGTAAGCTCGACTGTGAGATGGATGGTTGCACGAAGAATACCCTTCCTCCAACTCGGCCAGCGAATGGAAATGTTGACCAATGCCTTGAATATTGCATACATTAATTAAAATCACCCATGTTCGTATTATTAAATAAAAAATTGTAATATAACAGCAATTCTTACTAAATGTTTGCATTGAACACAAAAAGCGTCCATTCGAGAAGCAAAACGAGTCCTCGTGACGCGAAAATCGACATAAACCATGCGGAAATGACAAAAACTAGAAAAAGGAAGGAAGTTGAAGCAATTCGAGGGTTTATCGAGGGGAAAAGCACTCGGTCAGGAGGCTTTCTTCCCGTCTTTCAACCCTCCTTCTTCCCTCTCTCGTCTCTCCCCTCAGCGAATGTGTTTTCGACGCGACAAGTCTGCTCCCTCTCACTTCGGCTGTATCTCTAGTGCAGCTCCGCGCTTTCCACTAGTCGTCTGGCGAGGGGAGATTGTGACAGCGAGCTTGTTTGTTTGCAACGACTTTCAGCACGTAACCTTTCAAATTGACGCTCGCTAAGATATTGAGCCAGGTTCCCTCCAAAATTACTAGACTGGACAACGTGATGGCTACTAAATCATCGTTGATGGAAGCAGGAATAATCAACGCGATAGGACACTCAAAACACCGAAGAAGTTTAAATATCTAATATGAATCCCCTAGCTAGCCCCTCAGCAACTCACCCCTCTTTCCGGATCCTTCTCCATCCTTTCCGTGCGAGTACCGAGCAGTTTGGGTTCTGCAACGAATGTCCAGGATACGGTAAGCTGATACGGTAGCCACTTACAGTAGTCTAGCAGTGGCGGAGGAGTGGCGAGTGATGGTGGTCAGTCTTGCTGTCAGTGCGAACATGGTCAAGGAGGTGGTTAGTGGGGGAAGGGAACCGCTCGGAATGGGGGAAAGGAAGGGAAATGAGTGGGGAATTACAGAATTACTCTCAATTTGGATAGAAATGGTTTATTCAAATTATCTAGTAAAATGACCCGTGAGCAGCAGTAAAAATGATAATGAGTGAAGCAGCGGGAATTGGATAAGGGAGATCGGCAGCATACGGTAAACGTTACAGAAATGTACTAGATGTGAAAGCAAGATGATGTTGATGACGATCGTCTAAGATGACGTCCTCTTCATCTCTCGTAGACGGTCTCATCGATGACGGGAGGGCGTCACATCCTCACTCCCATCTGGTAGTCGTCCTTCTCGCTGCAGCAACACTTCGTGCAGCCCCAGATGGCCAGACCTGCAAGGATTTGGATTTGTGCACCATTCCGATCGTTCTCAATATTGTAACACTTTTCCCTGGTATGCCATACCGTAAAATACTCGAAATATTTTAGAGAACGTAGAAACTCTTACCGATGAGCCCAAGAGCGAGGAGACCGAGCACTACTCCGATGGTGATCACAGCCCAGAGGGGGAACGGCCACACCCAACCACCAGGAGGAGTGAGATCGACCTGGAAGAGATAAATTCTGACTTTCTTTTCAAACTTCGGAGGTGATAATAGTAAATTAATTACCTGTTCACCGCGAAGGATCTGCCCATACTTATCCAGCGTGTACTGCAGACCGGCTGTGAGCTGACCCTTGACGAAGTAGGTTTCTGAAACAGCAATTGTTAATAAAATTATCTGAGGAAGTAAGATAATCAAATTTGTTGAAATTACCAACCAGCATTTAGGGTGACCTCGTTGATGAGCTCGGGCGTGAGAGCACGGCTGGCTATTTGACCAGTAGAGGTCCACATCTGAATTTATCATTGTTGATGTTTTACATTATTATCTGATTTTTTAGACGTTTCTAAATTATAATTGAGAAGAACTTGAAGAAAAACATACGACTTGGTCCTGGCGAGAAAGGAAGACCAGAATGTCATCATCGCACTGGCCGCGATCCTGAGCCGCGAGGTTCGTTTATCGATTTTCAGTAGGCATTATCTTTTTTCCCGCTACAGTACCTGAATTCCTCTAAGAGTGTTGCCGAACTTTGAAGCAGCCTGAATACGGTCCTGCTTGTTGCTGAAAATATCGCTTTTCTTTATTTTGCAAATTCAATGTTTTCGAAATCGCCTGCTAACTCTTTCCGAGAACGGAAACAGTGACGCATCCTCTCAACCGGATGCGTCGATAAGATTGATAAGTATGAATCAGTCGAATTCGAAACTTCCTCAAAAAAACACGCACTTGTTGTTCGCATCGAGGGCGATCTTATCAACTAGTGCGAGCGAGACGGTGTAGCCTCCTGGAATAACGAGTTTCAATTCTCAAAATTGGACGGCTATCAAAGAATAATCGATCAAAGATGCATACCTTCTCCCTTGCACACTCCAAAGTTCTCATCCTGGGCAGTGCATGCGCATTGAGTGGTGGATCGAATGGTGTTCAGCGCATGGTCCAGTTGCTGGTCTGCAGAGATCAAAGATCAATTATTTCCACCATTGATTTCACAGTAGTATGAGTTATAGTATAACCTCGATGTATAACTCACGAGCATCTGTCACGTTGCCATCCAGAATCCGGTTAGGATCGCAGAGGAACGACTCACCAGGCATCTGAAATAAGCGGTATTTAGATTGTCTTGGACCAATCGATCGGGTTTTTTTCTGATGAGGTTGGAGCTTGGGGTAACTATGATCCCTCGATTCTGCTTGATCCCAACTTATTCTTGGACACACACACACTTACCTGACAAGCCGCATAATCGCTGAGCGAGTTGGGGAAGCTTTGCGGCGTGTACACTCCCCAGCCTGCAATTGATAGAGTGAATGGCGACGTTTGGAAAAGGCGGAATCTGACACCACACGATTGTCGACCTATCAACGTGAAGCTTGCAGTGCAAATCTCACCATTGGGGCCTGGTGTCCGACGTCCAGGAGGAGCCGTATAAGGCAAGGCACCACCGCCAATGTCCGCGGCTGCTAGGACGGAGGTAGAGAGAAGGACTAGAGGTAGAAGCATGCTGAAATTCTCGTGAAACTGAGGATTGCAATCGAATGCTTCAGTACAAACGCGAGAACAGCGAATGAATCAGAAATTGTTTAGACGGAAGAGGGAGCTGAGTATGGGGATGATTCATGATGATATTATGACAAGAATGAGCTCCCACTGAATCAACCCCCAAGGGAATGGAAGGGCAAGATGTGATTAAGCTACGCTTCCGATTGTAGCTAGAGAGCGATGCGACATTCTCGCTAGCCAATAACCATCCAAAAGGTCGGCTAAAGGTGACTCTTCTCACTCCTTTACGAATCAACTATCACGCAAGCCTTTTGCCTCACTCCCCTTTATTCGGCAAGGTTCTCGACTCTCGCCGACTTTCAGTGCAAAGCAAACACGCAACAACTTTAGTTCGCGCAACTTTTCACTGATTGAAAATACTATCAAGAAATAAACCAATCGAAGAATATCACCTCGCGAAAACATCGGAAAAGGAGCCGTCTTAGTGAAAATGAAAATGGCGCCAAGACTCAGTCATTTCCGTCTGACACCTCAGCTCTTGACAGAGCCGATATCAAATACTGCTGAGCACCAGTGATAACGCAGCCAGGCATCTTGAAAGAGGAGTGACTACAGAAAAAGAGGAGGAATCGGACAGTTATTGCTCAAGAGAGATCATACCAATACGAGAGAGTACGGAGAAAAAGGGCGTGCTGGGAGACAAGGTTGATAAGATAGACGGAAGACGGGAAAGGAAGGAAAAGATAAGGTGAATGGAGAGAGCTTCGTCCCTGTGGAAATGCCTGTCTGCGTGGGTCTGAGTCATGCCAAGATGAGTAAGAGAAGGGAACGAGAATAGAGGAGGGAATTCAGAAAGATCGTTGGGAGGAGAATGACTGGACTGTACAGTAGCACATCTTTAGCTGTAGGCCTAAACTTCTGGGTATTTGAGTAATACTGGACAATTCAAAGATTCCTTCTAATTTCATAGCTCCCTTACATGACTGGAATACTAGCAGCAAGAAATAAAAAGCAAAAACAAAACCTCATCCATAAAACGCGGGACTCCTCGCACAAGAGACGAATTATTATTCAAAATAAAGGGGAAAAAATAAGCAAAAAGATTCGCAGCGAGCAGGATTCGAACCTACGCGGGCAGAGCCCATTTGATTTCGAGTCAAACTCCTTAACCACTCGGACATCGCTGCACATGGGAGAGAGACTGAGGGAGAGCGCTACTAGCCGAGATTAGGCGGCTGTCAATACGTCTCTGTTAGTACAGACGAGCGAGATTCTCGCCTATCTTCCTGTCAAGGATGTCTCATCAAAACAAGGCGACTTCAGTGATCACGAGAACATTTATCATCATCGTTTTGTCTCATTCTATCTCATTTTTCGTTCATTTGGGATCGTCTTCTGCTATTCGATGCTCGCTGAGCCCTTTCTCGGTGTGGCTGCAATGGATTTCGACATTCTTTCTATATCCATTCACTTCCAACGGACCTGCGACCGCCTTGTTATTCTTGTTGATCGGGCGGAAGACGATGAAGGAAACAATGAAGGCCGACGACACCCTGCAATCGATTGAGTGGATACAGGGTTACAGTATCCTACAGTAACCCACTTGACGATGCAGCAGTCGTTCTTGTAGTTGAGGTAGTTGGGCGCGGAGAAGATGGACAGCAGACGGCCCTCCGCGAAGAACTTGTACCCGCCACGGTACATCTGCAAGGTGGAGGTTGGATGATGGCGCTATCTGCTACAGAAGAGGGTATATTTTTGAAACTCCACTCACATCCTGGTAGATCTGATGAGCGCGCACGATCAGATCGATGTCGAAGGCCTTGCAGAACCTGAAAAATAGCAAAATAATTCGAAAATAGCAAAATTCCGCACTTCTTGATAAGGTCGTCGTCGAAAGTGTACGAGATGCCGCGAGTCGACAGCGCCCAGCCAGGATACTGTAAGGAGGAGGTACGGTAGGGTAGGGTACTGTAGCCACCTTGTTGTCGGGGTCGCTCCACACGAGGTCGCACATGAGGCCGTAGGGCGGGACGATGGTCGGTCGCTTGATCTGCGAGTATATACCGTGAACAGCAAAGATCAAAGATCAAAGATCAACGGCCAAAGATCAGTCCTCACCGTCTCGATGTCCTCCAGACTGGAGATGTGCGGCGAGAGGCCTCCGTGCATGCAGAAGATCTTGTCGGCGACGAGCGCCGCGCACGGCATCCAGTTGAAGACGTTGACGAAGTGAGACCAGATCTGGAGAGATCAAAGATCAAAGATCAAAGATCAACTCTTCTTCACCGTCTCTCCAATGGGCGCGAACTTCTCCTTGCACTCATCGTAGAATCCGTACGTCGTCGCAGTGTTCGCGTCCTCGTGATTGCCACGCAGCATGTACACCTGGGCAATCGATATGGGTAGGTCAAGAGGAGAGCAGGCTCCGCCCCCTTTGAAGCAACTAAGCCATCAGTGTCTACTGCAGCGCAGAGTACTAGAGTATAATGGGTCTGATCTTTGATCGTTGTCCTCAGTCACCTTGAGCGGGAAGCGGCACTTGAGCGCGAGCAGCAGCATGAAGCACTCGACGCCCTGCAGGGATACGGTAACTCCTACAGTACTCAAACTACCGTACCTGCACTCCTCGATCGACGTAATCGCCCAGGAATAGGTACGACTGACAGATGGGATCGCCGCACTTGGACAGCATCATCCGCAGCTCGCGAAACTCGCCTGGATATGGTAGGTTACGGTAGGCGATCAGTTGTCGATACAGTCAGACTACGGTAGCTACCGTACCGTGCAGGTCGCCGACGATGTTGATGGGCAGCGCGGACCTGAAGGGGAGACACGGTAGGTTACTGAATCGTCAGTTCTCGATAGCTCTTGATTACTGTATACGTAACCCACTTGTCCACTCTGATGAGCGTCTTCTGCTCCTTGAAGGAGGCGACGGCTGCTCGTGTGACGATGACCACGTCTTCGGGCAGGACAGTCACGTTGACGAGAGGAGACTTCTCGCTGGAGTACGGTTGGATACGGTAGAATACGGTATCGATTCGCAGGTAATGTAGTTAGTATCGCACTCAGGTCTCTTATCCGTCTTCGCAGTCATCAGCTTCTCGATGAAGTTGTCAAGATACTTGTTGAGATCGGCGGGATCCTGAGTGGAAAATCGATAATTGAGGGACGCAAAATCGATAAAATCGACGATTACCTTGACCATACACATGGTGGCGACCGATCAGAGCGAGCGCGAGAGAGGCGAGTGAGGGAAGGAGGAGTGGAGTTGAGGAGTGAGGGAATAATTGAGTTTTTTTTATTCTTCATTCAAATGAGAAAGTCCAAATGCAAGATTATTGATTTATATCTCTTAACTTTTTTCTTTCGGAGATATTTATTCATTTTATTTGAGTTATTCAATCATTTTTTGCATGGAGTGCTTGTCTATTTCTCTAAAAAAGCTATTTGTCCCTCGACTAGATAATTCTTTTTTTCAGGAATTAAATAACAGTGAAAACCTATTTCTTAAATGAGAGAAGATCCACAATCCATTGTAGCCGATTGCTACCGAACGTGCAACTTACAGAGGAACATTCTGGTGTGTAGCTTGTAAATTGAGATTATTCAAATGCTGTGTTAACAAATTTTCTTCGATAGATTTATTTTTGACTTTAAAGATGTATATACTATGACCTCGAAGATTGAATGTTCAGTTACTACTATGAGAAGAAGGGACGACACCTTTCGAATTTGGGGTCTACTTGAGAGGTTGGGGAGAATTGTCGGATTTGGGATCGCCTTGAGGGGCTGTGGCGGGAGGGGGAGTATTCTTCTCCTTCTTGCTTCCCAACTTTTCGGGTTTGGGATCGCCTTGAGGGATGGGTTGAGGGGCTGGGGCGAGAGGGGGAGTATTCTTCTCCTTCTTGCTTCCCAACTTTTCGGATTTGGGGTCACCTTTAGGAGCTGGGGCGGTGGAGGGAAGACTCTCCTCCTTCTTGCCGTTCGACTTTTCTTCGGATTTTGGATCTCCTTGAGGGGTCGGTTGAGGGGGTTTTGGGGCGGGTGTCGTGACGGGAGCGGGAAGAGTCTTCCCCAATCTTTCATCGTAGATTTCCATGTGGAAGGTGTGTTCTGCAGATATGTTACGTTATCGGGTGAATGGCTCGGCGATGCATAAGCGTGTCCCTGGTACTCACTTTTGACTGAGATGGCGAGATTGTAGTCGTACAAGACACTGCGAGTCATGATGTCCAAGTTGTGCACACGGTCCGCCATCTACAATTGCCATTTCTGTTCCGATAATTCAAAAATTGTTAACTATTTATTTTCAAAAATAAGTAGACTAACGAGTTGTTCATTGAAGTATGGCAAGTCGGCATCAGTCACAGCATACTTCACCAGCAGCGGCCACGCATTCTGAAATATTGTTCATTTACTTATCCATCCCATTCCCATTCCTTTTAGCAATGAAATAATAGTATTAATCAAATAATTAAGTATACTGGCCTTCACTTGTTGGAACTGTTCGTCTGTCGTGCAGCACTCGGCAACGATCGTCATCATTCTGATGACTTCACTCTGAAATTAAGGAATTTCGGTACTTTTTTGCTCTGTCTGATCGATAATAGAAAATGCAAAATCCCGTTAGCTTATCGGAGCGTTTGCTTTTAAACGGTGCTAGGTAGCACGAAGAGCGTATCTAATGTGGAATATCTCACCTTGATACGGGCAAACATCTTGTCTCTTTCGTCGAGGCCTCCGCTGCAATTCATGAATATTCAAGCCTGTTCAGTAATAAAAAAGCAGAGAAAGCCGAAATTCTCGATCACTTACTGTGTCTGTCGCACTGTTTTGTCCACCCACGCCTCGATATCCTTCCTGTTGCCCGCAAACGACTGAAGTGGATTGTCACTCTGGCTGATGCTTATTCGGCAATGAATCTATGGTGAAACATTACTCTCTATCTGTTATCCCGTAATCAATGCGAGTGATAAGATGGAATGGAAAGAAAAAAAACTCACCGCAAATTGATCGACGGCAGTCGGCCAGCTGTCCACGTTTTCCGTCGCTCCCTAAAAAATATATCAATTGTATTTTTTTTTAAATATTATTGTTTTGGACTGTAATTGAAAATGAGATGAGTGCAACAAACCTTGTAGGCGTACAGCAAGTCGGTGAATGTGAAGCATTTTCTCTCGTCCTGGAAGCAGAAATGGTTCGCACGACAAATATTTCAATTGTGTGGCCGAAATACCCAAGGCATCTCTAGTCAGAAAAAATCAAATACAGTAGATTCAGAACATTGGTTGTAGGTACGTAATTCAATGTTGTTCAAACAGTATCTTACCGCATAGAGCACTCCGAGTATCTCCTTCATCGTTGCGTAACCGCCACTCTTTCCGGTTTCCACGTTGGGCTTGTCCCTGGCTGCGCATAACGCGTAGATGAGGTGATGTCTGAATTGAAGAAAGCATGTTTGACTGACTAGAGATCCTCGAATCAAATGTGGCCTAGGAATCGAGAGGTTTGCAGAGAAAAATAGCAGGAACTCTTACCTGTACATGCCAATTGGAGCGCCGAGGTAAGTGTCGTAGTTTTGTCTTCCCACTTCCTGAAGTATTGAACATTAGGGCATTCTGGTCAGGATAAAGGAGAGACTCGATATTTATATTCAGGCAAATCTCTCTTGTACAGCATGCGGAATATAATCAGCGTACTAACCTCATAGAACAATTTCTTGACCTCCTCCTCCCTTCCTCCATCTCTGACAGCGTAGAAGAGGACAATCGGAAGAATGTCATCGTTGATGTCATCGATCGGCAGCTTGGCAAACTCAGCTATTTGCTAAAAAATATATAAATTGTCGGATGATCTGAGAATCGCGAGCACTCATCCCCCTGTTCGACGAGAGACAGTGAAGAACTGACATTTGTGCAAGCAGGTAGGGATCATTTTTTAAAGAGGTAAATGGTTGATTTTACCTTGGTGACGTCATAGTCCTCAGCCCACAACATGATACGAATAGCGAGAATTCGAATGTTCTTCTTTTGCGCGGCTGAAACAAAATCAATCGAAAAGTTAAAATTCTGCGAACGCAAGAAGAGAGGACGAATACCCACTCTCGTTCTTGGTATTCCTAAAGTAGCCGAGATCCGTGACCATGTCTTTTGCGACGGTCTGCCAGAGAACGCGGTAACGCACCGGGCACTAAACAGTAATATAAATATTCCAACCCCACCTGAATTGCACATCATCACTACATGCGATTCAGGGTTCGATGGTTTTTCTGAAGCAAATCACCCTTCCTTGTTGGTCAACAACAATTTAGAAACAACTGTTATGTTTGTTCATTCAACCTTGATTAAATCAACAACGATAATTTAATACTGATAACCCACCATGTGAAGATTGGTCGTGGAGGCTCGGTCAACGAGGTATCTAGAGAGCCGGAACAACGTATCTGAAAATATGTAATCATGGTAGGCCGACAACTCAATAGTTAAATAATAGCATCATAAATTGCTTAAAAGTAAATCTTTCATCACTACGCTTGCTCTCTCGCTAATGCGAAAATGAAGAGGTGCTCATTCTTAGCTAAAGTATCCGCGTGTGCGTTTCGCAATGGTTATTCGGTGTCTCAAAAGCACGTAAAATAGTCAAGGTACCCCAAGTTTCGTGGCATTTCAGCTTGTGGACATGACAGGTTCGGATGAGTAGATGGAACTGATCGAGAATGCCGAATTCCTTATTCTTTTCCTTCTGCTTCGCTGAAATAGCACTTTGGATATCCATTCACGCATCATTAACAAGGGTGTAGCGAAATATGATCTCTCCCTTCAAAAACGATTAGCTAAATTCTATCTATTACCATCGAATCTCGGCGAGTCCGAGACGCTCAAAAAGGCAGTGAGGGCGCGTAGGCAGGTCAATCTGTTAGCTGTCGTATATCGATGGAAGTTCTGCAAATTGGAAGCTTGCAGAAATGAGAGAGAATCAGATATTCTTTTGTTCAAATCAAAAATTATTAAATCATTTCGGCCTAACCCCAACGATATGCTTTATGAAGATGTAATGCGACCAGTGATCGAACTCTCCGGCCTGTAATTATTATAACTTTTTGCACAGTCGAATATTCGAAAATATACAAGTAATATATCAGGCAACCCCTTACTCTTGGCAGAACTTCGGAGTCCTTACTTCGTACTGGCCCGTCTTCGTAGTACCGATACGGCTGCAAAGTAGTCCATCTCGCCATATTCTCTCTCATCTCAATACTTACATCTGCAGAATATTCATCATCCTTAATTTTTTGATATTCTCGAATTTCATCGGCAGGGATTGGGTCAAGGTACCATTCGTTCTTCACTGCAAGATATATGACTTATCATGCTGTTTTGAAGAAGCGTAAAAACTTACGATTTTCTCTCAACACCTCCTTGTCCGGATCTATCTCTTTTGCTGTATATAAGCCGTCAGATGGTGGTTCCATCATCTTCATCTTCTTCTTTTTCAATTTCTTGCGTTTCTCACGTTTCTGAAGAAAAAATCCTCATTCGTTTTCTCAGAAACTGGCGCATAATCTGGAGCATCGTTTCCCCTCACTTACCAAAACAAAGAAGATGACACCTCCAGCGATCAATAAGAGGACGATGACACCTGCAGATTAGATTGTGTTTGAATTATGATTGGTGCAGAGTGACAGCCTCGGATAGAGGGAAGAGAAGGTGCATGGAATGGAGGTTCGATGTTTACCTCCTATGCATGAGCCTATCATCGTTGTACTCAATGCGCCGGTAGCAGGTTGCTTCTTTTCGGGCGGAAGTTCCAGATTTTCTGAAAAGGACTTACGTATTTTAGACATAAGCAAAACCAACTCTCTGTAGGCCAGAAAAAAATTGGAAACTCACTATTTTTTAGACATAAGCACAACCAACTCTCTGTAGGCCAGAAAAAAAGCCAGAAAAAATTGGAAACTCACTAGAGCAATAAATAGTAGCGCCTCTGTCTCGTATATCTATTTTGGAATCATCTAATTTGTAATAGCCGGACTCAGGATTGCAAGATAACGAGGCACTGAAGTAGTCCGTTTGACCATTTGAGACAACACTGAAAATAATAATTTGAATCTCTGAACAGAAATCAATAAACACTGACGTCAATTTGAAATCTTCAGGACAGGATATTCGCATTCCGTCATCTGAGCGTAAAGCCTAAATAAAACTTTCCATTTATCTAAAAGATCATTCGGTACCGATTTGAATTCATGAAGATTATCAGCTTCGGGATGAACGAAATTTATGTTATTGAAAATTGGACAATCGACTGAAGAAATATATTTGAGATGTTTGCAGTGGAGATGGAATGAATATTCTCTTCAGTCCGCGCTATCTTTTACTCTTTTGCACACATTAAGAAGTGCTTGTATTGACATGCTTTAAAAAATTCAAATTTTAAACCCCACATTCCCTCGAGCAAGCTCCTTCAGTGATTTCGGTTCCATTACTCAATTGCCATGTTGATGTTCGCTCATTTCCTTTTCGTTTGCACTTCACACTATTATCCATCACACTTCCATCGCTCATTCGCCATTTGTTATAAGGACACAGAAACAGATTCAATTGAACTGATGACAACATTGCAAATTAACCTCGTATGTATCAATTGATGTCGTATTTGGTGGTGTGCAGCCTGTGCAATTGATGAAACCGAGAGGCGATTGCGAACAGAGCTCGCTGACTGTGATGAAGAATATGATCACGTTAATCTCAACTGAAGATGAAGTACAATAAAACTCACATTTTATAGCGCAATACACAAAGAACCCCTGCCCAAGTTCGACAAGCTGCCTCTCGTTTGTCTTATTCATGAAGGCCCATTGTATGCCAACACATTCTACAGAACTGGACATAATCGGCTGATCATCAAGATATTCCACACTTAAATTAGATCTATCAAATCATAACGTGGATGAATTTTCAACCGGATCTGTTGCGGTGCTGGACAAGAAAGAATTGCAGGGGCAATATCAATCGCGGAATACAAATATTCATGGGTTTCCTTGTTTGATGTTGCCAAACTTTCATCATTGCACTTTTCTGTGAAAGAATAGATAGATATAAATTATAGAAAAAAGGTACATTCGTTGTCAAACATTACCTGGCACGTTCCAAAACACTTTTCCTTGTCCTGGAAACTCTAATTTCATTTTCCCATTTGATAACGATATTTCAAATGACGGGCGTAAAGGTTTGTATGGAATTTTCCCAAATACATCAGGAATCTGCAAAAAAAACATATTCATTTCTAAAAATGTAAATAATGGTTTTTATATGTAATCACCCGACCGTTGATCCTTGATTAAAGAGGATCGCAGAGCAAAATATATAATTGTTTGTGTATATCTGCCTTGATCCAAACGTTCCTGATATTTATGAAAACTCAATATCATTTGTTTTATTAGCCCCCTATGCGTAGAGACCGCAAGCTCCGCCCCCTTTGTGGGGATAGAGTTTCCCTCAAAAGCGGGATCATGGTCCGACAGCTCGCGTTCTAATCCGATCCGGACGAGTAAGGGCGCGTTTCGTAGCTATTACCATCCTCCGTAAAGGGTCCAAGGTGGAGCATGC
>LS532866.1:245941-290604 GCA_900490775.1 Pristionchus maxplancki | reverse complement strand
ACCTTTGGTCATTCGTTCTCTATATTTTTAGGAGACGATCTGCTAAGAAAAATTGGTGATTAGACGTTTCCCTGAATTGTCGTCGAATTTAATAGTTTATTGGATGCGCGCCTCCCCAGTCATTTCCCTTCCCCTCTCTCCCTCTCCCCTCCCTCCCCTCTCCCCGCGGTTTCTTACCCGGCGTGACTAGCGCGCGCGCCGGAGCGGCCTCACCTCGCTCCCCTCTCCAACCGTCGCACAGCTCACAGCTCGACTGGCGGAAGCTATACCCTTTTGATTGCGCGCTATGGCTAGAAATAGGCTCCGCCCTCTTTTGCCTCGTCCTGGGTTCTACCCCTTCCCCGCTGTGCTCCGCGAGCGTGGTTTTTGATCCATAACTCGGCCTAGAGATGAGATTTTGCCAATCGGTAAAAAAACATAATCTTATTCAGTGCTAGAGCTACACATTAGGCAAGAAAATCAGGCTCCTAGATTTTTGGAGAATGACGTTGTGGTCTCTACCTATGCGATTAGTGTTGGTATTGCTTCGGTATATTGGTACCACACAATATATACCAACACTAACAATATTCACATGAAGAGAATTAATTGAATTCAAATAGATATATCACACGTTTCATCCAAGGATTCACTGAATTGGACAGCCTCAGGACACACATTAGAGATGACCCCCCAATTTCTCCTCGGTTTTTGATTGTCCATGGGTAGGCCTTCCCTGACCCCACGTTTGAGGGACGGTAGATCAAACATCTCTCCAGGAGGCCACGTCAAACTTCGTCTTTGAGGCTTGGTTTTTCGAGATTATCTCGTTTTTGAGTGAAGCTATAAAAATATGTTCAACTAATAAAATGTAGCTATTCTAGAGACCTTTCCGAATGTTGATGGTGTTTATTTCCTGATTGGAAGCTGTCGAGACGATCTCCTTTCTCAGACGCCTGACGGAAAAATGAACGGTTCCATTCGATAGAGCTCGTCGAGAGCTCTCGAATGAGCTTCTAAAATCAAAAATCGATGGGGCTTTGGCTGAAAAACGCCTAAAACACGAATCCAAGACACGATTCCTCGAGTGATTCCCCCAATGTCGCGTGCCTTAGGTAGTTTTTCAGGCGTTTTTCATCCAAAGCCCATTGATTTTTGATTTTAGAAGCTCACAAGGGAACCGCAAAAGTTGGCAGTCACAGCGACTAAATTTGATATGACATCTCGAAAGGGACCCCATAGGGAAGGCCGAATCAACTCTAAACTGATTGGATATTTGATTCCTAAGTGGTGAAAATCGATTTTGAAATAGTAAGAAAATCGGCCACGCGACGCCCAGGCTAGTATTCGAAGAGCAGAGACAAGCGAATATGTCTCCTGTGGCGCAGTCGGTAAGGCTCCAGCCTTGCTTTTTGAAGGTTGCTGGTTCGAATCTTTTGCCAGTGGAATTTTTTGCACCATTTTCCCAATTGTCCCTGCAAATGAGCATGTCTAAACTGTATAGATATTCAAAATTCTTCAAGCTTTGCAAACATGAAGTATAAATATTTCATTGGGTAGCTCATGTTTTGCAACAACAAATAATAAATTAATTTCATAATTTCCTAGAATTTAAACATACTCATAGGCAGGGACAATTGGGAAAAAATGGTGCAAAAAATTCCACTGGCAAAAGATACGAACCAGCAGCCTTCAAAAAGCAAGGCAGGTGCCTTACCGACTGCGCCACAGGAGACATGTTCGCTTATCTCTGCACTTCGAATACTAGCCTGGGCGTCGCACATCGGATTTTCTCACTATTTTCGTCAAATTTTCAAAATCGATTTTCACCACTTAGGAAACAAATATCCAATCAGTTTAGAGTTGATTCGGCCTTCCCTATGGTGTCCCTTTCGAGATGTCATATCAAATTTAGTCGCTGTGACTGCCAACTTTTACGGTTCCCTTGTCATTCGAAAGCTCTCGACGAGCTCTATCGAATGGAACCGTTCATTTTCCCGTCAGGCGCCTGAGAAAGGAGATCGTCTCGACAGCTTCCAATCATGAAATGGACCCCATCAACATTATGCTTTTCTGAAAGATTTCGAGAAAAGCTACATTTTATTAGTTGAACATATTTTTATAGCTTCACTCAAAAACGAGATAATCTCGAAAAACCAAGCCTCAAAGACGAAGTTTGACGTGGCCTCCTGGAGAGATGTTTGATTTACCGTCCCTCTAACGTGGGGTCAGGGAAGGCCTACCCATGGACTATCATAAACCGAGGAGAAATTGGGGGGTCATCTCAAATGTGTGTGTTGAGGTCAGTGAATCCTTACGTGCAACGCGTGATATGTCACCTTTTACTATCTTTCCTTCAATTCCTGCTGAACTGCACTTGATTTGAGTTTCATGTTGTGCTATCGAAATTCCAGCATTGACGTCCAACTCATCCAATGGCGATTCACTTGCAGATACATTCACTTGCATCATTATGTGATATTTATTTTCAGTGAACGCTCTGAAATCGCGAGATGAACAAGCTTATGAAAGAATATATTACTTCATTTGTACAATAACATCGCAAGTGTCGTCTTTTAACTTTTCGTTACTGAATTTCATTAGAGTTTTCGGATCACCAGGTGTTGGAGTATCAACGCAAGATTCTCGAACATAGCAAGCCTAAATATGTAAAATATTTTAGAATATATTTATCAATTACCAATTCCGAAAGTCCTTTTTCTATTTTGCATCTCTCCAAGTCAATGAAATATTCGAAACTCCGAGTGACATCAATCAGTGTCAACAAGGCGATCAGCAATGGAAGGGAGACCTGAGAAATGCAATATTTCCATTCGTTCGGAATTTATTACTCCAGTTACACTAGCCTTCAGCAGTTCGATAGTGCTAAACAAGTGCACTCAGCAAAGGTAACCTACACCCATCTTGATCAACGCACTTATTATTAGCTTCCATTGGTCGTCATAACCTACAGTGACCCTCAGAATCTTCATACTAGCAGATTATGGGCTGTAAGCTTACCATGGTGACCGTAGCAGCATCGAGTGAGGGCAGTCGACCGAGAGTGAGGAAGGGAGGAGTGAAGAATGAGTGAGGAATGAGTGAAGAATGAGTGATTTGGAGAAGGGACACGGCCTTTTATTGACTCAAATGGTATGTAAAATTGATTGATCCTTTCAAATTGAATGACAAATAACATAATTTCATTCACTCATTAATTCATTCGTAATTGTACAATAAATTGCGCAGAAGATGTCAAGGAACAGAGATTAGATTGAATCGGTTGGGTTGCTTGGCAGCAAGCAGGGGAGTCAGATATTGAGCTAATTATGTGTTTATGTGTTGTGTTTAATTATTGACTCTCAATGAGAGATTCTCATTGCTGCGTAGCCTACTTTGAGAAATCGAGATCACCTATGACTCAGAGATGACGTACTAGCATTGAAGCACGAAAACAAGATATTTCTAAAACAGATATAAAAACAGATCAAGATATAAAACAGATGATTTCTAAATACAATGATAGAAAGTAGGCAATCTTTAAAAAAAATGTTCGAAAAAATAGTACATTTTTATTCGCAAAGGTTTAGGTATCTTCAGAGATTCTTCAGCAACGTAACACTATTAGCGAGGGCTCCGATTGTCCTGAAGAATTAAAGGAGGATGAAACTCAATATTTTCTGGGCAAATCTGACCACCTGGTTAGGTTGGTCCCTTAAAGTACAGGAGAAATTCGAAAACTAGAACCTTCTAGCTTTACTATGAAGCGAGAAAAGCGCGCTCAAAGTTTGTACATGGCACAGGCAAATTCAAGATGCGCGGTGCAAAAAGAGGGCTGAGACGCAGAGAAGGGAAGAGGGTGGGAGAGACTCTTCACTCTGGTTTACTCTGCCGCTCTCACCCGCTTCCCTTCTCCCGCTCCTCCCCACAGTATCTCGCCCTGATCGCACAGGGAATGGGCTCTTCCAATGTTTGAGTTTCGTCCTCCTTTAATACGTTACTGCGACGAAATCGTATTCACGATAAATGGAAGTGCATGCGGCTTGAAGAGAGGCATATAAATTCTCGATTACTATCCCATCGTGAGCTTTCGTGTGCTTAGGCATGACTAGAATGAAATAACCTCTCGCTCTTGTATCGTCTCCTTGTCCGGTCCATTTTCAGGAGCGGTAATTATGCTCTCCGGATTCTTTCCTTTCAGATGTTGTTTGCGCTTCTCACGCCTCTGGAAACTGATTTTTATCAAGTTGCTTCTTATTTTCAGTAACTGATGTCACTCATACTAGAACCATTCGACCATTCCGAATAATTTCTCCATTCGTCTTCACTTACCAAGACAAAGAAGATGGCACCTCCAGCGATCAATAAGAGGACGATGACACCTGCAGATAAGATTATGTTTGAATTATGATTGGATCTGAGTGAAAATACACTATCGAGACAGCCTCGGGTAGAGGGAAGAGAGAGAGAGGGTGCATGGAATGGAGATTCAATGTTTACCTCCTATGCATGAGCCTATCACCGTTGTACTCAATGCGCCGGTAGCAGGTTGCTTCATTTCGGGCGGAAGTTCCAGTTTTTCTGAAAAGGACTAACGAATTTTGGACATAAGCCAAACCAACTCTCTGTCGGCTCATAAAAGCCAGAAAACATCGAAAACTCACTTGAGCAATAAATAGTTGCGCCTCTGTCTCGTATATCTATTTTGGAATCATCTAATTTGTAATAGCCGGACTCAGGATTGCAAGATAACGAGGCACTAAAGTAGTCCGTTTGACCATTTGAGACAACTCTGAAAATAATAATTTGACTCGCTGAACAGAAATCAATAAACACTGACGTCAATTTGAAATCTTCAGGACAGGATATTCGCATCCCGTCATCTGAGCGTTCAGCCTAAATAAAACTTTATATTTATCTAAAAGATAATTCAGTACCGATTTGAATTCGTGAAGTTTATCCGCATCGGGATGAACGAAATTTATTTTATTGAAAATGGGACAATCGACTGAAAAATTTTTTTTGCGATATAAGCAGTGGCAATGGAGTGCTCTCTTCGGATGGCGTTATCGTTTACTCCTTTCCGCACATTAAGAAACGTTTGTTTTGTCGTGCCAAGAAAACTTCAAATTTTGAAACCCACATTCCCTCGAGCAAGCTCCTTCAGTGATCTCGGATCCATTTTTCAATTGCCATGTCGACGTTCGCTCATTTCCTTTCCTCTTGCACTTCACAATGTTATCCATTACACTTCCATCGCTCATGCGCCATTTGTTATAAGGACACTGAAACAAATTCACAAAGCGGATGACAACATTGCAAATTAACCTCGTATGTATCAATTGATGTCGTATTTGGTGGTGTGCAGCCTGTGCAATTGATGAAACCGAGAGGCGATTGCGAACAGAGCTCGCTGACTGTGATGAAGAATATGATCACGTTAATCTCAACTGAAGATGAAGTACAATAAAACTCACATTTTATAGCGCAATACACCCAGAACCCTTGCCCAAATTCGACAAGCTGCCTCTCGTTATTTGTATTCATAAATGCCCATTGCATGCCAACGCATTCTACAGAACTAGACATAATGGGCTGATCATTAAGATATTCCACCCTTAAATTAGATTTATGAATTCACATCATAGATGAATTTCAACCGGATCTGTTGAGGAGCTGGGCAAGAAAGAATTGCAGGGGCAATATCAATCGCGGAATACAAATATTCATGGGTTTCCTTGTTTGATGTTGCCAAATTTTCATCATTGCACTTTACTGTGAAAGAATAAATACATACATCACGCAATGAGAATCAAATAAGCAATATTCGAGATTAAACATTACCTGGCGCGTTCCAGAAAGTCATTCCCTGTTCTAGAAATTCTAATTTCCTTATACCATCAGTAAACGATATTTGAAGTGATGGATATAAAGTAACGTATGGAGATTTCATAAAAAATTCAAGAAACTGAAAAAATTTCAATCTAAGATGTTTTAAAATAATGAATTTGATAATCATCCAACCGTTGATCCTTGATTAAAGAGGATCGCAGAGCAAAATATATAACTGTTTGTGTACATTTGCCTTGATCCAAACGTTCCTGATGGTTGTGAAAATATAAAAGCAATTTTTTATTGGCTCCCTATGCGAGTTGAGTGTTGGTATTGTTTTAGTATATTGGTACCACACAATATATACCAACACTAACATTATTAACATTATTGAATTGAATTAATTTAATACAAATATTTATCTCACCTTTTACAATCTTTCCTACAATTCCTTCTGAACTGCACTTGATTTGTGTTTCATGTTGTACTATTGATATTCCAGCATTGCCGTCCAACTCATCCAATGGGGATTCACTTGCAGACACATTCACTTGCATCATTATGTGATATTTATTTAAAGTGAACGCTCTGAATTTGAGCGTTGAACAATGTTATGAGATTTCATTAAGTTACTTCATCTGGACAATAACATCGCAAGTGTCGCCTATTAATTTTTCGTTGGAGAATTTTCTAAGTTTGTCTGGTTTACCAGGAGTGGCATCAAAGCAGGAAGCTCGACAAT
Organism: Pristionchus maxplancki; assembly: GCA_900490775.1. Taxonomy (NCBI): domain Eukaryota; kingdom Metazoa; phylum Nematoda; class Chromadorea; order Rhabditida; family Neodiplogasteridae; genus Pristionchus; species Pristionchus maxplancki. The sequence goes on along the minus strand of LS532866.1, from coordinate 284,051 downwards.
AACAAATATGAAACATTTTTTTGTTAATTCAGCGTCTCGCGAGCTTTACCATTTCTGGTGATGTTCCATCAATAGGCGGTTTGCATCTTTCCAAATCGATAAAGTACTCGAAACTTCGAGTGACATCAATCAGTGTTAGCAAGGCGATCAGCAATGGAAGGGAGACCTGCGAAATGGAATATTTTCATTCTTTCATAGTGTCTTTGGTACTCCAGTTACACAGGACTGCAGAAGTTCGATAGTTCTAAAAATCAGATAGAGCACGAAAAGTTTCTATGGGTCGTCATAATTTACAGTAATACTCAGATCCTCTATGAAAACAATTTATGAGTTGTATGCTCACCATGATGACCGTAGCAGCATCGAGTGTGGGCAATCGACCGAGAGTGAGAGAGGGGGGGAGTGAAGAATGAGTGAGGAATGAGTGGAAAATGAGTGAGTTGGAGGGAGAGTCGGCTTTTTATTGACTTGAATGACATGTAAAATATATTGAACTAATTTAATCTGTTAAAAACAGGTTTTTATTTGCACGTCTTTCAGAGTACTTTTCTCAAGATCGTACTAGATTAGTTCTGTAGCGTTTAGGTTGATCAAGATCGGTTTGATCATCAATGAAAAACGTAAGGTAACCAAATGACGGTTAACTGTAGTATGAGGAGAATATTTGTGAAACAAATAAAAAAAGATGCCTAGTAACAAGGATATCATGGTTGCTGATTAGTTTGGACTATTACATGGCTAGAGACAAAGATTTTCCGAAACAATGTGTGTGTTTATAAAAATTAAAATCAGAATATTTCTTTATGCTGTCTTTGATTGCGTTTCTCAGAGATTCTTCGGAGAATGAAGATGCTTTAGCGAGGACCTTGATATTCCTGAATTGGAAAGTTAATGTTAACCAATTGCGCCTCTAAAAAATTGACGATCATTAACAGAGCAAGACACATATTCAAAGGTTTGGGCAAAGCAATTCGTTCATTAACTGACTGTTTCATGCGCCGTATATAAATTTTTACCTCTTTATTGACGGATTCATGTTCGAGATCAATTTTAGCAGCCGCCCTTATGAAATCATCTCTTTTCTTGACGTAGTATTCGGTAAGTTTCTTCTGCCGTTGTCGATTTCTCTGAATAACATTGAATAACAAAAAAATTTAATAATTGAATAAATTGAATAAGAAACTGGAGCATTTTTTTCACCCCTCACTTACCATGACAAAGAAGATGGCAACTCCAGCGATCAATAAGAGGACGATGACACCTGCAGATTAAATGATCTTTGAATTATGACACAGCCTCGGATTGAAGGAAGAGAGAAGGTGCATGGAATGGAGATTCTATGTTTACCTCCTATGCATGAGCCTATCACCGTTGTACTCAATGCACCGGTAGCAGGTTGCTTCTTTTCGGGCGGAAGTTCCAGCTTTTCTGAAAAAGATTAACGCATTTTAGATATAGGCCAAACCGACTCTCTGTCGGCGTATAAAAGCAAGAAAAAATTGGAAACTCACTATTTTTTAGACATAAGCACAACTCTGTAGGCCAGAAAAAAGCCAGAAAAAATTGGAAACTCACTAGAGCAATAAATAGTAGCGCCTCTGTCTCGTATATCTATTTTGGAATCATCTAATTTGTAATAGCCGGTCTCAGGATTGCAAGATAACGAGGCACTGGAGTAGCTCGTTTGATCATTTGAGAGAACTCTGAAAATAATTATTTGACTCGCTGAACAGAAATCAATAAACACTAACGTCAATTTGAAATCTTCAGGACAGGATATTCGCATCCCATCATTTGAGCGTTCAGCCTAAATAAATTTGTTTATTTATCTAAATGTCATACAGTACCGATTTGAATACATGAAGATTATCCGCATCGGGATCGACGAATTTTATGTTATTGAAAATGGGACAATCGACTTAATTAATTAATTGAAATACATGTACTGGAGTTATGCGAGGTTTGCACATAAATAGTTTGCTTCCATTCAATTCCATTCAAGTTTTCTCTTTTTGCCTTTTGATACTCACATTCCCTCGAGCAAGCTCCTTCAGTGATCTCGGATCCATTTTTCAATTGCCATGTCGAAGCTCGCTCATTTCCTTTCTGCTTGCACTTCACAATAGTGTCCATCACACTTCCATCGCTCAAGCGCCATTTGTCATCAGGACACTAAACAAATATAATTGACTGATGGCTTTATTGCAAGTTAACCTCGTAGGTATCAACTGAAGTGTTATTTGGTGGTGTGCAGCCTGTACAATTAGTGACTTTGAGAGATATGCAAAATAATTCGACTGAAATGTTTTTGCATTTTATTTTCAGAAATAACCAAATATATGAATCAAATGGTCTAATAAATTATTCTTAAGTAATCATGACTCACATTTTAAAGAACAATGGGCCCAAAATGGTTTTTTGAATTGAATTTTAGTGAAATTTGTGCCGAGTTTGTATTTCCAATGAACACCGTCACACAATAAAGAATCGGGATAAATCACTTTGTCGGTTTGTTCATCAATACTGAATTTTCAGATATATAATAAGGAATATATTACACGAACTTTTGAATTCTTATTTGCTGCTGCTCCGGACAAGTAAGAACAGAAGGCGCCGAATCAATCTAAATATATATATAGTATTAAAAGTAGCAAAATATATTTTAAGGGAGAACCTCAAATAAAACCGCATTTTTCTCATTGAAGTTACCACTATTGCTGTATTTATTGAGCTCACTAGATGTCGTATTTGTCGTTACGACATCTTCATCATCACATTTTCCTGAGAAAGAATTTAGCGGTATATCTCGCCTATCACGATAATCTAGCTGAAATACTATTTCTTGAGAATTAATCTTAAATTATTATGCAGCAATAATTAAAGAGTAAGTGCAAACGAATCACTTTCGAGAAGATTCCAAAACGAATTTCCGCTTCTGGGGTATACGATTGCGGTTTTGTTTACGCGATTCTTGCAATGAAATTGTACGGTTGGCGAAGCCGATCGGTATGGTTTTTCGTTAAAAACATCGCTTATCTGAAAATTCCATGAATGAGCATCCCCTGAACGACGATCAATGATCATGAACGATCGGTAATGCCTGCTTTCAGGAGCATAGATACTTAAAGGGGGATAGGCACGAATATCTGGCTAACTGAGCTCTCGACGTGAGATGATGGGTCGTCGTTACCCGAATACACTTTCGAAACTCCCAGACTATCACTTTGAGTTCAAACCGAGATATGATCAATTGGCTGTGTGCCAAATGACCCTGCGGTGCAGGCAACGAGCGAGAGAGCGTGCGAAATGGAGAGAGCGCGCCCAATATACCCTCTGGCTAAGATGACTCTCTCTCGCTTCGTGCCTGCCCCCCTTTAACGCAACCAAATAAAAGAGCATATATTAATAGAGAAGCCCATAAATTGCAAAAGGTTAACCAGGTACCCACCACAAATCGCACATAAAGAGGCCTATCATTTTTATGGAAACTCACCATGGCATGGCGTGATGAAATAATCGCTGAGCAGAAAATGAAATTCTTTGTAATTATCTGCCTCGTTCCATATTTCCTTTCTGATTTGATAAATTATTTTAACTATAAATTGCGATTGAAATGCGAATATTTACGACCAATCAAAAACTAGTATAGTAACAAGTCGGATCAACACGTCGATTGTAATCGATTAAAACAGACCAAAAATCGCATTTCCTTCTACTCCATTCAAATTGCACTTGACAATCGATTCATGTTGTACAAACGACAATCCCACATTGGTGTCCAACTCATCCAATGGTGATTCACTTGCGGATACATTCACTTGCATCATGATATGGTGGCGTTTGTATGTGTAGGCCCTGCCGATTTTTTTTAAATTTCGTTATTTTTCATAGACCCTAATGGGCTATAATTTTCGGCGATTGCATATTCTATTATAACTCACTTGATTTGTACGACTACATCGCAACTTTCACGTTTAAGGTTTCCATTGTTCGTGCTAATTCTACGAAGGACAGCTTCTTTGCCAGGTATTGCACCTTCCAAGCAGGAACTTTTAACAAAACAGGCCTAAAAATAGTATCGTATCTCTCTTGCAGAATTGGCAATCACAGTTTACGAATTGGCTTATTGTATTCTTATTCTGCACATTCTCTAACAGTGAGATAATGGGAAAAATTATTACACAATTCCTAATTGTTGTAAAACTTTTCCTACCAGTTCGTCAGTTTTGCATCTTTCCAAGTCGATAAAGTATTCGAAACTTCGAATGCTATTGAAGAGTGTTACCAAAGCTATCAGCAATAACCTATCGTGAGAATTATGTTGTAAATAGTTGTCATTATTCTTACAATGATGGTCGTAGCAGCATCGAATGCGGGCAATCGACCGAGAGTGAGGGAGGGAGGATTGAGGAATGAGTGATCTGGAACAGGGAGGGATAATCTTTTATTGACCAGAGAACCATGCAAAATCATCTTGATATTTTTCAAGAAACAAGAGTGGACTGGACAAATGAATCCTTTAAAGGAAATTATTCATTCGTCCAGAATGAATCGAATGAATCGTTAAAACGGCAAATCAATAATTATAGGCGTGATTAAAGAAGGCGTCCCACGAGGTGATATGATGGGCTCCCACCACGAATGACGTGCAGAATCAATGAAAATACTGTAAGGAAGACGGTGAGAGAGCGAGAGAGTCAGACAAACAGAGTGCTCCCTCCTCCCCTCTCCCTTCCCTTCTCCCTCCTCCCCTCTCCCTTCCCTTCTCCCTCTTCCCCCCTTCCCTTTGCACCGCGCATCTTGATTTCCCCTGCATTATCGGGAAACTTTGAGCGCGTATAGCTCGCTTCAAAGTTGAGCTTGAGACATCAAATTTTGGATTTGCACTATGATTCAAGGGATAAACATGGCTACGCTTCCAGATTATCTCTCTTTTTTTTCTTGTATTCTAAATATTGTCAACGATCAAAGCAGGCACGCATAGCCTGAACTTGTAATCGAAGAGCGAACGCTTGTCAGAACATTGAGTTTCTGGATCATTTCTGATATACTTATTTTTCTTTTTTTAGGTTATTTTCAAATTTCGTTGCAGTCGCATACGCGAATATTCAAGTGAAGGCAAATAAAGACGCGTCTCCTCTCGCAATTGTTTACTTTTACTGATAAGAAAGACAGCAGAGCGAGAGATGAGTTCAGCATAGGCAACACCCATTGATAGCGATCGCCTTTCACTGAATCACTGCTTCTCTCACTATGATTTACAACTCAGTATTGCTTGTGTTCTATTAATTTCGAATAGATGTTCTAATCAATCGATCATATCCCCATCAGAGTAATGTCAAACGAAGAGAAAGTACTGGATATTGCTGAGTGCATACTCTTGCCCATGGATACGGACGTTTATCTGCTTGATGATGGTGAGATAAACAATTATAATTGAATTGAACTCATTCTCACATATCAGGCACGCTACTGTACTGGAACAGCAGTTCATCAGCTAGGTTGTATGTGAAGTTGGGGTCAGTTTCACTTCAATGTACACTTTTTTAAACATGTAATTAAGAGAAGAAGAAATCGACGCCGACTTGCCAACAGACGAAGCCTTCGATTATAGCTGTTACGGAGCACACGGAAATGCAGTCTATTTGTGCAACGGATTCCAGGTTTTTCAGAAAAATATACAATTTGCAACATCTTTGAAGGTCCATCAAGCTGTCTTCACTCCACCTTGCGACCTCGACGTTTCGCAAGCACGATACATCCTGGAGGTGCGGTTTTTGGGATTTATATGCTCAGAATGACAGAAATTTCAGCATGAGAAGGCGCACTTCGGCGTGGTTTGCAGTTGCGTGAAAGATGGGAAGACGCACGTCTATCGTCTGTTTGATGTCCCCGATGACAGCCAAATTGTCATCGACACTCCCGAAGAAGAACTAGAAAAACTGCAGCTGCAGGCTATCCACAGGTAGACCATGTGGAATAAGATCAGCATAAACGGTTTTTTCAGAGGGAAGGCAATCTACAGTTGCTGGGCAGAGGAAGGCGAACCGCAATCCGTTCGTCAAATGGGTTCGAATGCAATAGTGATAGAGGTGGGAACTTGAAGGAGAAATAACACTTGATTTTCTATAGGTTACTTCCAACATGGTTTCCATCCATGCTCGAGACTCGTCTTCCTTCATATATTTCTCTGTTGAATCAGATTCTGACATCCACGTTCTCGACTCGAGCACTATGAAGTTTTTGCCGAGTTTCCGTGTCAGGTAAGGATACTAAACCATCCCAAATAGTTTTCGTGAACCATTTCCAGCAACATCACTAGTCCAACAATCGTTGGTGTTCACAAGGGAGAAATCACTATAACCGGGCCTAAGGATGATGACTATGAGGAATTGTTCATAGTCAAGACCAAGCTTCCCGACGAATATGTCAGTGAGATACCTCGTCTTACTCTTAGATACGATGTGTGCAATGCATGTATCTTTTTTCAGTTCGATAAGACATCCGTCGAAGAAGAATCCAAAGAAGCTAAGATATACGAAGAACCGCCGAAGAAGAAGCGAAAACATACGCAAGTCTTGCATTACGAGATATAGTTGCATCGAATTATTATTGACACGTAGCTGACAAAAAGTAATCATTTTTATAAGAATAAGCTCTTGCATCGAACTTTGAATAAATGGATGTTATGGAATCCGTTTCCTACTGGCTTGTCAAGTTGAATACAACTAACTGCCGATACCATTCCACGAATGGGTTGTTCAATTCGTATGGCACTATAAATGATGCGAATACTCCGAATAAGTCAAATATGCTATCACTCTCCGTTCTCTTCCTCTTCTCTTTCGTTCACCTTTCCACGCAAGAGAAACTCTACGGCTGCGATCGAGTGCGCAGTTTCGTCACTCTTCCACAGAAGCATTTCCAGAGCTGCTTCTCGAGCGATGAGTGAGTTCCGCTTGTGAAGCTCCAAGAACCTTCAGCCCTGAATCCCTTCCAGATGTGCCACACTCAAGGACGAAAAAGTAATCGAATCGTGCGTGAATAAACACTGCTCATCGATTGTTCCTAAACCCAGTGCTAATGAGGATTCTAGTCTGACCAAGTAAGTCAAATTATATGATACGAAAAGATAGGAATTGCAGAATTTTCAATAGTATTCCTCTCAGAGAAATCGTGGATGCCGATGGTCTCATCGATGTGTACTCATCGCTTGTTGAATGGGAGAAATGCAAGGATGCCTACTGCTCTTTTGTACCTTTTCTTTCATGTTTAGATTTAAAACATTTCAACAAAAATGCCTTTGGTGTATCTTTCCCATTCAGACATCGAGATGGAACGATGCAGACGTGGTGAAGTGCATGAACAAGGCGATGGCACTGGAGAAACTGCTCATCGCGAGAGGCGCCCATTAACACCATGATTTACCCAGATGAGGGAGATAAAAACGTATACCAAATAAAGAATTTACTGTATTTTAATTAGCAGAGTTGTTGTTCACCCCTTGCAGATAATATGAACGAGGGAAAAGAAACACATTTCACGAAAAACACCGTTTAAAAGCACTCGAGTCATGCGATTTTCACTAATTGGTCACGAGCATTCATCATAATTGTAATTGAAATCGTTGAGTCGACAGATCAGAAGAATAGCGTCGGCCCACCGGGAGAGATTTGGTTCGCGTTTTTCTTCTTTCTAAATGAAGGAATTCTGCTCCAGTTATTTCCTCATTCCTAGATCATGTTCCCCTTCCTCCGAATTTTTGTGGAAACCGTACAAAAAAGTGATTTCACTAAACGATTCAGCACCTCCATGATTTGATGGTCTTGATCATTTCCGCTCTGAAATGTGAGTTGACAATGAGCATCGTAATTGGAGCAGAGAAACCTGAATGTGAAATAGTGAATAGTTGGACATCGTTTCGCTATTTCATCACATACACTTGACATCGGTCACCCAGGCGAGGTGATAATACAGATGGGGATAGGACAAGATAGGGAATAGATTGGAGCTGAGGACACACTGAGAGTTAGCTCGTTAGTAGTTCATTTCGATTATGTTGTTCACCTGAAGAGCGAGACCGGGAATGTTCACTGCGAAGACAGTGAACCCGAATATGAGCAATTGGCGATGCTGAAAACATTGAATGACTCTGACATTCCGGACCATCTTTACATGTGAAGAAAGTTGGGATGGGACACTTTTTATGAAGTAATATGCGCAGATATAGAAGATAAGAGTGATTAGATTGAGAACGACTTCAATTGAAGTGTAGAAGATTTGAACGGAGTACTGCAAAAAGCACACTATCAATGTTGATAGAATGTGCAGAAAATATTACAAACAAAGTACCCAATCTGCGATCCCACTCGGACTTGTGATCGCTAGATACATCCTATAGTCTCCCATAGAAATGGGCAAATAGAAGAATTCTCTGAATAAATATCACTTGCAAAGGTTAGGTATCGAAAAAATACCGGAATACAGAGGGAGCTACAAAAGCCCCACTTCCAACGATGCAAACAATAATTGAGATAGGGAGGAGAAACTTCCACATCTAAGAGGGTTTTGTTAATCAAAGCTGGTCTACGTAACTGGATCTTGATAAATCATACGTTGAGATAATGTCCAGGCAACGCAATTGCACTGAGTCGATTAAAGGCGATGAAGCAGCTGAACGCATCCCGAGCGATTGGGCAAGAGAAGGAGAAACTGAGAACAATTGAAATTATGAAATGTGGAAAATAGGGTTGAGGTTCTCACTACGTGCGAGCAAACGCGAATGTATCGGCCACCATTCCTCCTCCATTCGAAATGGGATAGATTGCCCAACGAAACTCCGGGAATGTGATCACAACGCAGAATAAATCCTAGAATGAGTCATAGTCTCGGAAAGGGTTATGCAATTCTCTACAATGATTCCTGAGAAGAAGAAGAGCCAGTAGAAAGGGCCGCGGAAGGGTGACTTGGGCTGGAAAAAAATAATGTTCTGGATTGATCGATAAGACCTACCTTGATTATATTCCATAGCACCAGCAGATAGATTCCGGTCAGTAAGGGAAGATAGATGCAGAAAGCAAGGAAGATGATATCTATCGGAAGCATTATGGGGAATAATCTTAACTATCGACGGAAGGGATGATTAGCAACTGGAGGCAAGAAGTCACGGGCAAAAAGAAGAGTAGATAGAGGTGGTGTAGAGATAACTAGAAGATGAGAGGTTCGATGAGCTACTTGAGATAACGGGGGAGAGGGCTCCCGCAACGACTTCGATGGATACGGTAGGGAAGTCACGAGTCGAGGGAGGAGTCACGAAGAACTACTTGAGATAATGAGGGGAATGTTGCGATTCAAGGAATGGCACGAGATTCATTAATTGATGAGAAGAAAAAGCAAGAAGAAAAAGGCGAGGATAATGAGAGAAGAGTTTACTTCCGCATGATAATTATTGAGTAAAATTTAGCTTTGTTCTTTTTCAAAAAAGCAATGCACATATTTCGTGATTACGTGGAATATCATTTGGTTATCTGTGACAATGGAACTCGAAATGAGGATTATTTCTTGGGGAAATAGAAGATTGGTGATTAAAGTCGATGCGAGAAGCTTCTCACTTCCACTGACGAGGCCGGTGATGAGCTGAGTTGTCTGGAAAGAGAAAAGTGAGCAACTTGCTCTACATTCCGACCACTTCCGGAACAATAATCTAGTATAATTTTAGAGCTGTGTATTTCTACTTTCTTGTGAACGGTGTATTCTGAATCATAACTGGCTCAGCTCTTCAGCAAATAATGATGAAAGAACATCTAGACTAATCAACCGAAGAAATAGTGAAAAACGCCAAACCTCCAGAACACGACCGACTTCAGTGTCTCCCTTCTGAAGGAGTCGTTCACTATTATCATAATTATTGGGGAGGAGAAGGCTGAAAGTGCTTCCCGTGTGTCTTTTGGCCTATTGAATGTGAACAAACACTTGACGTCGGCGACCCACGCGAGATTGTAGTAGAGAACCGGCAGAATCGATCGAGGAAATAAACTGAAGCCCATGAGAGACTGAAATGTACGCGCTTTCTCGTGATTTTAACGAGATTTTTTTGTCGTTGAGAATTCTCTCGTATCCCTAGGCCAATGGCCATCGGTGTTCTTTTCGAATGACGAATACCTGTAGTGTGATTCCGGGAATATTGACTACAAACACTGCGATTCCGAAAACGAGCAGCTTCCGATCCTGCTGTACTATCTTGTCATCTCACTTCCATTCACTCGAGATACCCGCTTTTTAATCTGGACTCTCTTGATAAGCATGGATGTTCGAACGTAGATTACTAGAGTGAGAGTCATGATGGTCAACTCGAGAACTGTGCAAAAGATTTGTGCGTTAAACTGAAAATGACTCCCTCCTGTGAACATGAATGGAAAGAATACCCAAGGAATAACGGCCATATCCACTGCTCCCAGATAGATGACGAAATCACCCATCGGAACTGGTGAATAATACAAACGCCTGAAGTAGGCTATAGTTCCTAATTACATCTGAACAAAAGTTACCTCAGCAAAATAGGAATTAAGAAAATGAGACTGAAAACGAAGCTGAACGTAATGGAGATCGGCAGAAGATATTTCCAAATCTCAGATTGATTTTTTTTGCGAATTCGTTTTCAAAATTACCGATTTATTCTTTATTGGCATTGAAATAGCTGTGAGGCGATTGATTGCGATGAAAAGGTTGAGGAAGTCTTGAGTTGGTGGACAAACAAACGAGATGCTGCAATCATAAATTCTAAAATTCGACCCAATTGTGCATTCTCCAGTCCCTGAACTCACTAGAGCCGAATCAGTGCGAATGTATCTACTACCATTCCATTTCCATTCACAATGGGGTAGATCGCCCATCGGAACTCAGGAAACGATGCGATAGTGAAGATTATGTCCTAGACGAATGAGTAAATAATACATTTCATTTTATTCTTACACAAATGGCAGATGCAACGAAGAGTCCGTAGAAAGGCCCCCGGAATTTCGAGTTAGGCTAAAAGAACAGTTTCGAAGACACTCTTTCAGTTATTCTCACCTTCAGAATCACCCAAACCTCAACGATGTAGATCACCGTCAGAATGGGAATGTAAATGCAGAAAGCGATGAATATGAAGTCGATTGCATACATAACGCCGTAATTTTGAGTAAGCTCCTCGGGATAAGTTTGGTATCTGAGAGAGAGCGAAAGCTGAGTACAAAATGACCAATCTCGTCAAGTGAGGAAGAGGAGGAGCCAGGGGCGAAATGCAAAAAGGCCGCTGAAGTCGTAAACAACCACGGCCTTCCTTCGTGCATTGGCTGAAGAAATATGAGATTCCCAGAACTTGCCCGTTCGATAATCCCACAGGCGTTTTTTCACGAATATTCGCATGATTACGGAGAAATCAAATCACAAGAAACGCAGAATGGGCAAAGTTCAGAGTGAAGCTGAAAGTCCGCTAATGATATCGAAAAGAGGTGTGCAACTCTGACCTTCCAACTAAAATAATGTAGCCAATTTAAAATTGCCGTGGGGGACTCTTTTCCCAACTACTGAGATGCCATCAGTGTGCGAGCAATGCTAGTTCTGTTTTTACCGCCAACTTTCACTCATACTCATACTCGATCTATCACTGTTCGTTCTTTGCGAGTATTTTCTATTCACTCCTCCATGACACTGAAACAACACAACATTCTCCTTTCTTCATACACCCGGTGCACAATATCTGATCTTCTGTTCGGTTGCAGTGCACTGTTCCGTTCCTTACTGTTATTTAAAGATAAATATAACATAAACGGTGACTGATGACACACCCGAATACTAAATGTGTCATCAGACTAATCTACTCGTCTCCCTGAACTCGCAAGAGTACGAATGCGATGACTCGACATATGTAACGATATCTCGGCATGATTTTTGAAAGCTGTTGCTGAGATGTTGCGAGATATGAAATTGGTCACTTGTTCAGTTGGAGTACACGATGTCCGATCATTAATCAACGAGAATAAATCACATCCGTCTCACTCTGATCAGGTGTGATTCTTGGAATAATCCAAGGTCCAGTCTATGATCATACAAAATACTGCACTTGCTCCTGTTGTCCAATTTAAATGATCTGCGACTGTAGACCAACTTGATGATGGATATAAAAATCATCTCCAGGTCAGTCCAGTGAGATTTCACTATCAATCACTGCTTCTCCTCATGTTAAACTTTATCAATTCCATTAAGTCTGAAGTCGCTGCCTTTTTTAAATGCTCTGAAGTCATTTCTTTCAGCAGATCTCACTAGTTTTCGAATCATGTTGTCTCCAATGGAGGAACTGTACGCCGGTCGGTCCATATTTATCACCGGTGCTAGTGGATTTGTGGGCAAAGTTGGTTCTCTTCTGATACTCGAAGTTCAGCTTGTCAATAAACAGGTATTAATCGAGAAGCTTCTTCGATCTCTCCCTGGAATAGCCACGATATTCGTATTGATAAGGCCATTGAGAGGATCAACGGCTGCTTTTAGATGGCAGGATATTGAGAGTGTGAGTGGGGATGGAAATTGATTCGTTCAATTGTTATTCGGGGAAGCTAGAAATCAAAGATGCTCGAGGTGTATCATTTAATTTTCAGTCCGTGCTCTTCAACCAAATTAGGCGAAGTTTCCCGCAGAGACTGAGGAAAGTGGTTGTGATCGAAGGAGACATCACTGAAGACGATTTTGGGATATCTGAAGAGAATCTGACGCGTGTTCTGAGCGAGGTGATCGCTTCATCTTTTAATGATAAATAAATCCTAATCAGACCTCAGTGGTCTTCCACTGTGCAGCCACGGTTCGATTCGACGAGAAACTCAAGAAGGCGGCTGATCTGAATGTGCGAGGAGTGAGGAGAATGGTCTCCCTCTGTCAGAGAATGCCCAAGCTTGATGTTTGTATTTTCTTCTTCCAATATTGACTGGGATAATTTCAATCGCTACAGGTCTTCCTCCATTGCTCTACAGCATTTGCTAATTCGGATAAGCCTGGATCGAATATCACCGAAACGTTGCATCCTATTGACTGCGATGCCCACAAATTGCTCACGGTTTGTTGAATTGTGAAACGAAAATTATTTGTTAAAAGGCTCTCGAGAATCTTGAAGACTCCCAAATAAATCTGATCGCTGGCGATCTCATCAAGAACCATCCCAACCTCTACTGCTTCACAAAACTGCTGGGAGAGGTATCTCTAAGCGAGCTAGATATTGAGCAGTCATAATATTATATAGCAAATCATCGTCCGAGACGCTAGCAATCTGCCCTCTCTCATCTTTCGGCCTTCGATCATCTCTCCTGTTTGGAAGGATGGAATCCCCGGATGGTCGGATGCATTCCAGGGACTGACTGCAATGCTGGGAGCTGTCAGTTGTTACAGATAATATTAAATTGCAGTCTATTTCATTTGCAGAGATACTCGGGCGCGATTCCTCGATATCCGATGCATTCAATTAATCCGAAAACAATTATGGACTGCGTGCCGATCGACGTCGTCACGAGCATGATGATTGTCTGTGCGGGGCATCGAATGTGCTTTGAGTAAGTGGTTCCATCGCCATCTTTTTTTTTATTCGGGAAGCCTGCCCAGAAACACAACGCTCGATCATTGATCAGTAACCTTCGAACTGTAGCAGGGATGTTTTCGTTGCGAGAACAGGAAAGATAATTACAGTACTGACTCAATTCCCGTGTACCACTGCTGCACTACCGACTTTAATCCACTCAGTCTGCAGACACTGGCAAACATTGGACTGAAGGTTGGCCTTTTATTGTCATTTTTGATAAATTATGGATAATGAAATTGAAAAATATAACCATTTTGCAGTACGCCATGCGGTACCCGACGGAAAGGCTGCTGTCTCCACCCTCATTCACCCTTCGAGGTTTCCACTCAATCGAATCGTATCGACACAAGGTGCGGGCTACGTACATCGGACCAGCTATGGACGGATTCGCATCCATTCTTCGACAACCGCCAATGTGAGTTCATCGATGGATTAACAGTCAGCATCGAATAACTTCAGGTGGACGAAAATCTACAGCAAACTTCGGTCGGCATATGACGCGCTGATTCCCTTCGCGCAATATTACCACTTCGAATCGTCGAGTATCGATAGATTGACTGCGATGATGACGGATGAAGACAAGAGGGTACTGGTATATGCGAGGGACTTGCAGAAATAGTGATTTCTTCAGACGTTCAACTTCGATGTCCGCGCAATCAAGTGGGCCGACTATGGATGTGATCTCATCATGGGAATGAAGACATTTCTGATGAAGGATGACATTGCAGATGGACACAAGATCAGACTAGCGAAGATGAATTTGCTAAGGTTTTACTCAGGAATCAATTTAAGCGAAGAAATGTATTTGCAGTCATCAACTCATGGGTCTTCTTCCACTGTATGCAATCTGTTTCTTCTTCAGTGAAGTTGTCACTGGGTAAATTATGGACTGAGATGGTCGTTGTAAGCGTCGTTTCAGAAGTTTCTCGTCATGGCAGATCTTCCTTCCACTTATTGCTGCAGTGACTCTATTCTCCTTGAAAGACTGGGTCACATGCACAAGTGAGACATTTTTCATTCGCCTCTCCCTTTACCAAATGAACTAAGAATGAATAAGTTAAAAAACGTCTTTTTAAGAGATCAAGTCACTGGAAGAATACAGGGAAAAGATCGAGAATATCATGGGTGAACCTGTGAGCACGATGATACCGAAGAAACATATTGTTTGACCATTGCTTACAATGTATTGTATATTTGTGAGTGTTCTTTCTTTTGGGACGTGGTTTCAATGCAACTATAAATACTCATTCAACACAATACATCACAGGATGCAACACTTGTATAGCACTTTATAGAAAATTTATTCCCTCAGACTGGAGTAATCTTGCACTGTGGCTTTTTCATTGTGTCCTTGATATTCTTATCGAATTGATTGATAACGATCCAATTAATAGTTTCACCCATGTTCACATCAGTCTTAGGCATCCGCTTCATCTCATAGAAGCAATATCCCTTTTGGCAACTGAAAATACGATTTATGTGTTGTGGCAACAGGACGAAAAGCTCACGCGCTTCTTTCGGGATAGTCGGTGAAACAGCTCTGGAGAGCAGCAAAATTGTTGCAATAAATGTACACTCCAATGAATACGTCTCTGACGCTCTATAAATTCTCATTCGATATTGTTCAAGAGAATAACATTAAATAACGTACATCATCAACGGTTCCTGTCACATTGAATTGTCCCGTGGGTGATGAGACGGTCCTACCGACGGAATAGTTCGTATCATCAGAAGAGTACATTAAAACATCTAGACGAGCCGCATCAACATCGCCGCATTTCAGGCGGCCGGTCACGGTCACCTGGGGCATTCAAAAATGGAGCTATTACGTTCACTCCATCCTGAGATGTAATGCAACTAGGATTATTTCCATCAAGCCTGGAGTGAAATAACTCACTTGACGATCGGCAGAAAGGACAGACACGAAGAAGAGGAAGATCACAGCTGACTTGAGCATCGCTCAAACTGTGAGGGGATGGGAAAGCAGCACAGAATTCTTCTTTTATACAGCCCATAACTCAGTGACACGTGTGCTTACTCGTGAATGGGTTATGTGGAAAAGTTGTTACTGAAGTACCTCCAGAGCGAGTGTGATGGATATAATACAGCGAATTGAAAAAATTGATTTTCGGAAATAAATTTCAAACAGAATTGGCCATGCAATAGGATTCATTAGGGCTTCGACCTGTACGTTCAATGGATTCATGGTTACATATACTACCGTGCCGTCGCGAATCTTTCTTGAGTGCACTCTGGTTTCTCCTTACCAATGTAATACCACAACATGAATCTAGACAGAGAACTGTAATCTGATTTGAATTTATAATTGATTGGGCACAATGAAGTGTAAATCATTCTCTCTCCTCTACTCACTCTTCCCTCGTTCGCCCGTTCTGTGCGGTCGGCAATGGGTCTGCCGACGAAGACCGTTAGTGGCTACAGTTTCTTTTACTTTTTTAAGCTCTTGGTATCTCGTTCACATCTCAAAGTAATATACTCGTACAGTATCCACTCTCATCACAGGCTTCTTTACTATGGATCTCCTCGGACGGCTACCAATCATACCGTACCCATCCTTTTTTTTCTCAGAACCCCCTCGAGGACGATGCGTCTCCTCCTTATCGACTGTGGGACACGTTCGTATCCATAATGGAATGGACGATGGCCATAGTGGCTATCATGGCTTGCGGCATGCTGTGTGAGTGGATGAATCCGCATCAAAAGTCAAAGATTGTTCTTCATCCTGATGCCGTAACCATCTTATTCATTGTCACTGTTTTGATGCTATGGAGTTCACTTAAATTTCGAGATTAATACCTCTCTGATCAACTATCCAATTGCAGTCTCAGCTGCTTTCATTCCTGACAAGAGTGAACTCGCGAATTCGACCTCACCTGTCGTCCTACCTGATTGGGAGGGACCAACGATTGAGCCGAAAAAGCAATCGACCATTATCCCGGAAAGGAATGTAAGCTCCTTCAAGTTTGCAGAAATCATAAATCACAGGTTGACACATGCTTGGGTGTGCTCAGATTTCCGATCTGCGTTTTGGCCAGAAAGCGTTCCGTTGCAGGACCTTCCTGAAATCGTGGACACTTCGAACTGGCGCGATTCTTCCCCCAATCGGGAGCAGTTATTCATGAAAGAACTTGATGCGCTTAACTTCAAGAGACCCATCCATAAGTGAGTTGTATGAGATGATCTTTGATCCTCACTATATTAACTTTGACCCCTTCATTTCACCTTTATGTATTGCCTTGGTATCTCATTGGGTACTGCCTAAACCATCGCTAATCTTTCATCTCTCCAGATCAGCTGACTTTCGTCTCTCGGGAGCAGATGTTCCCTCCCTGTACGAGGTGCATTTGAACGTGAAGATACGAGGAAGAGAAAAAGAACCGATCTCGCAGTTTGAGGGTACCGTAGTTCATTAAGATATTCCGATTTCGGTGGAATCTATACAATGTTTAATTGTTAGTACTCTGCGATGCGCGACTACGCTGATTTCACGGTAAAACACTTCTTCAGGGAAGAGTCGAACGCACTTCTCGCGAGTAGGCGCCGCCTCGAATACTGTAGAACTGAGCGTTTTCGGACTTTACATTGATACGGTAAGTCTCGGCCCTCATGTTGTGCTTCAACGTATTTATGCTCCAGGTGTCTCTCTCGTGCAACGGAAGCAATCCCCGCAATGGGAAGCATCATAGAGATGATAGGAAACAGTCACTCATTGTCACTATGGAGGAAGAAATTGCAACTGGGAGTAACTGCGTCATGGAAGTTGGTCTTCCATATTCAGGATGATCTTTGATCTTTGGACATTGTTCCTAGACATTCAATTACCGACAACAACTGGTCATAGACCAAAGATCATCTCATTACAGCTCACTTGGACGGGACAGGCTTATGCTGACAACACCGGCCTATACGAGACTTGGTATGCACTCTTTGAATTGATTCAATACTTGATCTTTGATCTTACTCAGGTTTGCTCTGGAAAATGACACTCTCTCCTACTCGCTCGCTACTCACGGAGAGACCATGCATACAAGAAAGTGGATGCCGTGCTTCGATGAGCCGAAATACAAGGTGTGATTGTTGATGTTGAATGTCTAGACGATTACTCATTCCAGGTTCCGCTCAAATTGTCCATCGAACATCCATCTGGTTCCGCAGCTCTCTCCAATGCGCCTGTTGCTTCGATTAAGGAGTCGGGCGGGTATGATCATTGCGATATCAACGAATAGTAATGTTATTTCAGCCGATTGCTTACTTCCTTCTCGGAGACGTGGCCAATCTCCACTTATCTCTACGCTTTCTCAGTCACTTCCGATTACGTCTCGAATGCAACCATGGTGGATGGACTACCCGTCAGATATTTTTTAACTTGCTAAACTCTTTGTACATGATAGTCTTAATAAATGCTCTCTCGTTCAAGGTATCGGTCTACGTCCCTGCCCCCCTATCCTTCCATCTGCCTCGACTAATGAAGGAAGTTGCGACAATAATTCCGCCGTCGCTAAAGACATTCAATGCTGTCCATTTGAACAAGAAAATTGGTTGGTTTCTTCAACACTTTTTTTATATTTCATTGTTTCAGATTTCGTGTTCTTCCCTGATCACACTTCCGCCATGGAGAATCCCGGCCACATCTCGCTTGGATGGGAATTCCTGAATAGAACAGACACTCTAGTGCACGAGATGATGCACCAAGTGAGATTATAATCTTTGATCTCGGCAAGGCCTTTGATTATAGTACTTCGGGAACCTGATCACTCTCGAATGGTGGACCGACCTATGGATCAATGAGGGGTTCGCCAATTATTATGAAGAAATAGTGATGACTGGAAAAAACTCAGAGGTCTGAAACAAATGTCTTTTTTGTACGCTCTTTAAATTTGCAGTTGCATCTCACTAATCTCCGTTTTATGAGCGACAATTCAATGTCCAGCGACGTCTACGAAACCTCGGTTCCACTACATGTAGAAGTGAATACTTTCATCGAGAGCAGATATCAGTTCAGACTTCCCTATTCAAAGGTGCGAATACATAAATACTGTTCCCGACATACGCAAACCAATCCAGGGAGGAATCATTATCAACATGCTACGCGACTACCTAGGCCAGAAGGAGTTTGATGGAATTATTGAGGTTTAAAATAATATGCAGTAAAATTATTCTTAATGTTTAACATCAATGTAGAAGTTACTCAATGAGCGTACCAACTCGACACTGTCCTTACAACAATTCTTGGAAAGTCTGCGCGAGACTGGCGGAGATAGAGGAGATAACGCAGCGGAGATCGCTAGAGACTTCCTCGGACAAGTAAAATATTGATAGTAAAACGTCAGTAAAACAGTACTCGCAGGCCGGCTACCCTCTTCTGGTGGTTCGTCAATTTGAGGGCTATACACTGATTAGACAAGTGCGCGCGCACAGAGGATTCGTAGAGGAAAGACAGCGAGACTTCGAGTAAGATTCGATCAAATTGATACATTGGGCGACGACAGGGTCGCGAAAATATAGTTCCCCTAATAAAAAAAATAGAGAGTCGGGTATTTTAATACCCTAAAAGTCATTCCTGCCCTACTTAGACAATTAATAATGCGTTTGAGTACCCGTTGGACGATTCCTGTGCATCTCACTGCGATCGATGGAAGCTACTCGAAAACGATTGTGATGAAAAGAGACGGTAAGGATTTCTGTATGAATCTGTTGGCCTCTAAGTGCAATTACTTCTCTTTATTTCGTTTGGATAAATGAGAATTTAAGTACCGGAAATCACACTGAATCACTCGGGAATTCTCATCGTCGATCCGAAGAAGGTGGTCTATTATCGCGTGATTTACGATAAGCAGACCTACAATTCGATTCACAAAAGCAAACTGAGCGAGGAGGATAAGAATGTGGGTTTACTGAAATATTTTTGTCTCTGGACTTCTTCCTTTCATTTTCTTTCTCGCCCAATAAGAAAGCACGGCCATTTCATTTGAGTGGATCGAGAGTGATCTCATCGTGGCTGCTAATTTCGGATACACGGACATTTCCGCGACGTATTATACAATTATGAGAAGAGGCAGCGTAAATGTTCGTGATCTCACAATCAGCCGTAATTTACAGTAAAGTCCAGAAACTGGTAATCTGACCAGGCATTGTGAGGCAGCATTCCTCTTTTGCTCAAAATGAAATAGGTTAAAGTCTCTGTTCAGATACTCCAAATGGCGAATGAGCGTCTGATGTCTCTCTTCCCCGTGAACCATGAGAAAGCTGAGCAGGCTAAGAAGCTACTCGAGAGGCTCTCTGGGCATAAGTACTCCTTTATGACAAATAAATAAATATGACAGGGATAATTGCAGAGTCACGAAACGCCACAACCACGCTGCCGTCTACGAGCATACACTGCGACATAGGAGGTTTGGCAATTTTTTTTATTTTTTACTTCGCAATTCTTAATATCAGATGCCAATCGGGAAGTGGTGATGACGATGATGAATTGATTGAAGAATTGTCGAGAGAACGAGATCGGTTGGTCCTGTTGATCTCTAGCATTTAGATGACCATTAACCATGACCACGACCATGAATGAGATAGATCGCTCGATTCCGTTCAGCTCCGACTGTCCGATCATTCTCAACGATCCTCAGAAAGGAAAGGAATTGAGAAAGTACAGTTCTATTCCATCAAATAGAGATGTAAACCGACGCAACACTTCATCACTCAATTGCATTCTGCGTACGGCGACGGAAAAGGAAATGAAAAGGTTGGACTATTTTTAATAGTTAAAAAACAAATGGCACGGTGGTGAATTACGACCCTGTTCTGTAATATGTGGATTTTTTTAGCTGGATTGCGAAGTTGTTCGATAACCATGATTCCACCTTTCATTTCGGAGATCTATTGGAGATCTTCAGACTAATTCGAGTGAAAACAAGTAAGATGCTTCTGATGTTTTGGTATCTACATAGGTTAACTCATTCGTTAAGATGATTCCTTCGTGCAAGATTTTATCGTCGATGAGCTGCCGAAGAAGTGATTGATTTTTTTTTATAAAACGATTGTGAAACGATCCTTAGGAGTTGTAAGAATCACTCTCATGTGTTGATTCTACGGATGCTAGGGGGAGGGTCAATAGAGAATTCTCGATACCTCCATCGAACTCCTAGTTTAAATGTTTAGAAAATCATACAATAGGATCCAAACATCACTGTTCGTTACTAATTCAGTACAAACTACTACAAGGTTGCAGTACTTTTCGCACTGCAAAGATTTGAAAGCAAGCACCTGGATCAGGTTTGATCTTTGATACTCAACCAATATCCTGAACCATTATTGATAGTCGAACGACTTTTTCCAGCTGAAACGTTTAATAGCCAAGCAGCCAGAAGCAGCAGCCGAGAATTGGATCGACATTGCAAAGTAGATCTACCGTTCGCTTAATTTTAATACATATTATATTGTGTATTTTACATTTTCAAATCAATCAATTTTCAGCATCTTCGAGCGTGCTCATGCATCCAGAAGTGAAGCCGAGATTCTCGGCCCAAGAGTTATCAAGGCTCTGAAGAAGCTGTCTGGAGAGAAAGAAGATGATGATTAGCCTTGATCATTCTTGCGAGAAATTTGCAAGATTCAATGAAGCCTTATAGACAAAACATTAAATCCAGCATTTTTTATTCACAACAGAAAATTATTTTTAAAAAAAATAAAAATTATTAAAAATTATAGAATCGTGGGAGTATGATTTGATTAGACCATCTGCTTCTTCGCTGTCTTGGATCTTATTGGTTCGTCCATGATTTTCTCTATCTCTTCTTTGTATTCTTCGAGGGGTTTGATCTCTGAAATCATTTGCATTTTTATGAACTATGTATGTCGAAAGAAAGGTATCCAACTAACTCGTGCATGTGAACCAGTCCTTCATAGTGAATAGAGTGACGATCAGTAGGAGGGGAAGAAAGATTTGCCACGCATTGAAATTTCTGAATTGACGATCAAGGTGTCTTGATAAGAGCTGGATCACCTTGTAGCGATCACACTGATCATGTAGCATAGTATGAACACTGGCAATAGACTGATCAGTTGATGACTGAAATACATAGTGCAGGAAAACGGTTAATGCAATTGGTCTCTACGAAGAGTAGCTCACCTAATCAGTCTGGTCTTGGCTCGTCTGATAGCATTCGGATCCACGATGTCGTCCTTCAACAGAAAGGTCTTCAACCCCAGGATTCCATTGCACGCAAAATCGTTCCAGTTGATTTTCCTCACGTCGAAGTCAAACGTCTGAAAACTTCTGTTTGGGATTCTCTGGTTGCTCACGTATGTGCAACAGACTGCTCGATACTATAATACTAAAGATATCAATTTGGCAATGACCTTAGTTATTCAGGACCGACAAACCTTCTTGTCTTCGGCATTCATCATGTCAATCAGTTGTACCATGTTGCTCGATTCGAAATGATAGTATCTAGTGAAGGGAAGAAGTGTGTCGTAAGCGTTGCCTATTTTCGTATACAATCTGGTCCAGCTGACAGAATCTCATTATTTACCGGTGCAACGACCAAGTCCGATCTCACAATGGCTGCTGACGGAACAGCGTGGTGACCTTGTCAAGAACGGGTCCCAAACAGCCCATTCGCATCCTGTGTCTGCACGATTCTACACACTGAAAGCCGCGGATCTTGAAGGAAGGCGATGAGAGAAACTTCTCGGCTGGATATTCCATCGCGTACTACAAATGAAAACAATATTATAGAGCCCTGTACGTGTAATATATTATGTTGCTGCATAGACCAACTTTTTGAGCAATGGTGAGATGATTCTGCAAATTAAGTGGATTGAGCTCTGACGTGCAACAGTGAAAAACTGGTATGATGTCAGTGCTGAAAAATAATAGCCGTATGGTATGTCATGCGATAATAAAAACTGACTTGACACTCATTCGATATCCTGCACTAACTATCATCATACTAACGACGACGTCTACTGGAACACAGTCCATTATCGATTTTGGATTATGTGAGAGTATCGGCAGTCGGGGAAGTGCACCAGTGTACATCTACAACGAATGCAATATCCCATATCAACCCTTCGCCGAACTAACCGCTCCCATAATCGCACCCATTCCCTGGAAGGAGTCGGCCCAGCCCGGAATGCCATCATGCCAGATGGATAGGATTATGGAAGGACGGAAGATAACAATGGGAAGGTCGGCTGCTTCTCGGGAAACAATTTGCTGAATGTCCCTTATCCATCCTTGATCTACCACGAGCAGCGTGCACGTTCATTTGTCGTCATTTGATAATTTATTGATGGAATACTCAGTTATATATTTTTTTTAATTCTATGACAAACCTCTCCTAGAACTTTCGAAAAACAATAGGTATTGACGTGGTTCTTGATGAGTGGATCACTGATAAAATCGATTTGAGTATCGTCCAGATTCTCGAGAGCCTAATCGAGAACAATTTGAACCTTATCAGAGAAAAAACGAACAGTGAGCAGCCTGTGAGCATCTAAATTCGAACAATGAAGTTGCTCGGCGATTTTCTCTCCCGGTTTATCCACATTTACGAATGATGTCGAACAGTGGATGAATGCCTGACAAATATGATAATTCTGTATTAACAACTTTCATTCTCGACATTTGTTAAACCACCTCTAGCATCGGCATGCGATGACATAGCTCAACCATTCTCTTCACCCCTCGAACGTTAAGGTGTACTGCTCTCTTGAGTTTCTCATCAAAACGAACTGTTGCTGCACAATGGAATACTATTGCGGTCTGCAATTTGTAGTGAGAACAAAAAGAAAATAGCTATGATCGAAGATCTTAAACAGAATGATAGAATGATGCAATGAAGGGAAGAAAGAGAAAGTGTGAAGATACCTCAGCCAGAAGTCTGCTTAAATTCTCGCTGCTGATGCCAAAGTCGTCTTGAGCGATGTCCCCTTCGATAACAACAACTTTCCGAAGTCGTTGAGGAAATTGTTTGCGGATTTGATTGAATAGAACATTCTTGAAAGTTCTCGTTGCATTAGGAAAGGTACAAAGTTCTCACGCTCTCAATATCATCCCACCTCGAACCACTCGACACTCCTTTCAACGGTCTAATCAGGACGAAGATTGTAGCTATTCCAGGAAGAGATCGAAGCAGTTTCTCGACTAGCACCTTAATAGGTTTTGGTTGATTTCAACGTTTTTAATCAAACAAACTTTCCCAACGAATCCGCTGGCTCCAGTTACAAATATCGACCGACCTTCAAAAAGTTCTGCCATGGAAGAGAGCATATTTGACGATTCTGGAGACATAATATTTTATTTTATCAATCAAACGGATCAGAAGAAAAAATAACTTCAAATATGCGTGAGTATTCATCGATCATTCATTATATGTGATGTTCGCTGTTTTCTAATCTCTTCAAGTGCACAGTATTCTTCTCACATGATCTCGTATGATCTTGTTGAAGAGTGCGCAATGCAGTATTAACGTCGTCAATGTTTACACGAAAAATAAAAGCAAGATAAATAAATCAACTTCCAGAAATAGTTCTATTCTAGGCATAATCATGTTTTCCGGTGAAATTACAGCAATGCATAGGAATTGAGTCAAAGTTGTGCCCCCCTTGATAAGAGAGTGCAACACCAGAGATGCATAAACAATCGGTAAGTTATCTTGTCAGTTATTTTATTGATCGTAGAAATTATTTTTAAAGAAATAACTTCAATTAATTCCCATGGAGTCGAAGAACTCGCTAGACGTCATCAATCTTCCATCCTTGAGAGGTTGAATCGTCTCGAGCTCTTTCTTCACCTTATCGGGAAGAGTCGCCTGCAGCTTCTCAGACTGAAATGCGATGTTTAAATTGTCGCGAAAAAATGTTTTACAAAAATCAGTAAACTAACCGCCGCTCTGATCTCTGCTCGGCTAAGTTTCTGGTCAAAAAGAGCATAGAATTTTCTTGCCGCGACACGTCCCTCTTCACTGTACGATGCGATTTTCTCTTCAAACTCCTTATTTATCTTCTCCTGAAATTTACACTATTGTATCTAATTAGAACCACAGACATGTTAGAACCGCGTTGTCAGTGCGCTAATCTCACCCGCTCAGCCTTATCTGTACTCGAAACAGCAAAGGCGATGGAAAGGAAAGCAGCGAACAACACGAGACGATTCATCGATAGTGAGAGTTCGATCATTTCATCGAATCTTGTTTTCTCTCATCATTGTTTTCTCCACTGGATACAATTCGACACAGTGATATTTGTTGTCATGCCGTCTCGACATTCAGATTTATAGACAATACATTTATGTATTTATAAATAGTCGTTATTCTTATTCGATTAAGCATACTTATAGTTTAGGCAGAGAGTGAAACATAATGGACGATGTATTCCAAGCAAGTGATAATTTAAAAGATCATTTTGAGCTAAATCACACAATCGAATCATGTCACACACGTTGCCGCTGAAAGGGCGTACGAATTGTAGGCGGAATTCGTTTTAATCTGAAAAAGTCACAAATTTATCTGAATCAAAATGAGATCAATATACTCACCATCATCCACACTCCCATGGTGCAAGTGATGTACTTGTACGCGCTATCGTACGTCTTCGCTCCGGTCACATGAAGGTACTCCATCCTGATAAGATTATCATTAATGGGGCAAATCATGGTAGGCAATTCTAGAGGGCAAGTCAATATTCTTACTGAACCCATCCACTGGCGCAGCTTGGAACAAGATCGATCACTGGTGTTGTCGGATTGGAGTTACTGAATTGGATACTCTCAGTAGCCAATCATTGCTATCGAGGTTACCCGGGATCAGCCGGCTCGGTGGGCAGTGGGGCGCAAGCACAGTTTGGTGTCACTGAAAGATTTCGATGATAAATAATGTAAACTTGAAATAGAATTATAAATATGTACGATCAAGCAAAAAAAACAACAAACGAGGGTCAACCGGTGCCAGGACACATTTCGCAGCACTGAAGTAGTATCTCTCATTGTTCGGCGTCTCGACCAGGTCCAAATACCACGATCCAACATCTCCATCCCACACTAGAACAGGAACACATCATCTGGGCCATCTAGAAGTTAATTCGAAAATCTTCATTAATGATAATACCAACCTGCAACCGAGACGTAGTAGTTCTCCAAGACAATATGCGAGCCATCGTGCTGAATTGCACTGGAACGGACAAAAATTCTTATTGAATATCCCACTATGAGTTTCCATTCATAGGCGATTATCCAAGCATTGAAGCAAAAAGAAGGGATTCTCACTCAATGATTAGCCTTCGTTGCGCGAGTGGCGGAGACCCGCAGGTTGGAGCCGTTCCTGACAATTAGAAAAATCGTTCTTGAAAGATATAATCATTCTCCTGACGAGAATTCCCCAGGTGTGAAATTCGCTCTAATTCAAATAGGGATTCTGGAACCGAAAAAGTCAGTGAAAGAGTCCTTGCAACGGGGGACTTGTTACATATCCAATCTGACCATTCGTGGCCAGATCTCCAATCACATCCGACGAAGACGAGCATTCCCCAGGTGTGTAATTGACTGCCATCGACGTCTGAGGTAGGGCTGAAATAGGACAAATTCAGGATATCAGTCGCCGCACACATTCAAAAATGACAAAAATCCGAAATTCACTCACGAACACAGCCACTCGTTGTCTTCGCATAGCTCGTAAAGGGTGCGGGACAGGCATTTGTGGTCGGATCGGAGACCTCGGCACCGAGAATAATACACGCAGTACCAGCTGCGTTGAGAAGAGTCGCTTGACACTGAAACTCGAAATCAGATTGCTTAAAATACGAAGTCCATCTTCTAAAAGCATAAAAGTCTTATCGCTAACAGTGGGATCTGCTGTGCAAAGTATCTTGCATCCGGGAAGAGTCACTTGAGGAATGACAGTGACGACTGCACGACGAATGGATGAAGTAGTGGAGACATAGCAAGGGCTAGTCTGCAAATGCATCCATTTCGTTTTCTCTGACTTTTTATTACATACCTGTCCATATGCAGTGGCGGAAATTATAAGAAGAAGAAGAAGAAGAAGCAACATTTGGTTGCGTTTGCGAAGCAAATGCCCTTTTTGTGCTGGAAAGTGTCCATTGTTTTCGATCCTTCGTTGCATAGCATCCGACTCCACTCTGCCCCGTCTGGAAGAAGCAAGAAAACTGTGTTGAACTCAGCGGCCTTACATCACGAGCAAGGACTACTAAATAATGATTACCGTTTCTCGCAGACTTGTTTCCTCTCTGCAAGAGATGAAGATAGGTTCGTTTCATAAAATAAAAAAAATAGATTTATCCCAAGCTGCAGCAATGTGCACTCACTTACAATCTATCATCCAATTTACGAGTCTGCACGTAAACCCTTGGTGCTAACTGAATCAAAACACGCCGACGAATACTCAAGTGACTAGCTTAAAGGAGAAAAACTATGGGAAAGTGCCAATACTGCGAACGTAGTCGGCCACATACAGATGTGCGATGGGAAAGAGTTGATACAGAGATGTTTACTAGAAAGACTTTCAGCTTACTCCTTTTCTCAACTAACCCCCTTTATTTCAAGTAGAAATCGTTACAGAGCCCTTCTCCGCTCTCTACTCTTCTCTCCTATCCACTCCAGAATCCTCTTTAGTCCCGTGACTTGCAATACTCGTCCGGTTGTTTGTATCTAACCCCTTGACTGAAGCACAATCATTTTTTAGACTGTTGTCAATCTTTCCCTTCCCGTACAGAGATCTCAGGACTACCTCATGGTTACTACTACTAGATAGATAGTTACAGATCATGCACCCAATCGATTCAATTTTCCTTGCTTTCTGTGTGTATCTTCCCATTCTGACTGTAATTTACGTCGTGCAGATGTGGATAATCGGAAAGGTGAGAAGTTAAATTCCAAATCCTTTTAATCCTTCATTGTTCAGTCGACTTCGATGTTCCGAGGATCATTCTACTGGCTCTACTTTGCTTCTGGCGTCATTGTGAGAACAGCAATACGAAATAGCCGTGGATAATTCACATTCCAGGACATACTCTTCGTCGCCATATCCTTCCCAGAGTTTCGGTGGGCAATTTATCCAATTTCGAATGGAGATGGAATGGTCGCTAGCGGATTCGCGCTATTTCGAATGTAGTAAGTACCATTTCTTACATTTGATAACATTTATCTTCATCAGTCTTTCCTTCGTGTGTCCCATCGCGCAAGATTTCTTCAATTGTTTCATTGCACTCAATCGACTCACAGCCATCGCATTACCGATGAGACATCAAGATGTTTGCTCATTCCTTTCTCTGATTTTCAGAAGTAATGCTATTCAGATTTGGAAAATCCTTCTGCCATTCTCGATCATCTTCAGTCTTTTAGCCAGTCTCGCATACGTCATTCCTTACACTTTCAAGTTGTCAGAACACGCAAATTTGATAAAAACTAAATTACTTTCAGAAGCATGTACTACACGCCTGTTCCGATGGGCGAGTACGTTATTTACTTGGCCAATACACAGAAAAACGGAATCGCTGATTGGGTATGGGACATTGATGGTCACCTCGTGTACAATATTTTCAGTACAATGTACAAATATTTGGTACCGTCTTGGAATTAACTATCAACTGTGTAACACTGTCATTCTACGTCGGGTCGGCAGTTCTTATGAGAAAAATACAGATGAACAAGAAGGTGATCTCGGTAGGATATTTGGGTGTAATGAATAAGATTGCGAAATTTGCAGGATCGAAAACTTCTCGTCTTTGGATTTGCTGTGTTCGCGGTTAATATTCCCGGTCTCACCCTTCAGGTGTCGCTTCTTTTCAAGAAAAAGCTCGAATTCTTGGTACTTCTTGAATTTGTGACCCAGACCTATCACCAGAAAATTAATTTCTTATGTCCCCTACGGTATATTCCCCCTACCTTTCTCATCGGTCTGCAGAACGGTTTGGGACAGAAATCCAAGAAGTCCGAATTCTTTGCTTGGGAAAATGTTCACGATTTGCAGGCTCTCATGGGATTTGGAGCATTTCCTCGTTCGATTCTTCCTGCTCTCTACTACAATCTGGCATGGGTTACAGATGTGAAATGTTGTCAAATCTTGATTGTCATAAAGAATTGATAATTAAAATTCAGGCTTTGCCGCTCCGATCACAATGCTAATCGTGAACGACTCGTTCCGACGAGAGACACTCAGGACGATTATATTCTGGAAGTACGCCGTATTCCACATTTTCATTCCAGTATTCTGGATTTCAGAAAAGCGAGCACGAAGATTACTTCCACTGGAACGCTGTCGACTGTGGCATCGAGCATTGTACGAGTTGCATAGTTCGAATGCGGTCGCCGATCTCATTACATCGCTCAAAATAACCTCTCCAATTATCGAGAATTTGCATGTGATTCCTAATTAATAAATCTCAAGTGCTACTTCACGTGTTGTGGCTGATATTTCAGCATGAGTGCGATAATATCGCTAAGTTAAAGATTTTTAAATTTGAAGGGAGTAACCGGCCTGACAGACTGGCCGGAGTGTTTTGTCTAGATAATTAGAAGACCCCGACGTCAATCAATCGTCTATATTCTCAGAGACGCAAACATTTTGCTATCAGGAAGCTGTCAACTGATAAGCGACGACTGAAGATCATGATATTACGTCTCGCTTTATCAAAGAGTATTTAAATGCGAAAAGGAGAAAAATGTTTAGTCTTAAGATGCTATTTTTTGTTCTCCTCCTTCCTTGTGTTGTTGTAGTCTGCGAAGAGAAACTACTCTTCGCACAAGTGGTGAGCTATTTCATATCTAGTCAACCCAAATATCTATGTCTGCTATGCAGTTCTGGCGACACGGACTGCGAACTCCCATTGATACATACGCGAATGATCCCTATAATGAAGCCTTCTTCGGAGTTCCCGACGGGGAATTGCTCGCCGTCAGTTCAATTATTTCTACAAATGAAGTATAAAAGAGTGAATGATTTTGAGAAAGGGATGGAGCAGCACTTCATCCGTGGTCAGGAACTACGGAACATATATGTTGATGATAAGAAGCTCGTCAGTACCAAATACAGCCGGTACGAGGTGGGCTGATCACTTTTGAGGAATGTAATCTGAATTATGTACCCAGACTTACGTGCGATCGGCGGATTTCGCTCGTTGCTCACAATCTGCACTAGCCAACTTGGCTGGATTCTATGAAGGTTATTGTTCCATGGTGCTTCATGGAATCCGAAAAAGCCTAAAACGTGTCTTAGACGTTGCTACATCTGTCATTGTTCAGACTCCCCTACCTATCCTTCGGGCGTCGTCAATTGGCCATCATCTTGGACCCCCATCCCAATTCACACTGTTCCTCATGATGAAGACCATGTCGGAAATGAATAGCTAACTTCAGATGGGAATACACCTATTACAGATTCTGGAAGGTTTCGACAAGATATGCCCCAAGTTAACGAAACTCCAGAACGATCGCACGGCGAGAAGAGAATTTCAAGATTTCGTCGCTTCGAATTGGGTATAGTCTGAGGATTTGAGTGAATCGGCTTAAAACGGATTGTGATTGACACTTTCTCAGCGCTTGCTTCACACTATCAACGTAAACTCGGGCGATCCCGAGGATTATTCCTTCATGGCTCTGGGTGGAATGTATCAGTCACTGTCAATAGAGGTGCGAGGTCTAAAAACAAACACACAAATACTGATTGTGGCAATCAAAAGCTTGCAGTAGTAGACTTCTCGTTCATTTATGAATAATGGCGCAAACTTGTAGAAGGACTGCAACCTCACATTTCCCGACTGGGTGACTGACCAATTTTATTCCGATTTGGAAACAGCAGTGTGGACTGGAAATGATTACACGATCGGGGAAGGTAAAGGGTTTATATTCGTATTGTTTCTTTCTAATTATTAATCGTCAACATTGCTCCAGCCGGGTTCGGTCTTCCTATGGACCCGGAGATGATTCAATTGAATGCTGGCTTCCTGCTAAAAGACTGGATGGATAACATAGAGGACGTAGTCAATGGTAACACCACGCTCAAGTATTACGCATACTCCGGGGTAAAACATAAGCATTTTCTGAGAAAGGATTACCTTCCCAGCACGACATAATGATGAACAGCCTTCTGATTGGATTGGGGATGAAAGGTGAACTAGTGGGACCGGGAAATGCTGATTATGCATCTGCAATCAGCTGCGAAGTTTGGAAGAAAGATGGACAGTATTTCATCAAGGTTCGGACAAGATTATAATCAAGTTTTACGATTTTTTCAGCTTCTTTTCTCGCCGAACATTGACAGCGGCTTCCAAGCATTCACGAGGTTTCTCTAAATTTTCGAGTCCCATATTTATTTGATAATACAAGGAAACTTCCCGGGTGCGGCTCTGATATGTGTCTGCTGTCCGACTTTCAATCTTTCATTCAGCCATTTCTTGCAAACGACGTAAAGGTATCATTGTAATTTGACTCAAGTGTTGAACAGAATTTTTCAGATCTGTGAAGTTTGAAATGATACTAAAGAAGATGTTTCTCAAATGCGCGTTATTGTTTCATTCAATTCGTCTTGTAATTTCTCATAATTTAATATCTTGACTTAAAATAACCAGATTATTCTGATAAAATTTTAAAATGCAATTATTTGTGAGTCGAGAGAGCGTTCGGACTGGAGAGACTCGTTCCCTCTTCTTCTTCTCCCCTCACTCCCTCCTCCTCTACTCGTCACGAGCGGTCGCCCTCTCTTCACTGAGCGCGATGCTCCTACTAACCCTACTCGTTCTCCCTCCCCTCATCGCAGCTTCAAATCTCGGTATGATTTATTAATATCTTAGTCTCTGACTGTAAACACCTCTGTCAGACTCGGTGTGCATCTCTCCTCCTCGCCCCATCTCTTCCCCTACCCATGCCCACGCTGTCTACTTCCTCTTCGTCATCGACAACTCATGGCCCGAGCACAAGGTCAACTTTGATCTTTGATCTTTGATCTTTGTTTCCTAAGTATGTGACTGACCTATTCCTGATCATTGATCTCTGTGCAGATCGCCAAGCAGAAGCTCCTCTACCAGATGATCTCATGTGAGGTGAGACTATTCTCTTTTTTTATTTCTAATAATCGATAATCTCCCAGATTCCCCGGTCGAACACGTATCGCGTTGGAACGATCTACGCGTATGCGCCAAAGAGAGCCAAGGACTTTGTGGTGAGGACAGAGACTAAAAATCGAAGACTAAACATCAATTTCAGCTCGATGAAAAGTCGCTCGCAACGGCCGATCACTTCACGACGACTCTAAATGATGTGGTGGAGCGAAGTGAGTGTATCATAGTTCGGAGACTGAAGACCAAAGATAAATGATCTCTTAGGTTATCAATCACGTGCGAATCTACCGTACGATCGTTCTCGCTGCTCTCGCATGCATGCTGTGGTGGAGGTGATGAGACTGGCAGATTTCAGCTACGATACTAATGGTGAGGACGATGCTCCGTCTAGAGAATGTCATCATGATTATTTAGTGCACACCCACTACATCTTCCCGACGGACGATTCGGAGGACGACTTCGTGAATGGTTAACAAATTCATTATTTAAAAACAATTATCGAAATTACAGACTGCGACCCAGCGTGGACCTTCAAGCAGTCCGCTCGTAACATCCTCAACGAGGCCACACCAAATCATCTCTATCTGGATGTGATCAGGTAATGATATCTCATCCTTCTGACACTTTCCAGCGGCGTGATCATTAGAATTATGCGTCAAGCCTGTGAAATTATACGGCTAACTGTCTGAAATTCCAGAATCGGCGAGGCGAAGCGATGGACGCAGTATGGAGAGCGCGTTCAATTGGCTGATTGGAGTGATCGATCGATAAACCAGAGAGGTACGATAGGATTCTATCGATATCACATCATGAATCCGCTTTTCAGATGTCTCTCATCTTATAAGGGACTTTCTGGATGGTGCGCTGAAAGGTTAGAGTTTCCCTTTGCTTGATAAATTTTATATTATTATTTCAGGAGATGCAGTCAACGACGCAATCGTCTTCGCTACTAATGGACTGAGAAGGAGCGAGAGACCGAGTGAGAAATCGGATTTATCTAGTAGCGATGAAGGAAGATGTCGAGGCTTCCTCAAATTTCTCTTTCAGATGGAATTGCGACCTTCGTCACCGAGTCAACCCCTGCTCCTCCTCCATCGACAACGGCTTCTTCTACTTCCACTACCACTTTCACCTCCTCAACGACAACGACGTCAACAGCAGCCTCGACGACTACGACTGTTACAGCCTCCGAAGCCACATCAATAGCACCGGGTTAGCTGTCACACCCTTTTTGGTAAATGCCTTGTGAAACAATGATGATAACTAATCCTTATATGACGTCCTTCGATTGCAGAAGCAATTCTTCAGCTCAAGCGTGGTCGCAAAATCTCCATAAAGACTGATGAGACTGGAAGCGCTCAAGAGGAGAGATCTGTTCCAAAGCTGCACGATAATAATAGCAATGAAGGTGAGATTCCTAGCTATACCTGTTCTTCACTCTGATTGTGAGCGAACATAGTAGAATATTGAGGATCGAAGCATCGCCGTAGCGTAAACACCACCGGCGACCGGAAAAATCCTGAGAAATCCTCGGAAAAGCACGTCGTGTTCGGGTAAGATTACTTTGAGAAATGCAAAGAAGTATTTGTTCTCATTGAAACACCCGTTCCTTGTGAATAGAAAAACCAATGTGTCGAATTCAGATATCAGACGCCTTTCTCGACCACGCAATTCTACCTCATTATCATCGGGACGACAGTAAGCTCCCCTCGTCGACGTTGACCACAACTGCCTTCTCCAGATCGGCGTCATCGTCGTCGTGTGGTTGATATGCGGAATCGTCTTCTACTGCTGCTACAGAGACGATGACAGCATCAAGGTAGATTGCAGGAATGTTGACGCAATGAATGAGGCGGCTTCAATCAATCATCGGAGAGCATCTCTCTTAGAATACGAATGAAAGATACAGCCATATTTCAGAAGCATGATAAGAAAGCTGCCGAGGAAGAGGACGAAATGATGCTCATCTCTGGACTGAACGAGCACGACTGGGAAAAGGTGAGCTCCGCCCACTACTCAACCAAGATCCTTACTACCTCCTTCTCATTACCAGCCCTCGTCCATTATGATCTCTGATCATCTTCGGAAGGTGAAGGAAGATCGATACAATGAGGAACAACTGCGATCGAGTGAATCAAGGGGAACCATTTCGATGGAAGCATGAGGTATAGAATGTTGTATGGACACAAAGACATGCATCCTCAGCACTCAATTGCAGGAACCTTCGATGACGTTGCTCCTTCCTGAGAGCACGAAGTAAACACTCTAACTGACGCTATGTACGAGATGATATAAACATTCATTCGAGAAATTACAAGTGGACAGGGAAAATCCGAATATCACCTACTCATTTTGCTAGGGAAGCTGTATGTGACAACCTATCATGATATCGAAATGCGGGTACTAAAAAAATCTAAGCTATTACATTCTAATATTCATAACACGAGTTTCGCGCAACAACAGTAACATTATTATTATTTTATTACGTATTTTCTCTTCCTCTGCTTATCCCTCAATAAGAATCGTGTGATTGCCATGGTCGCCATTGATAAGGTCGACAGCCCTGCAATCGATACAGTACTCTGATACATTCTACAGTAATAAAGATGTACCTGCAGTCCTCAGACAAGACACACATTCCCCTCTTCGATCGCACGTAGCCTTCATCACAAGCGCATCCTGATCGACAGATCGCAGCGCATACCTGATAATTCATGCGAATATCGCTCAAAAAGGTCTTTGGTCTTCGGAACAATTAATGGTCTTTTTTATCTTTTCCATCTCTTACCTGGGCTCCGGTGGGATTGGCACAGGTCTTCTCGCAGCCTGTACAGCGAGACCAGCTCTCGTTTTCGCGACAGCCAGGGGCTGCAATAGGTCTGATCCTTCATTTCTGCTGCTGCATTCGACTTACTCAGCCAGCAGCGGTTATTGGGGACACAGTTGCCCTGGACGTTGCGTTTGAAGCGATCACGGCAGATGCAACCTGAGAGACACATAGGGTTTTATTCCTAACCGTAGACACTTTCGAAAATTAGTGATAGGCACACCAGAAACACAGTGCGAGGGAAGATTGGTGGAGTTGCCCATCGTAGAGTTTGTCCATATCGTTCCGTTCGAATGAGTCCATGAGGAGCTATTTGTAGACGCCGGAATCGAGGGATCACACTAAAGTAATAATCTGTTTTTTTTATCTGCTTTCCACGACCAACCTGTGCTATTCCCCTGCAAGTGTCCTCGCACTGGGGCATGCATTGAGTGTACTGCTCACCCCGTCCACAACCGAAGATATCCTGAATCGCTAAGGCTTTTAATAAAACATATTCAGCTTCGCTAAGTACTCAGCTGTTCAATATCAATAATACATGCTGAAATAAAATTGAGGAAAATTAAACCCACCACAACTCGATCATCTCTTCTGCCACTACCTGAAAAGGGACGAGGACATGGACATGAAACAGAAAGGACAACGGACGGGGGTTATTGACTTGCGCTCTCACTACACTATCCCTTCTATCAATCATCATTCGACTATGATTGTTCTCTACTCGGTGATGAGAATGATTACAATCTTTCAGTTGACCCTTTTCGTGAAAAAAAAACTGACTGATGCATCTTGGCCCATCAGGAGTCTCCTTGCAGCGAGATCCTCCTCCGCAGGTCATATTGGCACATCCACCAGACATGTGTCCAGCCTGCAAAATGATTCTGAAGAGAGTGGGATTCGAACCCACGCCTCCGAAGAGACTGGTGCCTTAAACCAGCGCCTTAGACCGCTCGGCCATCTCTCCATGGTACCGCGATCTCATGGAGGCACACACAATCTTCCTTTTCAATGAAAACTGATAACACCGATGAATTGAGAAGTGTTTGAATGGTAATCAAATTAGAATGATACCATGCACGTGGCTCCCTCTCTGAACTCAATGCAGGTCGTGTTAACGGGGCATGAAGTGGCTGCACAAGTGGCTCCCGAATGGGCAACACACTCTGGTTCGCCGTGCTGAAGAACAATTAATTCAACCATTTGGGTTCGGATGTTCTTCTCCTGGATAACTCCAGTGCAAAAGTTAGCTACCTGAACGACGCAGAAGAATCCTTTGGCGCACTCCATCGCATTGCATGGACTCTCGCCTACAAGCACGGTCTAATCTCATTCTTCACTTTTACAGCAATTCTAAGTGTTTTGTCATGCATCTAGTCAAATTTAAAATCTTTATTCCGAGCTTACCATGAATTGGATAGCACGTAGGTCCATTCGGGGTGATCATGCATCTCGTGCCGCCTCCACACTTGACTGTCGCACATGTGAGATTGGAGGATGGACCTCGTTCCTAAATGACGCATTGCTCACGTGAGATTTTATCGGAGTCTGGAAAGCCATTGGAATATTAATTGAGAATAAAAAGCAGACCAGGCAGACGGCTCCCTCCTTGTAGTCGATGCAAGTTGTGTTCATCGGGCATGAAGTGGCAGCACAGCTCGCTCCGGATGCTTTGATGCACTCCGGTTCACCATTCTAAATCGTGATTTCTTTCAATTCTTGAATCATTGATGGAGTGTTTCGGCTATTTTCATGCCTATATGCGTAGTCATGCCTCCGGTGAAGATAAAGTACCTGTACAACGCAGAAAAAACCCTTGACACACTCAGTCAGCTTG
The DNA here is from genome assembly GCA_900490775.1 of Pristionchus maxplancki. NCBI lineage: Eukaryota > Metazoa > Nematoda > Chromadorea > Rhabditida > Neodiplogasteridae > Pristionchus > Pristionchus maxplancki. Next base: position 247,697 of record LS532866.1, on the reverse strand, counting down.
CAAGCGTCCTCTCCTCCTGAAATTAATGTTCCAACTCGCTGTACGCAATGGATGGGAATTTATGCAAAACGCTAATGAGTAGTGTCCTACCGTGGTTGGGGATGCAGCTTGGTTTCGGTGGCGGACATGGTGCAACAAGACAGTTGATCTGCAAAGATTTTTCAGAAATTTCAATTAACTGTAACGCTTCATGCGGTCTTTATCCGAGGCTTTGTACCATCTCTCCCCTCTTTTCGTTTTCAATCCTTCCGCAATGCTCTAGTAACTGCTTGTTAGTGTGAAACTCGTCGGGATTTTCTACGGATTACTGCTTATTTCCTGTTCCTTTCATCTCTTGATCGGCAATTGAACTCACAACCCGTGCGAAGATCAAAAGATTCGCTATCACGGTTTGTCGGTTTCGATATCGTACATAAACTAACATTTCCACATTGTCAAATGTTCTGTATTTCAAATAGACTAATTTTAGAGTAACGAATTTCTTTTCCAATAGAAAAGTAATCCTAGCCCACCATAATAACAGTGCAGGACTGTCCTACGGGACAGGTGTGATTGGTGCAAGCATCCGGCTGAGGAGACGAAATGGGGTAGCACATCTCTCCTGCAATGATGACTGACTGACTGGAGACAATGATGATGATCAATGTTGATGGATCTCACCGCTGATCTCTCGACCGAGGAGACAGTGTTGTAAAATGAAGATAATCACTACCAGTATATCCTTGCAATCTCTGAAGTCCTCTTACCCTTATCTCCATTTCTGCATTCGAATCCTGCCGAGCACTTGATTTGCAGACACGCAGAGCTGTTCGTCGTACGCGGCACGCAAGTGGCAACTGGAGGACAGGGTGCGCGCACACAAGTAACCTAAATGACGGTTACGAGTAACGGATTCTGGCTGTATTCTGGTTATTCATGAGCGCAAACGAGTAATCACATTCTGTAGCTCGCAAACCGATCCGACCGCACAAAGCATCGAAGCACATGGGTTTGTTGTTGAGTTGGAGCCTCCTGGGAACGATTAATCAATTCCTTTTCAAAAATCACTTATTATCACGGGTCTCCTGTAAAAGTGTAGGAAAAACTGCCTGTTTCGCCGCCAGAATATATTTTATGCTTCTGATTTCGATGAAAATTGGTTAGTAGGTCACATACAGGGACTCTTGAAGATCTATCCACTTGATTTGGTCAAATTTTGAAATTATCGATTTTTTTGACCTACCACTTCAAAATGTCATAACTCGGTTCATTTTCATCGCACAGCGAGCTAGTCGATACCGTTGTGTTCGTATTCAAGATCTCTACAAATAACTAAAGACGACCACATGTCGAAATTTTCGATTTCCATGTGAAAATTCCGGAAAACCGATTTTCCGAACACAAATCACAATTTTCCTCGAAAATTTCCTCTTGGGCCACTCCGTTTTATTGTTCCAATCGATTCTACGCATAAAATGAGGGGCGTTACGTCTTGCGTTTTTCTTATCTCTGTCCTTGGAACCCCGATTTAGTACAGGGCTAACCCCGATTTTTTAAAGATAATAGTTTTTTGATCACATCTCGCTTTAAAATGGTCCAATCTTAAAGTTAAAAAAAGCAAAAAGTAGCTTTTTAAAAGCCCAATGAACATGTTTTACATGTGCAAATCGATTAGAGTAACAGGTCGAGAAAAATGCGAAAAACAAAATTTGGCATTTTTTGGTCAACTGGGGCTGGCTTGCGTTGATGTATGCGAGATCCAAGCTCCTGATAACTT